>JAHNEJ010001397.1:0-48400 GCA_022559845.1 Amorphophallus konjac | reverse complement strand
GCCCAATTCAAGGTCTACGCACATTGTACTAGGTCTGTGCAATGTCTGCCTTTATCTTTACAAGGTCTGTGCATGTTTTGGTTTTAATACTACAAGTCTGTGCACATTTGGGTTCAATGTTACAAGGTCGGTGCATCAACACGTTCAAATTTATGGAAGCACACTAACAAGGTCTGAGCACACTCAAGTCTAAGGTGGATGCATATAGTACAAGCATTTTATCAAACAGGTCTGGAGTTCCAAATCTCAGTTTTGGTTAAACTTAAAGACTGACCCATTTGGATATCTGTCTCCAGCAATAAAATGGCACGTGATCGAAGATGAAGTGGCACGCTCTTCCAGAGAGTTCCAGAGAAGAATTTTTATGTGCTAGGTGGACCAATCAAAAGTCACTAGGCTTCTGCCTCATCATCCTTACGGAGGCCCTATTTTACTTAAAGGGTGCCTCCTTCTTCAATAGTACAAGCTCTGGAAGACCGGTTGATAGAAAAGATTCTTACTTTCCAGGTGGACCAATGGAAAATCACCTAGAAAAGGTCTCCATCCTAGACGGGGTCATACCTTGGGGAGATAGTCTTGTACTTGACCAAGATCTGTTGGCCAACTAATAGGAACTATTGTGTACCACATGAAGCAGTGTAAGCAGCCAATGAGAACCCACTGCACCTTATCACTTCTGAACCAATCAGAGGTCACCCAGTTCTGGCTTTTAGTCCTCCTCAATGAAAATGGATGGTCCAGATTACCTCCTACTATATAAGGGGCTACCAACCTTGTACGTTGCATGGAAGTAGAGAAGATTGTCTGAACCAAAAAAGTACTAGCTGGGAGACATACTCTGATGAAGAAGGTTGAATAGCAAGTGCAAGGAAAAAGGTGGCTTTGTTCAAAGATGGAAAGAAAAGCTTGAAGAGTGAAAGGAATCAAGCGCACGAAGAAATGAAGATACGGGCTGAGCTTAAAAAGGAGGAGGATCAGCTGCGAATAAAAAGAAGGAAGGCAGTAGAGAGAGCTATGAGCATATAGCAGAAGAATAGAAAAGAGTGTGAGAGAGATCGAGAGAAGCTAGCAGCAGCAGGAAGAAGAAGCCTTGCGACTTGAAGGCCCCAGCTGCAACTTTGAAGCATCTGAAGATAGAGTCTTCATCTTCTCTCTTCATCCCGCGAGAAGAAGAGGAAAAAGCTTCTACTTCCTATGAAGGAGAACATGTTACTTGTAGGAATCATTCCATCTAGAAGAAGCGAGGATCGCCTTTGAAATTCCAGACATGGCTTTTTTTGTTCTATCCTCAAGAGTCGTACACCCTATCTGGGTTTTTCATTTGGGTTACCTTTCTTCATTTGAACACTTCATACTTTGTTTGGTCCCTACAGGGTGCTGTAGGAAGACAGACATAAGGTAGTTCTGGTCTGTGGCTTGGCTTTGTAAGCCCATAAGCTGTGTGTCAGCGGTTGGCTAGTGAGCCCATAAGCTGTGTGTCAGCATTGGCTTTGTGAAGCCCGTAAGATGTGTGTCAGCAGTGTTCAGTGTGGTTGCACTAGGGAAGCCTCACTCATTTGAGTGAGGGGTGGATGCAGGACTCTGGGTTGAGTCCAAACCACCTTAAAAACCTTGTCTTGTGTGGCTTGCTTGTGTGTTTGTCCTGCGGTAGATGCATGCGTAGGCCGTCTACATAGCTGTCATTGTTTCCACTCTTGTGGATCCTCCTGTGTATTAGCATCGTTTATATTCCGCTGTGCTTATTTTAAAAAGAAAAGGGGCTGATCTATTCACCCCTCTCCTCTAGATCCGCCATTCCCACACATCACGTGGTATCAGAGCCAATCTCTCATGCAAGGGTCCAACAACCTTGAGAGAAACAGTGGAATGGCATGAAGGGGTCAAATGTCTGAGGGTCATTCTGTTAACATGCCACCTTTCTTCACGGGTACTAATTATCCTTACTGGAAAAATCGCATGCAAGTGTTTATTCGGGCATAAGACTATGAGATGTGGAAGGTGGTGAGCAAAGTTCCCTTCGAGCTACCTCCAGATGAAGAGCTTTGGACTCAGGAGCAGATAAGAAGATCTACACTCAACTAGGGTGCCAAGCATTTAATGCAGTGCTCTCTACTTCCAACGGAGTTCTCAAGAGTGTCTACATGTACCACTGCCAAAGAGATGTGGGATAGATTAGAGGTAATCTATAAAGGCACATCTTAGGTATGTGAGACAAAGGCCAACCTACTCATTATAGAATATGAGATGTTTAGGATGAAGCCTGAAGAATCCATTTCAGATATTTACACTCATCTATCTCTGCTGACTAATAGTCTGACTGATTTAGGAAAGACATATTCAGAACATGAGATTGTAAGAAAAATTTTAAGGTCACTAACTCCAGCCTGGCACACAAAGGCAACTGTTGTAAAAGAGTCAAGAGACCTCTCAACAACCAAGGGGGATGAACTCATAGGGTCCCTTATGACCTATGAGATAAACTTGAAAAATAGGGAAGCTGAGGTGAATAAGACAAAGCTTCTGGCTTTAAAGGCTGGACATAGCACTCAAGCTACTTTCGAGGAAGGTGAGACCTCTTGCAGTGAGCAAGATGAAGATCAAGTGGCCCTGCTTTTTTTTTTTAATAGAAGAGCCTAACCTAGAAGACAATGGGAGAGTGCACCCCTTACCATCGGTAAGGAGAAGGCCACTCCACCATCAGACCACTAGGAGGCAATAATTTCATTAATAGAGAAAATGAATTACATCAATCTGATACTAGGCAAGCCTAGTGAGTCCAGCCGAGCCGCACCTTTTATAATGGAAGGTAGCTCATCGTAAGAATAAAAAGAATTACATTTAGTGGTGCAAGCTAATGAAGCAAGCAGGTCTGCAACAGAATTGGCTTCTCTGTAGATATGAGACAAAGAATCCTGCTGAGATATAATGTTCTAGATTTCTCTGACAACGCTAAGAATAGACCAAGGGCAATGAGTATCCTTTTTAACAATACGGACAAGGGTGAGAGAGTTGCATTCAATTAGGGCTGGATTTGAGTTCACAGTCTTCAAGTATTTGATGCCATCAAGAAGGGCATGAGCTTCAGCTATGAGTGGGTTGGATTGACCATAAAAATGAGAGAATGCAATAATAGCCTTGCCTCTGTGGTCTTTGATAATACCACCTCCTCCAGTGTCTCCAGATAGCTTGCTGGCTCCATCAGTATTTAGTTTTATAGATGGCCAAGGCGGGCAAATCCATCTCACTATCTTCATTTGATGACTACCGGGTGCTTGATATTTGATTCCAAAGTGATCCAAGATTTTCTGGTTTGAAGACTTTGATTCCTTGAGGGCAGCAGCTGAGCATACTGTCTTAACTTGGGACATAAGATGATGGATGAGATTTGGTTTGGAAAAAGATTTGTCCTCATATTTTATGCTGTTCCTGGTTTTCCAGATTTCCCACATTCCATATCCAATGTAGGCAAGGGTGAAGAGAGCAAAGGTTGAACCAGGCTGAGCATGGCTGATAGCATTCAGAATGAATTCCCTAGTATTTCGCCCTTCAAAATGCAAACCTGCTGCTGAAAAGGCAGTCCAGACAGAGATAGCAATATCACTGTTAATGAATAAATGAATGGGGTTTTCCACCTGCGGAACCCTGCAGCATGAGCATTTTGAACAGAGGACAAGACCAATTCTTTGAACATTATCATCAGTCGATAGACAGTTATTCAAAATCTTCCATAGATGGACTGAAATTTTAGTAGGAACCCAAGTGGACCACAGCCGATTCTAGGGAATACTAGACAGCTGGTGACTGTGAGTGATTGATTTGTAGGTGGAAGCAACTGTACACTGATCTAATGGAGAGGGACTCCAGATGCCCAAGTCCATTTCCTGATTTAAGCTGACAGTTTTGATAGCTTGCTAGATATCATTAGGAGCCAAGTCATTCAGCAGGGCAGAATCTTCTGAAGTAGGGTTCAGATTGGTATCTCTAACAGAGGCTTCTGGATTCGGAATAAGACCATCAGGGACATAGCTATATACGCACTGTTTACCCATCCAATTGTCATACCAGAAATTGGTATTAGTGCCATTCCCAATAATGACTTTCTTGAACTGAAGTATGTAGGCCTTAGCCTTCAGCCAGCTTCTTCGCGCAAAACCCTTCATGTTTCTGAAGTTTGCCTCTCAGAGGTGTCCTTTATATAGATACTTGGCTCTAAAATAAGAAGCCCAAAGAGAATCAGTGTGAATAGCATTCCACAACATTTTAACTCGGAGAGCAGTTTCCATAATCCTGAGAGACATGATGCCAAGACCCCCTTTGGACTGAGTCCTACATACAGCCCTCCAGGATTTCCAATGTCTCTTTTTGCCAAAGGGTGAGGACCCCCAAAAAAAATTAGCAAAGGCTTGCTCTATCTGATAATGGATACCAATATGCATAGGATAAGAAGACAGTGAATAAATTGGTAGTGAAGCAAGAACATGCCTAATAAGAACCAATCTGGCACCTTGGGATAAAAGGTTGGCCTTCCACCCAGAGATTCTCTTTTGAATAGTGTTGATAACCCCTGCAAAATAAATCTTTTTGGTTCTACCAATCATCAGAGGCATTCCAACGGTATTTATGAGGAAATGAAAGCCTAGAGAATCCAGTGACAAGTGGCCCTGCTCACTCGTAAGTTCAGACATTTTTTGAAAAATGAAGGTAAAGGCTTCAGGAAATGGAAGCCTCAGGTAAAGAAAGGTTACAAAACTAAACCTGAAAATGTAAACAAATCTGACAGAGTTGTTTGCAATTCATGCAACAAACCATGGCATATCCGAACTGACTGTCCTGAAAGAGTGAAGAAAGCCTCTAAGAAATTGAAAGGGAAGAGGAAGAACAAAGCCATGTTATGTACATGGAGTGACGAGGAAGAAGAGGAAGATGGAACAAGCTCCTCAAAGGATGAAACAGAAGACATTTGCCTCATGGCAAATGGGGATGAAGAATCTGAGGTGCGTTCCCCTTTTGAGCATTTTTCAATTGTTGATTGGTAAGAAGCCTACATTCAGCTTGTGGAAAAATATGACATGTACAGAAAGGAAAACAAGGCTTTGAAAAAGAAAATTAATCAAACTGGGCATGATCATAGCTTAAGTGAAACAACTACTTTACTAAAATCTGAAATTGAAGATCTGAAGAAAATGATTGAGGACATGGAACAAGGGAGAAATGAAATGAGAGAGATGGAAGTTGAAAATGAAAGTTTGAGGGATGAAATTGATGAGCTGAAAAAAAATGCAAAGTTATGAAAAAGATAGCAAATTGAGTAATGAAAAATATGAGGCTGTCAAACGAGTAAACTCTAAACTACTTGAAGATGTTGAAAAACTTCAAAAAGAGCAGAAAGATAAACACAGTTCTTTGGAGAAATTTGTAGATGGCAGGGAAAACCAAGATACATTGCTGGGTACAAAAATGAATTTCAACAAGGAAGGGTTGGGTTTCAATCCCACAAACAAAAAGAAGATTGGCTTAAAAACTGTCACTTTTGTGTCTTCAGCATGTGCCTCAAGTTCTAACACTAAATGTAATGCCCCAGATTTTTTTTCTGATATTTTTTGGATCATTTTAGTGTCTCGGAGTGTATTTTGTGCTTTACACATGTTTTTCCCTCATGTGCCTTTGGAACTCTATGCAGGGCGAACCGTGGCGTTCTCTGACTCCGAGATGTTACCACTGCGTTGTGCTCCTCTCGAGGATCGCAGAGGTAATTTTTCGTAATTTTTAGAATTTTGATAATTTCCAGGTTTTTCAATATATTAACCATTTTTCTCTCTCCCCTCTCATCCTCTCTTTCTCACTCTCTCTCATCTCTTTCTCTCCCCCTCTCCCCGGGTGGCCAACGTTGGCGGAGGAGGGTGAAGCGGCGATGGCGGGAGGCGAGGAATGGGGAACGGGTCGAGGATCGAGGGTCGGTGGTGCGTGGAAGCTCGGTCGCGGGTTCGTGGAGCTGTGGACGCACTTTTCGATCGTTTATTATGCTCGTCTATTCAGGAATGGTTGATTCGTCTATTAAGTGCGTGGGCGTGCCAGTCACAAAGTGACAATTTATTCGGGCTCCGAAGAGCCCATGGTGCGCTCGATCTGACTCGGTCAGACGATTGTGTGGTTCGTGTCGGGACCAAAACCCGCCGCGCCATAAAGGTCACGGCGTCATTTACATCTCCCATATGAGGGAACACCCTTGATTAATCGTCGGGATTCAGGGCCTCATGGCCAAGAAATTATTTGCATGAAAGGTCTATTACGAGGTATTGAAATCCTCGCGCGGGGGTGAGAAGAAAACCATTCACGGTCATGTCAGTCGTGTACTGACCATTTAATGTCTAGACGAATGTCCGGCTCGAGAAAATCGCGGTTGTCGCGGGAAAACCGAAACGCATGTGTGCCGAGGTGCGGCAAATTTATTGTTCGGAAGAGCGGAAAACGTTCGGCTGAGCCTCGGTTGGAGCGGTCAAAAACCAGTAAATCTGTTAGCCCGGTGCAAGAGCAAGTTGCGACCATACTGCGGTGGGCCCCCCGTGGTCGAAACAAGACTTGCATGAGCGTCATTAATATTTTCGGTGAAAAGGGGCAACGAGGGAATATCCCTTGAATCGGCTGAAAAGCCCTGTGTCTAGGGAAGCGGACGTTCGAAACGTGTCGGTCATTCGGGAGACCGTTTAATATTCGGACGGGTGTCCGACTTGAGAATATCATAATCGTCGCAAGAGGACCTGGAACATATGTATGCCGTGATACGGCAAATACGTTATTCCGAGACACTGAAAACCCTCGGTTAAATCTCGATTAGTGTAGCAGGAAACTAGCGAATTTATTGGCCCGGTGCGAGATCGAGTCGGGACCATACCGGGGGGGCCTCCCGCGGTCCAAACGGGGCTTGCGTGGGCATCATTAATGTTCTCGGTGTCGGAGGGCAGCGAGGAAGAGTCCCGGGACTAGATTCCAAAATCGAAAATGTGTTCAAAGGGAGCGGGCTATAGGCCGAGGATATGGGTCAGACAGTGACCATAATCAGGATGGACCCGAGGTCCCAGCATGGCCCACGAAGGCCTTATTGATATCCCCATGTATAGGGTCCAGGGATGACGGGAGCCTGTGGACGCACTTTTTACTTAAAAGATGTGGTTTTATTTATTTATTGGTTTATTATGTGCGTGCGCGTGCCAGTCACGAAGTGACGATTTATTCGGGCCCCGAAGAGCCCATGGTGCGCTCGATCTGACTTCGTCAGATGATTGTGTAGTTCGTGTCGGGACCAAAACCCGTCGCGCCATAAAGGTCACGGCGTCATTTACATCCCCCATACGAGGGAACACCCTTGATTAATCGTCGGGAATCAGGGCGTCATGGCCAGGGAATAGATTGCATGGAAGGTCTATTACGAGGTATTGAAATCCTCGCATGAGGGTGAGAAGAAAGCATTCGCGGTCATGTCGGTCATGTGCTGACAATTTAATATTCGGACGAATGTCTGGCTCAGGAAAAGTGCGATCGTCGCGGGAAAACTGGAGCATATGTATGCCAAGATATGGCAATTTATTGTTCAGAAGAACGGAAAACTTTCGGCTAAACCTCGGTCAGAGCGGTCAGAAACCAGTAAATCTGTTGGCCCGGTGCAACAGCAAGCTGCGACCATACTGCGGTGGGCCCCCCGTAGTCGAAACAAGACTTGCATGAGCATCATTAATATTTCCGGTGCCAAGGGGCAACGAGGGAATATCCCTTGAATCGGCTGAAAAGCACTGTGTCTAGGGAAGCGGACGTTCGAAACGTGTCGATAATTCGGGAAACCGTTTAATATTCGGACGGTAGTCCGGCTTGAGAATATTGTAATCGTCGCGGGAGGACCTGGAGCATATGCATGCCGGGATACGGCAAGTTTATTATTATGGGGCACCGAAAACATTCGGTTAAATCTCGGTTAGTGTAGCAGGAAACCGGTAAATCTATTGGCCCGGTGCGAGATCTAGTCAAGACCATACCGAGGGCGCCTCCCGTGGTCCGAACGAGGCTTGCGCGGGCATCATTAATATTTCCGGTGCCGGAGGGCAACGGGGGAGAGTCCCAGGACTAGACTCCAAAACCGAAAATGTGTTCGAAGGGAGCGGGCTGTAGACCGAGGATATGAGCCGAACGGCGACCACGATTGGGATGGACCCGAGGTCTAAGCGTGGCCCACGGAGGTCTTATTGATATTCCCATGGAAGGGGTCCAGGTGTGGCGAGGACCGTCTCGTTCTATTCCGATTTTGTCGGTCACTCACGGACCTTTTCATGTTCGAGCAAGGGCCCATATTGAAAGTACAACGTGGATGGAAACGATCCCATACAAATGTATGCCGAGTCTACGGCAGTTTCAATGAAAGAACGGGAACGAATCCCATTAGAATGAATCCGATTTAACGGGCTATCGGCCCGGAGCAATACCGACTCACGACCATGTCAGGGAGGGAGCCGTCGGCCATATTGGTTGCTCACGGGTCTTTTCATGTTCAGACACAGGTCCGTAATAGAAACGCGGCAAAAATCGAGGGGAACCCGTTCAAATGTCTGCCGAGCGTGCGGCAATTTTAGTAGTTGCTCGGAAAGGATCCGGCCTAAGAAACGAGTCTAGTTTAATCGGAATGTCAGCCCGAGGTGAGGTCGGGCCATGGCCATTTCGGGATAATTACCAGGACTTAGGCCCAACCTGGAAGGGCGACATTGTTGTTCCTTCAGCACCGGATCACGAGAGAGACGGGGCTGCAGAGTGGATTTTACCATTTTTTTATCTGGGTTTTAAATTATGTGCATATATATATTTTATTGCTTATTTCCATTTTATGTATTTATTTTGGATGATTTCTCTATTTTGTTTATTATTATTACTATTATATTTTCCCTTTCCTTTTTCTTACTATTATTATTATTATTTCACATTTTTTTTGGTTTATTTCTCATATATGTATATTTAGGTTTATTTATTTATCATCATTTTTTTATTAATTTATTATCATTATTATCATTATCATTATCATGACATATTTATATATGTTTATATATTTATTTATTTTGGAAGGAAAAGTGGGCCGTTGGGGGGTTAAGCGGGGCTGAAGGAGTGTGCCGGCGAGGACGGCAGGTAGCGTGCCGGCGAGGGTAGCTTGGAGCGTGCAGGGGAAGCCCAGAAATAGTGTACCGGTGAAGAAAGGGGGGTGGCATGCTGATGAAGACATTCCAAAGAGCACCGGCGAAGGGAGGAGATGAGCGTGCCGGGCTAACTCAAAGTATGTACATCGTCTGCTAGAGTCTGCACATTATCCATTTGCTACAACTCAAAGTCTGTGCATTGGCTGCTAGCACACACGCAGAGTCTGTACATTGTCCATTTACTGTAACTCAAAGTCTGTACACTGGCTGCTAGCACACACGAAGTCTGTACGTCCCTTAGCCCAAAGTTTATACATTGGCTGGTCGCTGCGACACGAAGTCTGCACATCGACTGGTTGCTGCACACAAAGTCTATACATTCATCAGCTCAAAGTCTGTACATTGTCTAGTTACTGCAACTCAAAGTCTATACATTGGCTGGTTGCATGCATACAAAGTCTATACATCTATCAGCTCAAAGTATGTACATTGTCTATTTGCTGCAACCCAATGTCTATACGTTGGCCAGCTCAAAGTCTGTACATTATCCATTTGCTGCAGCTCAAAGTCTATACATTGGCCAGCTCAAAGTCTGTACATTGTCCATTTGCTGCAGCTCAAAGTCAATACGTTGGCCAGTCCAAAGTCTGTACATTGTAGATTTGCTGGAGCTCAAAGTCTGTACATTGTCCATTTGCTGCAGCTCAAAGTCTATACATTGGCCAGCTCAAAGTCTATACATTGTCCATTTGTTGTAGCTCAAAGTCTATACGTTGGCCAGCTCAAAGTCTGTACATTGTCCATTTGCTGCAGCTCAAAGTCTATACATTGGCCAGCTCAAAGTCTGTACATTGTCCATTGTCCATTTGCTGCAGCTCAAAGTCTATACATTGGCCAGCTTAAAGTCTGTACATTATCCATTGTCCATTTGCTGCAGCTCAAAGTCTATACGTTGGCCAGCTCAAAGTCCATACATTGGCCAGCCCAAAGTTTGTACGTTGGCCAGCTCAAAGTCTGTACATTGCCCATTTGCTGCAGCTCAAAGTCTATACGTTGGCCAGCTCAAAGTCCATACATTGGCCAGCCTAAAGTCTGTACGTTGGCCAGCTCAAAGTCCATACATTGGCCAGCCCAAAGTCTGTACGTTGGCCAGCTTAAAGTCTATACATTACAATTCAAAGTCTGTACATTGGCCAGCCCAAAGTCTGTACGTTGGCCTGCTCAAAGCCTATACATTGGCTAGCTCAAAGTCAATACATTGCAGCTCAAAGTCTATACATTGCAGCTCAAAGTCCATACATTGGCCAGCCCAAAGTCTGTACGTTGGCCAACTCAAAGTCTGTACACTGCAGCTCAAAGTCTGTACATTGCTTGTTGCTATGTTCGTGCATCAATCTAAAGTCTATACATTGTGTTCCACTTCGGAGGGTGAGAGGAGTGTGCCGCTAAAGGGCCGAGAAGGTGTGTCGTTGAAGGGTTGTTAGAGCGTAACGCTGAAGGAAGGTTAGAGGTGTACCGGCCAAGGAGGTGGAGGGCGTACCGGCGAAGGCTGGGACAGACGTGCCGATGAAGGCCCACTCCTCTGTTACTTGTTTTTAAGGCTTTTCTTTTCTTCTTCTCTTTGATTTTTGCGTAGTTTTATACAAATCTTTTCTCCTTCTTCTTGCAATCTATTGTTGCTCTATTTATTTGTTTCTTTTGTTGTCTTTTGGTGTGTATTTATTATCCCATTTGTTTGTTGCATCATTTTGCCTTTTAACGTCTTATTATTTTCTAACAAAAATTCGGCAGCATCTCCGCTTGACCTGAGCGTAAGGGAGATACAGGGAACGTGCCCACATGGAGTGGCGGAACCGACAATTGGGGGTGGGCGCCCTTGGGCGGCAACACCTTAAGAAAACTTCAGAAAACCCGGGGGAAACGACGATGGGAAGATGATTCTAGGACTAGCTAGGGGTGCACCGGGCAAAAGGAGAGGATTGGAGGGTATGCCAGGCAGGGAGCTAGAAGGGTGTGCCGTTGAAGGCCCGCTAGGGGCGTGCCGGCGAAGAGCGGCCAAAGGTGTGCCGCTGAGGGCCAAATGAAGCGTGCCGGCGAAGGCCGCTGAAGGTGTATCAGTGAGGGGCTTAGCTAGGTGGGCTGGGGATTGAAGAAAAGGGGAAGGCCAAGGAGGGCGTCAGTGGCAGGATGTTCAAGTGAAGAAGAGGGAGGCCTCTCCCTCTAGTTAAACGGCTGAGGTTGGAGGCCAGGAAGGAGGGCATCGAGCTCACGAAGCCCGAGAGAACAGAAGGATAAACTCCCTTGGGCCGAAGACTAAGCGTAAGGCCATGGATCGTGCAGGGGAACGATACCGACATGGAGACTCCAAGGCACCGGAGAAGGAGAGAAAGTGAACAACATACCATGCACACTGGCACAAACCAACGGAAGCAACAAGAAACCCAAGAAGGGTGATTTTTATTCACGAAGAGGAACGACCACGGCCAGCCACATACATTGCAAAACACATTCATGCTGACACTACGGATAGGGGAGGGGAGGAGATCATGAAAATAAAAAAAAGAAGAAATGGGGGGGAGTGTTGGGGCCGAACAAGGGTGACTACTCCCTGCTCTTCCCCACTTCCCCGCTACATGAAGCCTCTCTCTCTCTCTTTCTTTTCTTTGCCTGGTGGTTGTCGGAAGACTCCACGCCGGAGCCCTCGCCCTTCTCTTCTCTCTTCTCCTTCTTCTTGTAGGTGGCTTTTTCTGTTCGTCTCTTCTCCTCCTCCCTCTTCTCCCCGTCTGTCTGTCTCCCTTCTCTTCGCCGGAATGGGCATGGTTTTGTACTCCCAGCAGCGGGAGCCCTTGAGCACGGCAGTCGGAGACGGGAAGCGGCTAGTCATGATGGGGTTTGACTTCCCCCGTCTTGGATGTCAGGGGAGTAGCCTACGTGGCCCAACCTCTGGTTGACACCTCGGATAGATCACTGCGCGCCAAGGATACGTAGGGCATGGGCGTCAGGTCGTTCGGGTGTTGAAACGCCTGCACGCTGTGCCGCTGGCGGGCTCAATAAGTGTGCCGCAGGAGGGCCAAAAGGGTGTGCCGCTGAAGCCCCAAATGGGCGTGCCGCTGAGCCCAAATGGAGTGCCGCTGAAGCCATAATAGTGTGCCGTTGAAGGCCTGAAATAGTGTGCCGTTGAAGGCTTGAAATTGTGTGCCGTTGAAGGCTTGAAATAGTGTGCCGTTGAAGGCTTGTAATAGTGTGCCGTTGAAGGCTTGAAATAGTGTGCCGTTGAAGGCTTGCAGGGTGTGCCGTTGAAAGGGCACAAGGGCGTGCCGCTGAAGGCCCAGGGGTGTACCGCTGAAGGGCCAAAAGGTTGTGCCGCTGAAGGCCTAGGGGTGTACCGCTGGAGGGCCAAGGGCTGTGCCGCTGAAGGCCCAAGGGGTGTACCGCTGAAGGGCTAAAATGGGTAGTTCTGAGCCCGTTGTGAGCACGAGTTGTGGCCCATTTAATTTTCTTCGAGCCCCATGGATTGTGGGGGCTTTTGGTGGTTGATTTCCCTTCACTGTCGTGACTCCGGAGACGGCTTCATGGCAGTGTGCATATTTGGGGAGTCCGGATGACCAGTCCCTCCGGGGCTTCTTCACTCGGTGCTGTTGTTAATGCTGGGCTGAGCTGGATATCTATGCGTGCAATTTTTGGTGTCCACAAATGCCCCCCACCCACGGGTAGCGCAGGCAAAGGATGAGCTGGGCGGTGCCCGCGGGTGTACAGGTCTCTTTTCTCTTCATCGGCACCGATAGGGTGTCGGGTGCTGACGTAGCATGCTTGTCCCTTCTCCTCTTCATTAGTGCCGACAGGGCGTCGGGTGCCGCCGTAGCGTGTTGGTCTCTTCTTCTCTTTTGCATCAGTGCCGACAGGGCGTCGGGAGCTGCCATAGCATGTTGGTCTCTTCTTCTCTTTTTCATCCGTGTTGACAGGGCGTCGGGCGCTGACATGGTATGCTGGTCTCTTTGTCTCTTCGTCAGTGCCGACAGGGTGTCGGGAGCTGTCATGGTTTGTTGATCTCTTTGTCTCTTCGCCAGTGCCGACGGGGGTGTCGGGAGCTGACCTGGTTTGTTGATCTCTTTATCTCTTAGCCAGTGCCGACAAGGTGTCGGGAGCTGACCTGGTTTGTTGGTCTCTTTGTCTCTTCGTTAGTGCCGACAGGGTTTCGGGAGCTGACCTAGTTTATTGGTCTCTTTGTCTCTTCATCAGTGCCGACAGGGTGCCGGGAGCTGACCTGGTTTATTGATCTGTTTGTCTCTTCACCAGTGCCGATAGGGTGTCAGGAGCTGACCTGGTTTGTTGATCTCTTTGTCTCTTCGTCAGTGCTGACGGGGTGTCGGGAGCTGACCTGGTTTGTTGATCTCTTTGTCTCTTCGCCAGTGCCGACAGGGTGCCGAGAGCTGACTTGATTTATTGGTCTCTTTGTCTCTTCGTCAGTGCCGACAGGGTGTCGGGAGTTGACCTCGTTTGTTGGTCTCTTTGTCTCTTCGTCAGTGCCGACAGGGTGCTGGGAGCTGACCTGGTTTGTTGGTCTCTTTGTCTCTTCGTCAGTGCCGACAGGGTGTCAGGAGCTGACCTGGTTTGTTGATCTCTTTGTCTCTTCGTCAGTGTCGACAGGGTGTCAGGAGCTGACCTGGTTTGTTGATCTCTTTGTCTCTTCGTCAGTGCCGACAGGGTGTCGGGAGCTGACCTGGTTTGTTGATCTCTTTGTCTCTTCGTCAGTGCCGACAGGGTGCCGGGGGCTGACGTAGTTTATTTCTCTCTTTGTCTCTTTTCTTTTCTCCTTTTTTTGAACCACATTATCGGTACAAGTGTCCTTTCGGGTTTTCACCAGCACCGGCCCCCTCTTGCTTTTGCCCACGCGCCCTCTCGGGTTTTCACGCGGCGGGGTACCCGATTTTGCCTGCAGCGCCCCTTCGGGTTTTCGCCACAGCTGGTTTGTTGCCATTTTTGCCCTTGTCCCCTTGCAGGGGCAAGTCTGGCGGGGCACCTCTATTTTTTAACCCCACTTTCTTTTCTTTTCTTTTTTTTTGACGAGCGAGTGATACGCCAGCGTCGGCTAGGGCACGAAGCCTTGCGCCGGAAGGTAAGGCTCATTCGTTGGCAAGAAGAAAATACCAGCGCAACGGGAGAATTCATGCCGATTCAGACGTAGGGTCCGTAATGGCAATATTGTATGGAGTTGGTGGCTAGGGCACGGAGCCTTGCGCCGGAAAGGGGTTTATTCGCTGGCAAGGGATGAATGCCAACGCAAGGATAGAGGTTCTGCCGATCCGGGCGTAAGGCCCGTGATGGTGATTTTGCATGAGAGAAGGTGGCTAGGGCGCGAAGCCTTGTGCCGAAAGATAAGGTTCATTCGTTGGCAAGAAGTTAATGCCAACGCAAAGGGGGTTTTATTTTGTCGATTCGGACGTAGGGTCTGTAATGGCAATATTGTGTGAGAGCGGGTGGCTAGGGCACGAAGCCTTGCGTCGGAAAAGGACTTATTTGTTGGCAAGGAACTAACGCCAATGCAGGGGTGGAGCCGTCTTTGCCCGTGCGGATGTCCGTCGGTACGTAGGGGCGTGCATACGGGAGACATATGTATATACATATATATTATTATTGTTATTATTATTATCATTTTCCCTTCTTTCTCTTTCTTTCTCTCTCTTTTTCTTTTCCTCTTCCTCTCCATTTTTATTTTCTTCTCCCTTTTTCTTTTTCTTTTTTTTGTCGAAATCCCCTCCTTCCCTTCCTTTTTTATTCTCTTCCTCTTTTACCGTCTTTCCACTTTTTTCTTTCCCCTTTTTTTTTCTCTTCCCCTTTTTTTTGCCGTATAAGGGGGGCGGGGGGCGGGGTGCCACTGAAGGGCTGGCTAGAGCGTGCTACCGGGACACTTGAAGGGCGCGCTGGGAGAGAGCACAGGAAGGTGTGCCGTGTAATGCACTCCGAAGGTGTGCCGCCGGGGGCGCGTGGGAGCGTGCCGGATGGGGCATGTCATCGGTGTGCCGCTGGGGCGCTGGGAGTGTACCGTTGGAGTGGCATAAGGGCGTGCCGCTGGAGGCTTCACAATGGGTGTGCCGCTGAGGGAACTTAGTAGTGTGCCGCTGGAGGCATTGCAGGCTACTACCTCGTTGGAGCACTTCAAGAGTGTTTCTTTTTCCTCTCTTCTTCTTTTCACCTTCTCTTCTCTTTTCTCCCTTCTATATTCCCCTACACGTAAACATGGGGTGAGAATTTATTTAGTGTCCACGAATCGGGAAAGCGGGCTACAAAAGCCTAAATTGGGGAGCGGGCACGCTGCCAGAGCCAAAATTGGGAAAGCGGGCCATGGGGGCCGAGGTAAGTAGGCTAGAAGAGCCAAAGTTGGGAAGCAGGCTATGGAAGCCGAATTGGGGAGGCAGGCCATAAAAGCCAAGGGTATTGGGAAGCGGGCTGCAAGAGCCAAAATTATGGGCAGCGGGCCGTGAAGGCCAAATTCTGGGGAGCATGCTACGAGGGCCGAGTTTTGGGAAGCAGGCTGCAAGGGCCAAAGATATCGGGAAACGGGCTGCGAGAGCCGAAATTATGGGAAGCAGGCTGCGGGAGCCAAATTGGGAAGCAGGCCGCAAAGGCCGAAGGTAAGCAGGCTACATAAGCCAAGGTTATGGGAAGCGGGCCGTGGAGGCCGGATTGGGGAAGCAGGCTATAAAAGCCAAAGGGAAGTGTTGACACCTGAAATATAACTGAGAACAAAGATGAGACCGAAGAAAAGATTGAATCAGACATGAAGCTCTCAGAGATTCCTGCAAAGCCAGAATTACAAAATAGTCGCCACTAAAGCTACCACCCGGCTGAAGCCCTCCCCGGCCAAGCTGATGTCCGGTGTTGTCATCACTCAGACGGCAATACTGATGAAGAATTACAGTCTACTGACTGATGAAAACTCCAGAGGTATTCTGATAAGATTATGTCAACCCATCAACTAAAAAGACCTTCACCCGTTCTGGCGGATTCGAAGGACTGACAAATGAAAAGACAGATTAGGCGTCTCTGAAGCCTAGTGATAAAAAGAAGTAGAGCAATAAGAAAAGGAGTCGGGGGCCTAAATGGGCCATGGCGCCGAAAGCCCTTCACCACGGCCCAAGACTGGCGCCGAGAAGCCTTTGCGCCGGGAGCCTTCGCAATATGCGCGCCGGGAGCCTTCGCAAGATGCGCGCCGGGAACCTGATATGTGCACACCGAGAGACCCATGCCGAGAAGGGGGCTGCTGTGCCTATAAACCCCCCCCCCTTGTTCATCACGCACAAGGAGGGAGACACACACCAAGAGAAAGAAAAAAGAAGAAACCTCATCCAGAAAACAGATAGAAAAGAAAAAGAGAAAGAAAAGGGAGCGAGTGAAGAAGCTGCTGCGAAGCTCGAGAGAAGGAGAAGGTGGGGTGCTCGGGGAGGGAGAGGAGTCAATGCTCCGCCCTCCCCCATCCTCCTGCTATTCCGAACGGGTTTTCTTTTCTTCTCTCATGTATTCTTTTTACCCTTGTATGTGGGATTTCTTCTACTCGAAGGATGTTCAAAGTCTCCTTTCGACTATCGTCCGAGTTATCTCGCTGTAGCCAATGAAGTATGAATAATAAAGATGGTGGAATGAGTAGAAGCTCGAGTTTCTTTCTCTCACCCCTCTCTGATGATCGTGGTAGCTATCATTTCGGTTGCGGATTTTTGATCGATGAGTCCATGATTTCAGGTGTCTGTCGGTAGTCCTGGCGGCTGATAGGTACTCCCTGCTGTTTGCCTCTCTCGCAGCCCCGGGGGAGTTGGTACAGAGCCCCGATCCTCACCTCCATGGATCCCTGGGCTTTGTCCTCTCTATCTCTCCCTCTCAGGGTATCTGTCGTCCCCTGCATACATTGATTGCTCGAATGCTTAGGACTCTGATAATCCCTTGTGTTTATACGCATGCCTGTTTAAGATGGGACGGAGCCAACAAAGCCCCAATCCTCACTGTGGATTTCTGGGCCTTGTTTCCCCCCTCTCTCCCTCAATGTCATCGATGATTTAAACGTCGCGGAGTCCGTGATTTTCTTCTCAAATTTCTCAAGCCACTAGGGCCATTGCAGGGATCAGAGTTTGTCGTCTCTCGATCTCCTGGATGGTCGGCAATACTGATGGCGTGAAGCCTGTTCCTGAGAGCTCGAAGGCCCGGCGACTCTGATCCCTCGAACCCCTTTCATCTGTGACCCTCTGCTGTCAACCTGGTAGGCCCCTGGCTCTTTCCTCACTTGCCTCCTGAATCCATTCCCCAGCCACTGTCTGAATCCTGAGAAAAATCCCTAGAACAGAGCACCGTAAAACCCCATAAGTCCTCACGGCGCTCGAGCCCAGCACCTTCTCGGCGCCAAACTCTCCCGGCGCCGGGCGCGCCGGGAACTCCCGCGCCGAGATCCTCATCTTCCCCCTTTCAGCACATGCCGAGAGCCCCCTTCGTGGCGCGCCGGGAACTCCCTTCAGCCCGCGCCGAGAAGCCATGCCATATTTCTGAACCCTCACGCCGAGAACCTCTTTCTTCTTGGTCTGAACCTTGATCCCCATGTTGTATCCACCCGAGGAATATACAGAGAGCATTTGGCATCCCTCAGGAAATAAATCAATGGGGAGGACCTCCCCTACATTGTTCTGTTCCGATCCGGATTTCTTTATAACCTTATGGACCTAAAGGGCTATGTCACTACATGTGCTCCGACGGGTTCCGAAGGAACATCAATCGATGCTATGGATGAGGGCGATGGCCCCGGGCCTGGTGCCCCCTTCTTTTCCGGCTTTCATCCCGGCATCCCGTGGATGATGGCTTATCTCCTCTTGGCATAATCCAGGATAAGGGGATATGCTGCCAAAATTCATTCACATCACCTTGAGTGATCATGGTATTCTCTCCTAACCCCGCTGGCCCACGGAGTTCTGCCCTTGCATGTTCTCCGATGGTCTTCCGAAGGGGGATATCAATAAGACATCGCGCCTGCACAGGGTGTGTCATGTCGCACCGGTCCTTATCCGGATTCCGGGTTAGATATACCCGATCTTTTACGGATCCCATCCTGCCGCTGCATGGGTGGTTTCCTATCCCCATCTGGCATAGTCCAAGGTAATGGGGACATGCCGCCGGATTCGCTCCGCATTTGATGTATCCTCGCTTCACTCAGGCCATTTAACGCCCTGCTGATGAACCAACCCTCTCTCTCGTTTGAGTCTTATTTTTTGCCGCTACCTTCCTCCTATTTTTGGCGTTTAATCAAGGGTTGTCCTTCTTAGGAAGGGCGTAATTAACGTCATAGCCTTTATGGTATGACGGACTTCGGGTCCCGGCTCGGACTTCACAATCGACTGATTAAAAGTCAGATCGAGCGCATAATAAAATTGTCACCCCGGTGACTGGCACGCCAATAAATCAATAAGTAACAAATATATATATATATATATACTAAAAAAGCACGTTCCACAAGTCTGGTACGCCCGGTGGGACCGAGTCTCCTTTCATCTCTACGCCAAAAGTAGGAGGCCCAGCGGGCCCCCCTCAAATTTCTGATTCTGTGCAGTTTCCTTATTTTCAGGAAGCTACAATGACTACCGGAATCATGTCCGTATGCTTCGACCAACAATCGATCGATGTGCATGTCCGAGGGGGTTACCTGGCTGTACCGCTGTCATTCGGGTCGATGCCCCCTGCTGTCGGGCTGCCCAACTGCCTGGGCCTCGTCTTCACCGACCTTCTGCAGGTCGACAACAACGAGCAAGGCACTGCTGCAAGTGCCCCGATGAAGACTGCTGATAACAAGGGTAGCTTACCAGAGAGGACGACCTCGACAGCCGTCGCCTGCTATGTTCATCATGTTCAAAGGAGGGACACGGTCCCCGCTGCTGCCCAAATGAAGAAAAGAATTAACCGGAGGAGCCGGTATGCTGCTGCCGACCGTCGTCTTTCAAATTCTGGGAAGACGATGATGATGGGTGACGTTAGGGTGAACCTCAACGGTCGCCCGAGAGAAGTCCGGCCGGACAGAATTGTCCCGACCGTCCAGATCGACAACAAGTTCCAAGTTCTGGCCACCAGGAGGGCCAACTGGGAAACTGACGAGAGGAAGCCGCTGGCGCCCAAGCCAGCAAGATATAAACAGGTCTGGCGACCAAAGAAGATTCAGAGCTGGGCCCCAACTCGAGATGAGGGGAAAGCTACCGAGGATGTTGTTGCCCGCTTCAGGGCAGGAAGCAGAAGAAGAGAAGGAAAAGACATAAGAGATGATGCTGCTGTTTACCCCAGGGCTTGGGGTAAGAAAGATGAGAAAGAAAGTGAAGAAAGAAATCTGACCACTGTTCGCCCCAGGATGAGGGGCAGAAAATATGAGCAGAAGCAAGACCTCTCGGTCCCCCATCCCAGGGCTGGGGGCAGAAGATGGCAAAGGAAGAACTATGATGCTGCTGCCAACTGCTGCCAGGATGGCGACAGAAGATTTGAGAAAGAAGAAAGAATGAGAACAAGCGAAACAGTCGCTGCTGCCATTCCAAGAAGGCCAAGAGCCTGTGCCAGACAGGCTGATATATTTAGATATTCCAAAGCCGAGCATCTGAATGCTCAGGTGGCAAGACTGGCTCATCAGCAAAGAGGCCAGGAAAGACTGATGCTCCAACCAGAGCCACAAAGGCACAACCCAGAGGAGATGAAACAAGTAGTCCAAGACTACTTCCACTACCTGGGGAACTCTGCCCTCGGTCAGCAAAGATTATCCCGTGCCCTGGGCACCGTGGATGAAGAAGAGGAAGAAACCCTTCAAGAAGTGATGCTCGGAGTCTCCTCCTCCGATTCCAATGACTATGGGGAAGGCCGCAGGGCCGGATATGGGAAAGAAGACCTGTGTGGGGAAGAACCTGAAGAAAGAATATCGGTCTTTGACCGACTCAAATACCCCGACCAGGCAAAAAGAAAAGTCTACAGGCAGAAGGGAAAGATGCAGATCTTCACCTGTAACATGGCTGGACTTGTCAGGGGGCAAGACATGCTACCAACTCAACCGGACGAGCTACTCAGGCTGGCAACCAGACCCGGGCCTGTCACAAGAAGAGGCCAAGCGGCGAAAGATAAGATGAAAACTGATGATGAAGCCTGCAAGATCACCACTATGACAGTTAATGTGGTAACAACGGAAGAGGAAGATAATCCCTTCATTGATGATGCTGAAGGGACTTCAGAAGATGTACAGATCCCGTCCACCCTGGATCCCATGATCCAGATGATGTTCAGAAGATACCAGCAGGAGATCAATGCTCTCAGAAGACAGCTCAATGAGAGACATGAAGCTACACCGGTCTCCAAGCAAGCCGAGCCTGTGGGGCATACTTCCAGCTCAACAGAGACGGCTATCCCAGCTAATCCTCTCCTGGCTGATAAGGGCAAAGCACCGAGCCAACCTGTTCCACAGCAAACAGTAGCTCAGCCCTCTGCGTCTCAGACACAGCCTACCGCGCCCACCTTGCGCGCCACTGTGATGACAACTCCTCATAGTCAGCAACAAGCTCACTTCTTCCCAGAAGACATAGATCCAGCCGTAGCCCACAAGCTGATGATTGAAAGAATTGTGGAGATGAAGCTGTCTGAGAAGACTGGCGATGATGTTAGTACCTATGATGTGTACAAGGTGCCATATCCTCCCCAATATGCTGCTAAGAGACTACCTCCAGGCGTCAGTAAGCCGCCTAAGTTCGAAAAATTTAATGGCCAGGGCTCCCCCAGAGAGCACATAGCTTACTACACCACAATCATGGGCGACCTGGCAGTCGACGAAGCTTATCTGCTTAAGTTCTTTGGCTCATCCCTTACTGGGTTAGCCTTTGAATGGTATTCAAGCCTGCCAGCTGGATCGGTGGTTGATTGGCCTGATATGCAGAGAAATTCCGCGACAGATTTCATGTCACTGAAAGAGAAATCACAATAGCAGAGCTATATGCAACCAGGCAGAAGCAAGATGAAACTGCACTGGACTACATCAAAAGATGGAGGAACTTAGCCATGAGATGCAGAAGACCCCCTCATCAAGAAGATGCAGTGCAGATATGTAAACAGAGCCTCAGGAGAGAGGTGCTAGAAAAGATGATCGGTGCAGATGTCAGAACATTTGACCGATTAAACAATATAGTGGCGGAGGTTGAGACGTTCTTGTCCAAACGTCCAACCGCCAATGTTCCCAATGTGCTGAAAGGTAAATCTAATGATCGACGACCATCACATTCTGAGGCTAACACCGTCGATTTCAGAACCTTCGAGCAGCAGAAGGGGAAGAAGGGGGCAGATGAAGCTCCCCCGCCTGAGGGTGCAGCAGAAAGAAAAGACAGGGTCTCTCTAAGAGACAAGATGAAAAAGGCTTACTCTTTTCCCAAGGATAAGACGGCAGCACTATTTAACTGGGCATATAAGTTCAACAAGGTAACATTGCCTGAACCGAAGAGACCCGAGGATGCGGCAAAGAAAGATGATCCGCTGTTCTGTCCATTTCACCGTGCGCTGGGGCACGCAATTGAGGACTGTTATGTCTTCAAAGATATCATGGAAGGAATGGTTAAAAAGGGTGAGCTGCAGCTGGGAGATTATCAGGTAAAGCCGCCTCATCCACATGAGCCTCCGCCCTGGAAAATGGCCGCCAATATGATCTCAATTTACCAGCAGCTGCCTAAGGAAGCCGTTGAGGAATGTACCAGGCATACCTATGAAGCTTGTTTCCTCACCCCACTGAAGGATCAGGAGGGATGGCAGACGAAACCCATAAAGAATAGAAGGAAAACTCCCGCAGCCAGTACCAGCGGGGTGATTATTCGAGGTGTCACACCAAGGCCTGAACCGCCTCCAGTAAAGCCAGTATGGCGCACAGCTGAGACCGGGCCAGTCTTCCGGATCCCTACTCACAACCGGAGGAGACAAACTCCCCTACCCGCACATAAAGAAGTAAGTCCTGCAGCCAGGCGTCTACAGCAGTATATCAATGAGCTCGATGAATATGAGCAGAAAAAGCCCAAACACCTGCTGGTAAAAGACTGTATACTCTGGGAGCAGCTCGAAGAATTGAAAATTGAAGAGCAGCCAGAGGCAGAACAAAGAAAAGATGAGACTGAGCCCTTCTGGGGGCAGGAGCTGGCAAAGCCAAATTCCCAGAAGAAGAAGAGACGGCCCAAGTCCAAAAAGGGAAAGAAAGTCACGACAGTACAGTGTAACACTCTGTCAGTGCTCTTTTCCTTGCCCGGGGAGGATGATGAGGCTGAAGCATCAAATGCCCCGCTAGAAGCCAACCATGCTGAGGCCTCTACCTCAGCCCATGCAACACGTTCTGGGAAAAGATGGGGGCGCCCACCACCAGCTAATCATAATATTATATTCAGAGGGGAGCAACCCTATCAGATCCCAGAACCAGAGGTACGAGGTGTCCAGGTTCCTCCCCCTGCCAGCTTGTACCAAGAGAAAGAAGAAGCTCCTTCATTCCTGGAATTCTTGTCCAGTTTGGAGAATGAGCAATTGGCTCACACTGCTCCAGCTAAAAGCAATAAATGCCAGCAGACTGCAGTTAGGAAGCAGAAGCAGCATGAAGAAAATGAAGGAAGTGACCCTCTAGCAAAGCCAGGGGCTGTTGCTACAGAAGAAGCCTCCCGGGAAACAGAGGAAGAGAATGAAACTGGGACTGGGCAGCAAAGGCCACAGGCACCACATGAACCTCCAAGACCCCGATGGGCAGAAGAAATGAGACTGTCTAATGTCCGGGTAGGCAGTCGAATCATGAAGATGCTGAAGAAGCTCCCTACCAGGTTCTCCATCTGGGAAATCCTCTCTCTGAGTGAAGAAGCCCGCCAAGCAATTGTGGATGCCTTGCAGTCGCCGGCACAATATGAAGCACTCTTAACAGAAGTGAATTCTGGGCCATCGATCACATTCACAGAAGATGATATGCTAATCCCGAATTCCAGTCATAATAGACCGCTGTATATGAAGGGTTCCCTGAACTGTCAGCCGCTGAGCAGGATACTGATAGATCCCGGGGCTGCTGTGAACATCCTCCCATACCGCATCTATCAGAAATATTACTTTGATCTGCAGCTTACCAAGGTCAGAGATATGAAGATTGCAGGGTTCAACCAGAAATGTGAAACACCTCTTGGGGTGGCTGATTTCAACCTCACATTGGGCGACCTCACTACCGTGGTACGATTTTATGTGATCGATTCCAACACCACGTATAAGGCCCTGCTGGGGAGACCGTGGCTGCATGAATATCAGATAGTGCCATCCACGCTACATCAGTGCATCAAATACTGCCATGAAGGAAAAGAAGAAAGGGTGTTTGCAGATCTGCATCCCTTCGAAGTATTCGAGTGTCATATGCTCGATGCATCCTACTACACCGAGGTGTCACAGAAGGGTGAAAAGAAAGAGGCTGTGGCCAGCCAGAAGAAGCCGGCGACGAAGGCAAGAAATTGGTCTCCACCGCCACCAAAGGGCTATATTAAAAAGCATGAGGTAGCTCACATCTCTTATGCCGGTGACTTTGCTCGGATCACCCCTCCTAGCATTCACCCGTATGATATCAATGAAGAAATGAAAGAAAAGTACACACAAGTGGAGGTGCCGCAGGGTTTATTTAAACCCATCGTCAGCCTTGAGTACCAGACGGTGCTACCACTGAAGACTATGGAAGTCCCTCGCTTCTGCGAGCCTCCTACCATATTCTACACTGGGGAGTCAGTCGAGGAAGATGATCAAGACTGCATGGTCCCTGAAGAGGCTGCAAACCAGATGGTGCCGATTACGGGCTTGGACTATACTACCCGACGGGTTTCGCAGATGTTCTCTAAGATGCAGATGCCATCGCTACAACCTGCTGCCCAAAAGAAGGCGTTCCAGGAGCTATGGGATCCGCCTCGGGATAATAAAGAACTGAGGAAGATCACTCAGCACCCAGGATTGGGTTATACCCTTCGAGAATACTATGAAGCTGAGGTGGATGTCATATCTGTCTCCTACCAGCATGAAGACCCTCCCGAGGTGGGATATGACAAGTACCCCTCGGAAGATGAAGAAATCATTTATCAATCCATAATGAACAATGAAGCCCCAGACAGTCAGCCGGAGACGGGGACGTCTGATGAAGCAAAGAAAGATTGGTGCTGGGAAGACCTACCTTGCAAAGAAGATCTGTTCCATGCTGAAGCAAAGTTCGACACGGGAATCCCGGATGAGGATCAAGCAGCCAAAGAGCTGAGGGAATGCCTGGAGTTTGAGCGCATCCTAGAAGAAGTCCGGGCTCTGCAGAATGATGATCTCTCAAGGGAGTCTGCATCAGAAGAGCCTCTAAGGGCGGAAGACTCCGTCTTCGAGTTTCCTGCTGATCCGGTTACGTCCTCGGGGCATACTGAACAGAATACAGCAATATTGGCCGTATATGATGAGCCAACAACCGCTGATGACCAGTATGATGAAACAGAAAATCATGAAACTGAAGAAGATTATATCCCGGGAGGCTTCATTGACTTGCAAGAAGCCCCGCCCGAGGTCGAAGATGGAGGTCAGGCCACCGTCGATGAGCTTGTAGAAATAAATCTGGGAACCGCAGATGAGCCAAGGCCGACATTCCTCAGTGCACTGCTGGAGCCAGCTACCAGGGAACAGTATATACAGTTTTTGAAGGAATTCGAGACTGCTTTGCATGGACATATGATGAAATGCCGGGACTGAGTTCTGATGTGGCACAGCACCGATTGGCAATAAACCCAGAGGCTAACCCTGTAAAGCAGCCTTCCAGGAGAATGCGTCCTGAACTAATAAATCAGATTAACAAAGAGGTTGACAAGCTGATTGATGTAGGCTTTGTCGAAGAAAACCAGTATACTACATGGCTGGCCAATATAGTGCCCGTAAAGAAGAAGAATGGGCAGATCAGAATATGTGTTGATTTCCGGGACCTTAATAAGGCTTGCCCGAAAGATGATTTCCCGGTGCCAATCACTGAGGTGATGATCGATGCAACTACTGGCCATGAGGCCCTATCATTTATGGATGGGTCATCCGGATACAACCAGATCTGGATTGCTGAAGAAGACAGAGTGCACACTGCATTCCGCACTCCGAAGGGGATATTTCACTACAAAAGGATGCCGTTCGGCCTCAAGAATGCCGGCGCTACCTACCAAAGAGCCATGACAAAGATCTTTGATGATTTGCTCTTCAAGAAAGTAGAGTGCTACATTGATGATTTGGTAGTAAAAACTAAAAGAAGAGAAGACCATTTGCAAGACCTGAGGGTAGTATTCCAGAGGCTGCGCAAATATGAACTCAAGATGAACCCCATGAAATGCGCCTTCGGCGTGTCCAGTGGAAAATTCCTCGGGTTTATTGTCCGTCATAGGGGCATTGAAATTGACCCGTCCAAGATTAAAGCTATCCAGGAGCTCCCTCCACCAAGGAATCTGCACGAGTTGAGATCCCTGCAAGGGCGTCTGGCCTACATCCGACGATTTATATCAAATCTATCGGGAAGATGCCACCCCTTTCACAAGCTCATGATGAAAGATGTGCCGTTCCTCTGGGACGATGGCTGTCAGGAAGCCTTTGAGAAGCTGAAAGAATACCTCAAGACCCCTCCGGTGCTGGGGGCACCCATTAAGGGCAGGCCCTTGATACTGTATATCGCAGCCACATACTGTTCCCTGGGGGCAATGCTGGCACAGATAAATGAAGAAGGCAAAGAACAAGCCTTATACTATCTGAGCAGGAGGCTGATTAGAACTGAAGAAAGCTACAGCTACATAGAGAAGACCTGCTTGGCACTAGTCTTTGCTGTCAAAAAGCTCCGACACTATATGTTGTCACATGAAGTCAGATTGATATCTGCAGCAGACCCGCTCAAATACATATTGACTCAGCCAGTACTGAAAGGCCGGTTGGGCAAATGGGCAGTGATCCTGATGGAATTCGATATTACCTATACACCCCAGAGGGCGATAAAAGGACAGGCCGTGGCTGATTTCTTCGCAGAGCATCCTGTGCCGGAAAATGATATGCTAGGGACTGAGTTACCCGATGATGAGACACTCGAGGCCTGCCAGACCCAGTCTGTTATGTGGCAACTATTCTTTGATGGAGCATCTAGAACAGAGACAGACTCCGATGGAAAGACCAGAATACGGGCTGGAGCCGGTATTGTGCTGAAATCACCAGAAGGGGAGGTCGTGCATACTTCCTGTTCTATAAACAAGCCCTGCACCAATAATGAGGCCGAGTATGAAGCTCTGATAATCGGGCTATATGTCAGCCTCAACATGGGTATCCAAATGCTTCAAGTATTCGGGGATTCGATGCTGATAATAAAACAGATCCAAGGGGAGTTCGAAGTGCGGAAGCCAGAACTGAATCCCTACCATCAAGAAGCTATGCGCCTCATGGCGAAATTCTACCATATTGAGCTCAAGCATGTGGGCCGTGGACACAATGCCCAGGCTGATGCACTGGCAAAGCTGGCCAGCTCACTAGCAGTTCCGCCAAATAAGACACTGAACATTGTCGTTATGAACCGGCGGCAAGTCCCCAGTATGCTAGAAGGGTGCCCCGAAGAAAAGAAGTTGCCACCATCAGCACAGAGCAAGCGCCTGATTGGAGACAGCACTTGCTACAGTGGTTCCTGCACCAACAGCTACCGCAGAAAAGAGAAGAGAAGATGAAACTTCTGAGAATCAAAGATTCTTATGAATTCAGAAATGGGACTCTGTTCCGAATAATGGCAGATGCGCGCAAGAAGATTCTACTCCGCTGCCTGTCCACTGAGGAAGCTTGGCAAGCAATGAAAGAAGTACATGCTGGGACAGCAGGTGCCCACCAGGCCGGTCCCAAGATGAAGATAGAAATCAAGAAGCTGGGCTACTATTGGCCCACCATGTTTGAAGACTGCTGTAAATTTGCAAAGTCATGCCAGAAATGTCAGGAGCATGCTACTGTGCCTAGAAGGCCTCCTACAACTCTGCACCCTACAGTTCCCAGCTGGCCATTTGCACAATGGGGAACTGATGTAGTCGGGCCACTGCCGACTTCCTCGGCCGGACATAAGTACATACTGGCCATAACAGATTACTTCTCCAGATGGGCGGAGGCTATAGCATTAAGAGAGGTGACTGGTGAACTGGTCGCCAGATTCATCAAGCAGAACATTATCTTCCGGTTCGGGATCCCCAGCCGAATAATATCTGACAATGGAAGTCATTTCAGAAATCAGAAGGTCTATCGGCTTGCTGAGAAGTATAAGATCGAATGGAGAACCTCCACTCCTTACAATCCACAGGCAAACGGATTGGCAGAAGCTTTTAACAAGACTCTCTGCACCTTGCTGGCCAAGGTCGTCGGTTCCAATAAGAAGGACTGGGAAGAGAAAATGTATGAAGCTCTGTGGGCATACCGCACCGTCTTCAAGACACCTACAGGGTGCTCACCATACTCATTGGTATACGGCTCAGAGGCAGTGGTTCCGCTAGAGCTGGAAGTCCCGTCACTCAGAGTGGCAGTCCAATATGGCCTGGCCCGTGGCGAACAGACCAATGCAGAAAGAAGACTAGAAGAACTGGCTGAATTGGAAGGGAAGCGCCTCCAAGCTCAGAAGAATATCCAAATGTATCAGGCCCGCATGGCCACTGCATTCAACAAACTCGTAAAAGGACGAGAATTTAAGAAAGGTGACCTCGTCATGGTCAAGAAAAAAGAAGTCATGGCGTCCAACCCAAAAGGAAAGCTAAATGCTAATTGGGAGGGCCCTTATGTGATACAGAGGGTCTACGAAGGAGGGGCCTACATGGTTGTTAACCATCGAGGGGAAATCCGATCCTCGCCACTCAACGGTAGACACCTAAAGCTGTATCATGCTGCACAACCAACATTCCCCGAGTAATCGGACAAAGGCTACCCTTTCTTGGTCTAGCGGCACACCGCCCTGGCCAAGCTACCTTTTTCTTGGTTTAACGGCACTCCGCCCTAACCAAGCTACCTTTCCTTGGTCTAGCGGCACACCGCCCTGGCCAAGCTACCTTTTTCTTGGTTTAGCGGCACTCCGCCCTAACCGAGCTACCCTCTTTCCTTGGTCTAGTGGCACACCGCCCTGGCCAAGCTACCTTTTCCTTGGTTTAACGGCATTCCGCCCTAACCAAGCTGCCCTCTTTCCTTGGTCTAGCGGCACACCGCCCTGGCCAAGCTGCCTTTTTCTTGGTTTAACGGCACTCCGCCCTAACCGAGCTACTCTTCCTTGGTTTAACGCACTCCGCCCTAACCGAGCTACCTTCCTTGGTTTAGCGGCACCCCGCCCTAGCCAAGCTACCCTTTTTCTTGGTTTAACGGCACTCCGCCCTAACCGAGCTACTCTTCCTTGGTTTAGCGGCACTCCGCCCTAACCGAGCTACCTTCCTTGGTTTAGCGGCATTCTGCCCTAACCAAGCTGCCCTCTTCCTCAGTCTAGCGGCACTCCGCCCTAACCGAGCTACTCTTCCTTGGTCTAGCGGCACACCGCCCTGGCCAAGCTACCTTTTTCTTGGTTTAACGGCACTCCGCCCTAACCGAGCTACTCTTCCTTGGTTTAGCGGCACTCCGCCCTAGCCAAGCTACCCTCTTTCTTGGTCTGGCAGCACGCGCCTGGCCTCCGCCCTACCGAGCTACTTTCTTGGTTTAGCGGCACTCCGCCCTAACCGAGCTACCCTCTTTTCTTGGTCTGGCGGCACACCGCCCTGGCCAAGCTACCTTTTTCTTGGTTTAACGGCACTCCGCCCTAGCCGAGCTACCCTTCCTTGATCTAGCGGCACTCAACCCTAGCCAAGTCACCCCTTATCGTGATATAATAACATTCTGACCTGTCACTCTCTAAAAGAAAAAAAGAGAGAGAAGAAAAGAAAAAGAAAAAGGGAAGAAGAAAAAGAAGAGACAAAATGGGGTTAAAAATAGAGATACCCCGCCAGGCTTGTTCAGGCGTTCTGGACAAGGGCAAAAATGGCCAAAACCCAGCTGTGGTGAAAACCCGAAAGGGCACTGCAGGCAAAATCGGGTACCCCGCCACGTGAAAACCCGAAAGGGCGCGTGGGCAAAAGCAAGAGGGGGCTGGCTCCGGTGAAAACCCGAAAGGGCACTTGGGTCAGTAATGTGGTAACCCCAAAGAAAGCCTCGTCTCCCACCATAAACTCCTCGTCGATCGGCCGGCACCTTGTCCGATCAACGATTAAACCCACTCAGTATAGACCCTACGTCTATCCTGATGAGACCCTCATTCACCCTATCCAAAGTCCCACCATGGTGAAACTCACCGTTGATCGACCGGCACCCCGCCCGATCAATGATAAGACATGTCCAGTTTAGACCTTACGTCTATCCTGATGAAACCTATGAATTCCTTTGCATTGGTATAAACCCAATACCGATGATGAAACCCACCTTTGGTCGACGGGCTCGCCGCCCGATCGGCAAAGAAACCGGTCCGGTTTAGACCTTACGTCTGTTCCGACTAGATCTGCATATCTCTTTACGTCCCGCCGTGATGAAACCTGCTGCTGGTTGATTGGCACACTGCCCGATCGGCGATGAAACCTGTCCGGGCTAGACCCTACGTCTATCCCGATGGAACCTATGAAATCCTTGCATTGGTATAAACCCAATACCGATGATGAAATTCGCTGCCGATCGACTGGCACACTGCCCGATCAGCGATGAAACCGGTCCGGGCTAGACCCTACGTCTATCCCGATGAAGCCTATGAAATCCTTGCATTGGTATAAACCCAATACCGATGATGAAATTCGCTGCCGATCGACTGGCACACTGCCCGATCAGCGATGAAACCTGTCCGGGCTAGACCCTACGTCTATCCCGATGAAACCTATGAAATCCTTGCATTGATATGAACCCAATACCAATGATGAAACCTGCTATCGGTCGGCTGGCGCGCTGCCTGATCGACGCTAAAATCCATCCAGGGTGGACCTTCCGTCCGCTCTGACATAGCACAACACCGCTCTTTGAATCTATTCAGACCCTCCGTCTGGATAGATCATGAAACTCTATTCCCTTGCGTTAATGTTAAACCCCACATTAACGATGAAACTCATGTTCTCAGAAAGCGGCCTCGTGCCCGAGCTGCTACTTATATCCTCTAAATCGATTCGGACCTTTCGTCTGGATAGGATGAAAGTTCTGGTCCCAGAAAAGACAATGAAAAAGAAAAGAGAAAGAAAACGACAAAAAAAAGTACAAAAAAAATGGGGTTGAAAATAGAGATACCCCGCCAGACTTGTTCAGGCATTCTGGACAAGGGCAAAAAGGGCTAAAACCCAGCTGTGGTGAAAACCCGAAAGGGCACTGCAGGCAAAATCGGGTACCCCGCCACGTGAAAATCCGAAAGGACGCGTGGGCAAAAGCAAGAGGGGGCCGGCTCCGGCGAAAACCCGAAAGGGCGCTTGGGTTGGTAATGTGGTAATTCAGAAGTTCCATGCCAACCGGCACGTTGCCTTCACCTACCCTTCGCTGACGAGGCCTTCTGTCGGCCATCTGGCTCTATGCCCCACCGATGATAAAGCCTTGCCGGGGTAGATCTTACGTCTACCCTGATGAAATTTACATACCCTCCTTTCACATATCCCACCGACAATAAAACCGGTCACCAGTCTGATAAAGCCTGGCCAGTTCAGACCTTACGTCTGTCCTGATCAAACTCCTAAACCATCCCTTGACCGATCGGCCCCTTTGCCCGATCAACGATGAAACCCTACCAGGATAAACCCTACGCTTATCCTGATGAAACCTATGTATTTCTTGGCCAAGTCCCACCCGCGATAGAACCTGCTGGAATAGACCTTACGTCTATCCTGACAAGACCTACACCTCTACCTACATCCCAGCTATTGGTCGACCGGCACCTCGCCCGACCAATGATGAAACCCTACCCAGTTTAGACCTTTCGTCTATTCTGATGAAAATTGAGCTCTCCCTTGCATCGATATAAACCCGATATCGATGATGAAACCAGCTACTGGTCGACCGGCACCTTGCCCGACCGATGATAGGACCCTACCCAGTTTAGACCTTTCGTCTATTCTGATGAAACTTCAACTCTTCTTTGCATCGATATCAACCCAATATCGATGATGAAACCAGCTATTGATCGACCGGCACCTCGCCCGATCAATGATGAAATCCTGCCAGTTTAGACCTTTCGTCTATTCTGATGAAACCTATGAAGCTCCCTTGCATCGATATGAGCCCAATATCGATGATGGAACCAGCTATTGATCGACCGGCACCTCGCCCGATCAATGATGAAACCCTATCCAGTTCAGACCCTACGTCTGTCCTGATGAAAACTATACACCCTTTAATGTCCCGCCTGCTATAACCTCTGCCCAGTCTAGACCTTACGTCTACTCTGATGGAACCTCTTTATTCATATTCCTGCAAGTTGTCTCTCCCGCGGCACATATGGCCAAGAAGGACGTTTGCTGCTACCAACAGAATTCGGTTTAAGCACCTCCTCGGATGCCGTCACGCGGTGGAGCGAGTCCCCCATCCTTTCTATGAAGGGGTGGACGCTCTCCTGCCTAGTACGAGTCATTCGCATGAAGGACTGCTAAAACCACTACCCCACTTCCCACAGTGATAAAACCACATGCAAAAGAAAAAAAAAGATGGATACATATAGAGCCAAAGAGTCCTTTTCATTAAAAAAGGGAGTACATAGAGGGTCCCCGAGGAGACATTGTATCACAATAGAAGACAAAAGAAAAAAAAAGAAATGATTCATGGCCGTCGGAAGATGTCTTCGAAGGCCAGAAGACCCACATAGGGGGCGGCCCCTAGTTCATGAAGTCGGGCCTCCTCCTCCTGCAGTCGAACAGACTCGTCCCGAAAGGATGCCACCTGCCCCTCCAATAGAGCTGCTTCTTCCTCGAGCTGCGGCCGGGAAGTTGTTATCTGCGGCAGCTCAGCTCGGAGACCAGACAGTTCAGCCTCCAGAATGGTTATTCGGCCGCGCACGAACTGCTCCCGCTGCGCCAGAGACTGCAGTTGGCACTGTCGCTCCTGAAGAATAAAGTTCATTTTTTCTAGCTCAGATTTGCACTCCATCCTTTGCAACTTCAAAGCCGCCAGTCTGTCAGACATAATGTGTGCCAAGAAATCCCGGCGATGTACAAATTTCAACAACAACAGAACCCGCTGGGTCCATATTTCTAGAGGACAACCCATTGCCTGTAAACCGGCGGTGAAACGCTCGGCTATCTCCTTCAACTGCGGATAAGTTAGTCCGGGCTGGGATTCCACTAGCTGGCGCAACATGTCCAGATGTTGCCAGACAAAACTCTCAGGTGAAGCAAAGCCAGGCAAGGGAAGTGGAGCCACTTCAAAAGTTACTTCACTGTCAATGTCTGCCCATAGGGTGATATCTGGCTGAGAAGAAGAAGACGGGAGGTCTGCCGAAGGCGCCAACTGAGCTCTCTCCACAACCTCTGACGAAGCCGAGGGACCTTCCACCTCCATCTCCTCGAGGGTCACCGTTTGAATGCTCGCGGGGGTGACTCCAGTAAGTGCCGGAGTGGTTGCTTCCTGGGTCTCTAATGCAATACCCGCACCTTCAACATCCTCTTCGCAGGGTACCTCCTCCTCAGATTCCGAAAGTATGGAGATAGATTCCGGGGCAGTTATAGACAATACTCCAATTTCTGTAACGGCTACCTCTCCTTCTTCCACCCCCGCTGCAACAGCCAGTTCCTTCAATGTCAAGGCTGCAGGGGTCACAGCCCGGAGAGGCAAGGGTTCACTCTCCATGATTGAGGTTATGGGAATTGCCGATTCAGGCGCAATGGTCAGCACTGCGGCCGGTATAAAGGCGGAACCCCTAATTGGGTCCATCTCAGCTCTGAAATCCAGGACCTTGATGAGAGCCGGGCTTTCCCCCGAAGTCCTCAAGTCCAACAATGCTAAGTCCGTAGAGGACTGCACCCTCACCGGCACAGGGCGGATTATCTCAGGAACGCCTGCCCAGGCTACTGTCGAAGCAGGAACAATGGCCAAGGCGTCAGACAGAGTGGCTTCAAAGGCTGCAGTCATCACCGGGCTAGCAACAGGGGATTCCTGTGAACAGATCAATACAGCATCAAGCAGCAGATAAAAAGGGGAAACAATGAGGAGAAGAAAAGAGACTCACTTCTAATGTAATGTCAATGTCCTCAAAGGAGTGCAGAGGAGAAGAAAGTCCCGCTGCTGAAGCAACAAAAGGAGGAGTTATATCTGCCTCGGTATCCAAGCCGGCGAACTCTTCTTGTAATTCCTCCTCAGGAGATAGCACCAGCAACTTGGAGGGGGTGAATAATGGAACAATGGCGGTGCATGCGGATGGGGCCTCTGATTTGGAAACACCCTCCGTCTCGCTCTCGCTGAAACCTGCTTCTTCTCCATCTGCCTCAGAAGCGGTCGCGGAGCTACTAGAAGAGATTTCTACACTATCCACGGGCGGGACCGCCATTTCTAACGTCTGCCTGGAAGAAGACCGGGTAACTATACGCCTCACAGGGATGAGGCCCCGCTTCGTCTGGGTCTTATGACCCTCCTGTGGCTGAGTGATATCGCCAGCCTCTCCCGTAATTTCAGTCTCCTCCCCGACCGTCACTATAGGGAAAAGCTTGTGAGAGGGACAATGAAAAGTAATTGAAATATGCAGGAAAAGATGAAAAAGGCATGCTTACCCTCCGCCTCACTAGCCGGCGTGGGAGAAGGCAGCCTGGTCTCCACCACAGAAGATGCCACAACTGGCTCTTGGGCTGTGCAAAAGGGAGGGGTCAGATTCAAGGACTTCTTTGAAATCCAGCAAAAGAGGATGAAGAATGCAACTGCAGGCTATTGATGTTACCCTGAACCGATGTCTGAGCAGCCTCCCTTTGAGATTCGAACTCATCAAATGAGGGAATATCAGGGAGAGGGGTCCCAGTGTCCATCGCTACCGAAGCCGACTGCTGAGCATGAGTCTTCTTGGCCTTCCTGGCCTTCCCGACTGCAGCCTTGACTGCAGAAACCTTTCTCTTCTTGCCAGGAGGCAGGGGAGTGGTAGTCGGTGCTGCTGCAGGGACTTCAAAATAAGTAGGCTTCTCAGCCTGCGCAATGATCTTTCTGTATAGCCCCTGTCGCTTTATATCCGGCCTGTCTGTTGAAGACGGCAGAAAAGCAATGAGGTCAGTGAATGCAGAGTTTAAATATTTAGCAGAAAGCAATACAGTCAGAAAAGAAAAGATCATACCTGCGGGGCCATCATAAAAGACAGAGAGCGGCCAGTACAGATAAGCCACCTCCTTGGAGCGGGAAGCAGCCTCCTTGATAAGCCAACAGACATCACCAAATGTCTGGCATTTCTCCACTAAAGCTGCTAGATCACTATGACCACGTGAGTCAAGGCATCGAAATAAGTCGAGGTGGTCCATGCCCCAACCGTCGACATAATGAAAGGAGATGAACAGTGGCTTATTCAAGATGCCGGCTAGCGGGCTTTCCGCAGATAACCCATGTAAATTCAGCAGAATGAACAGCCAAGACATTTGCTTGTAGTACGTCTGAGTCCTGTCCTCCCTACGCACAAACGTCCTATATGGATGAAATCTATCTGTCGGACCCCTCCAAGGGACTACTGCCGGGAGCGGCTCTTCGACAGGAAATGGGTATTGTTGCGCCTCCAAACGAGCGCCCCCTACACGGCACAGATGTTTCAAGCTCTGCATGAAAGTGTCCTCGTTGATAGCAGCAAAGACAGGAGCAGGCGGGTCGGAATTTTTTTCCTTCAAAGCCCGACGTTGGGCCAGATAGTTCTCCGCCTCCCTCTGGTGCTGTGAATAAAGCCTTTTCAGGTGGACCTCGGGGATGTCAAACACTGGCCCGGGCTGTTGTTTCAGAAAGGAACGCTCGGCCACGTCCCAGAATGCACCTCTACTATCCCTGTAAAAGCTGGTTCGAATGTTCCACCATTTGATGTATTCTGATGTTACACGGGGAACACGGTTGGAAACAGTGGGAACTCTGAAAACTGCACCATCCTGGCGATGATAGAAATCCCACCACAACCGGCCATCACCAACAATGGTGGACCCATGCTTGGCTCGGCTATCCAGGGGAAACTGAGCAACTGATGTAGGGATGTGCTGATCATAGCCAAAATTTCGCCCAAAGCGGAATGGGTAGTATGGTTCCAGGAGAAGCAGACCACCCTTCCTGAAGACTAAAACACTGGGTCGAATGGCCATGGCCCATCTGACCAGCTCCGGCTCCAGAATAGACCGAACAGCATTAGCCCCTGAAACGGGGTGAACATAGGTCTCTACCTCTTCCATCTTGCATTCTCTTTGAGAATGAACCAAAGGAGCTGAACCTGCTGCCAAGCTCCAGAAATGAATGCTGCCAGGGGCATCCACCGGCACCTTTATCAGTCGGCCCCTTATTTTGAACAGCTGATCATAGAAAGGACCAGGTTCAGCACTGGCAAACTCAATCATTCTGGGCAATACTGTGTCTGCCTGCAAAGTTCTGGGAGCCAGTTCAGGAAATAGACTGCAGACCCAGGCATTGAAGAAATGAAAAGGACCCACAGTCCTCAAAGAACGGGGAGTCCGATGCTTGTACAAATCTCCCAAAGATTTGTAGATTAAACACAAGGCCACTGGGCAAAGTGACAGCCTCATCCCCCAGGCCATCTGACAGGCCGGGTATATAGCTTCTGGCCGGATGATTGTCTCGTCCCCTTGAGGGAGAGCGAAAGTGCACAACCAGAATGTGAAGTAAGCCGCACAATGTGTGATAGGGTCCACCCCTGCTGGATTTGGACCACCTTTACCTACACGATGCAGTGAAGATGGCAACGCTGACTTATAGCGAGGAGCCCTTATCTGCTTGCTGGCCGTCGGACCCATGGAAGGGAAGTCTGCATATTTCAAGGGGCCGTCAAAGAAATACTGAATCCACTGCCCTATCCGGACTCTCAGCTTGCTGCCTTTCTCTCGGGGATGATAGCCTTTGGAGGACCCTCTACTGTACGCCAGACAGATGGAGCGATATGCCTTCATTAAATACCGGTATGAGAAGCCAAGGGAATACTTGCCTTCACCATCGGAACTATCCTTCTCAGAATCTGCCAAGCAGACTTCTTCATACGGCTCGCCATCAATAGGCAGTCCGGAAAGCTGTGATAGACTCCAGAGGTCAAGAGATGTCTCACCCTCTGCTGTATAAAATATGTTGAATAAAGGGCAGAATACTTCAAACATTCCACAGCATAACCCTCGGGATATGGGATATCGAAATCTGGAAGCAAAGACACTGTGATATACCCCGGCTCTGATCAGCAGAGGGGCATATTCCTTCAGAACAAACTCAGTAAACTCCACTGCTCCTACTCGAAATAGGTGGGCGTCAGTGATCTTGGTATCTCCAAACCAACCAGCGGCCAAATGATACTTGAACTGAACGGCCGAACAATTCAGCACAAAAGGCTCTTCGCGGTACCCCCACTTTACTGGTGCCAGGAAGAGACCATAGCCGGGCTTCTCCCTATGAACTCGGCCACTGGCATTATCCCACCGAGCAGGTGTGAACTCCGGGGCCCGGGTCAGCATTTTCTTTTCCGGCTCCAGCTCCGATATGCCAAGGACTGCATCCCAGTCACGCTTCTCCCCGGGAAGATATATAGCCTTCCCACGATACACTGAATCTTTCAGGCTGTCTCTCTCGACCAGAATTGCGGCTTCAACTGCACGAGCTATTCGATAGTCCCGCATTCCACCCACGGTGAAAGTCCGGATAAACGGCATCAAGTGCTTGTCCTTCGGGAAATCCGGACGATAATCAGTGCCCCGTCTGAAGCATGTTTCCATGACAGTGGAGTATACCCGGGATGTTGACACCGTGTCGGTTTCAGAATCAGACGATTCATCAACGGAAGCGATTTTGTCATATCCGAAGTCCAGACTGTGCACATTCAGCCAGTTTACTGTGGCCCGTGATATATCTGGCTGGGCTGACGAACTGGCCCCGACAGCTCCAGAGGATGCAGCAGCAGAGCCGGAAGCCATTGCAATATCTGCAGTCAGGAAAAAGAAATGTGAAGTAAAAGACCTAAGATAAGAGGCAGTCTCGTAAGGATTGTAATATGAAGCCCTTGAAAATTTCAGCAGCATCTCCCCTTATTCGGGGTCTGCCCAAGGAGAATAGGGAGTCACCAACCAAGAGGGGGTGATCTCGGAAGCAAAAGGGGATTAAATCCCCAAAGAACGTCCTACCCGGGCGAAATCTAATGAGACGGGAAGAAAGCTGGACGGCCGGAGGGGAGGAACTCGCCGCCACCGTCCGAGAAGGAAAATAAACTGAAGAGAGAGAAGAGACGGTAGAAAATGAGAAGGAAGGAGGCTTTCGGCACCTTAAATAGAAGCCATAGGGAAGAAGTTCTCGACGCGGTCAAATGCGCGCCGAGAACCCCCAGGCCGAGAGCTCCCTTCGGCCAAATGCCCGCCGGGAACTCTCGCGTCGAGAACCCCCTCAATTCGAAAAAACCAGCCAAAAAAGGGGCAGGCCGAGGGCCCCCCCATATGCCGAAAGGCGCGCCAAGAACCCTTGGGACCGGGCGCGCCGATAAGCCCTGCCGAAAGCCGTACGCCGAGAGCAAGGGCTGGTGCGCCCCCCTCCTCTCTCCTCCCTCTCCCCCTTGAAGCTGTGAAGGCTTCCATTCTGAGGTGTGACACCTCGTGTATCGGTTCCGACGATCGTCGCCGCTGCCACGAGCCGCCACCGCACCACCATCGCCGTCAACGGAGTTCTACCGGTGCAGTACCACAGGAGCTTCCACGAATTCCTGTCTCAGCCCCGAGCGCAGATAGATCTGGGGATTTTATTGGGTGTTCCAGAGGTGTCAAGGACATCCCACAAATTTTGGTTTGCCATTCAGATCTCGTTTCATATTTTTGATTTTCGTCCACTCTTCCATTTCGTTCTGCCAGAGTTCTGTCCAGATTCATCCCCGCCCTGAGCTTTATGTCTTAGGTCCACTTTTTGATTTATGTTGGTTCACCCAATTTTATTGAGGATTCCACCCATCCATCCCTTCATCCACAATTTTTCTCAATTTTTGATTCGCCCATCTCATATTTTCTAAAAATCGTTCTCAGACCCAGCTACAGTTCTGTCCACCTGTTCCCAGATCCGACCATAGTCTCAGTTCCGTGGTTTGATACCCTACAACTTTGAAGAAGAGCTCAAGAGCTGAATCGGAGGTTTACTCGGCGGTCAACGGTGGTTCTCAGACAAGTACCCTACAGACCTGAGATTTCAGTTACTGTACAATAGGGGCTTGTAAATTCAATAAAGTTCTGATACGACCAGATCCAGCAGATCTCTTTGGGTCTAGATCGAAGCATTTGAAGAGAGCTTTCCAACGATAGCTCATGCGTCCCGATCCGACGTCGGGATTGCTCGCAGCGGCCGTTTTCGCCGGAGCGCGCGCCGGAAGACAGGCAACCAAAATCCGTGGACAGCTAGTTCATCAATTGGGAATCGGGGCCGATCGACCCCCGATCGGTGTTCCCGGCCGACCGCCGTCCGTGGAGGCGCGCCACCAGGGGTCCCCATCATAGTGGGTCCTACCCCCGTAGATCCGGAGGATAGCGCCGTCCGTGGGCCCCGCGGGCCCGTAGAACCCGTCATTCGGAAAGTACGAAAACGCGGAGTTCGGCACCGCCAGGTGACATCAAGATGCTGCCCGTCACACCCGATTTGCGTGATTCCCGGACCCCACATGTGACCTTTTACCTCCCTGCGTGGGAGTGGGTCAAATCATTGTACTGTTGTAAAATTGTTTAACCGGGGATCCGTAATTCGGCCGGGGTTGTCTTCGCCACGCCGGGTGCGTGGAGGTACGGTCTTAACTTCTCGGCATTCGCTTGCTAGTTTAGTATATGGTCTTTTACCGCTACCGAGAGCGATAGGTACGAGCCCGTGTGTTCATGTCATCGCTGTGAGAGTGAGAGTGACTCGTCCCGCGACTCGATCCGAGTCCAGAAGTTGAGTCGACTACCCTTGACCTCCGCCGGTTCCTTAACCGCGCACGGTCCGCGCTTTCCCTCGCTTGGGACGACGAGTGAGCTTCCACTTCTGTTAGCGACATTTCGCCACTAGGAGCTCGCAGTGTTGGGCTTAGTGTCTCCCTGGTGTGTGTTGTTGGCCGCGTCCACATCTAGAGCCCGAGGTCCATACCCCGTAGAGTCGGTCCCCGTGTCCGTCCCGCATCACCAGGCGGGGTGTATTTTTTTTAGCTTCTATGTCCCCAGACAAGGGTGTGTTTTTTTTAATGCCCCCGAGGCGGGGTGTAGCTCTCTTCAAATGCCCCATGGTGGGGTATACTCTTCACGGCTTCTATGCCCCTAGGTGGGGTATGTCTCTTCTTCAAATACCCCTGAGCCAGGGTGGACTTCTCTTCATATGCCCCTGAGCCGGGACGTGTTCTTTATAGCTTCTAGGCCCTCGAGGCGAGGTATGTTTCTTCTTCATATGTCCCTGGTACGGGGCGTAGCTCTCTTCAAATACCCCCGAGACGGGGGTGTATCTTTTGCTTCTTATGCCCCCCTGAGGCCGGGGTGTGTCTTTTGCTTCTTACGCCCCCCTGAGGCGGGGGTGTATCACTTTACGGCTTCAGTGCCCCCGAAGCAGGGTATGTTGTATCTTCAAATGCCGCTTGGGTGGAGTATATCTTTCTTCTCATGCTCCCGGATCGGGATGTATGTCTCTTTGTTTCTGTGCACCGGGTCGGGGTAGATGCTTCTGCTTCTTATGCGCCAAGGGCGAAGTGTATTTTTTTGCCCCCAGGCTGGGGTAGGTGCTTCTGCTTCTTATGCGCCAAGGGCGGAGTGTGTCTCTTTCTGTGCCCCTAGGCTGGGGTACATTCTTCATGTTTCTTATACCCTTTTCGCATGGCGTATTCTCTTGCTTCTTATGTCCTTGGATCGGGACGTATGTTTCTTCTTCTGACGCCCCTAGGTCGGGGTATATTCTTTCTTCATGTGCTCCCAAGTCGGGATGTATGTCTCTTTGCATCTTTACGCCCTCGGGTGGAGGTGTACTCTATCACTTTGCTTTCGCGTCCCCCAGGCGGGGTATGTTTCTTCTTCCAATGCCCCTGAGCAGGCGCATATTCTTTATGGCTTCTATGCCCCCTGTATATTTCTTCTTCAAATACCCTAAGACGGGATGTATTCTTCTCTTTCTTATGCTCCAGAGGCGGGATGTATCTTCTCAAAATACCCCTAAGCCGGGGTGTGTTTTTATGGCTTCCATGCCCCCTGGCGGGGTATGTTTCTTCTTCAAATACCCCTAGGCCGGGGTGCACTTCTCTTCATATGCCCCTGAGTCGGGGCATGCTCTTTTATAGCTTCTAGGCCCTCGAGGTGAGGTATGCTTCTTCTTCAAATACCCCTAGGCCGGGGCGTATTCTTTATGGCTTCTATGTCCCCTGGCGGGGTATGCTTCTTCTTCAAATACCCCTAGGCCGGGGTGAATTCTTTTCTTCTTCCCAGACACACCGGGGGGGGGGATGTTTGCTTCTTATGCTCCCAAGGTGGGGTGTATTGCTGCTTTTGATGCCCCCAAGGTGGGGCGTATTGCTGCTTCTGATGCCCCAGAGCGAGGTATCCCCTTTTTTTTTATATGCCCCCGGCACGGGGTGTATTCCGCTTCTAGTGCCCCCAGAGTGGAGTGTATTGCCGGTTTTGATGCGGGGTGTGGTTCTTGCTTTTTATGTACTCGAGGCGGGGTGAATTCTTCTTCTTTGTTTACGTGCCCCCATATCGGGGTGTATTCCTCTCTTCATATGCTTCTCTAAGCCGAGGGATGTTGTTTGTTCTGCTTCAGATGTCCCCCCCGGGGGGGTGCATGTTGCTTCATGGACTCCGAGCCTGGGGTATGCTCCTTCAACAGTCCCTAAGCCGGGGTGGATTCTCTTTTCTTCTCATGCTCCCAAGGCGGGATGTAGCTTCTCCAAGTACCCCTAAACCGGAGCGTATTCTTTATGGCTTCTATGTCCCCTGGCGGGGCATGCTTCTTCTTCAAATACCCCTAGGCCGGGGTGAACTTCTCTTCATATGCCCCTGAGTCGGGGCGTGTTCTTTATAGCTTCTAGGCCCTCGAGGCGAGGTATGCTTCTTCTTCAAATACCCCCGAGACGGGGGTGTGTTTCTTGGCATCATATGCCTCGAACGTGGGGTATATCTTTGTTTCTTATGCTCCTGAGTCGGGATGTAGCTTCTTGGCCTCATATGCTGCCGAGGCGAGGGGTATGTTGCTTTACGTGCCCCCGGGGGGAATGCATTTTGCCTCCGTTGCCCCATGGCGGGGTATATCTCTTGGCTTCTTACGCCCCCCCAAGGTGGGGTGTGTTTTCTTCTTGTGCCCCCAGGGTGGGGTATATCTTTCGCTTCTTATGCCCCCCCTTGAGGCGGGGTGAAGTCTTTGCTTCAAATGCCCCTAAATCGGGGTATAGTTTTGTCTCATATGCCCCTGGAGCAGGGGTGTATCTTTGTTGCTTGTTGCACCCCCAGAGGGAGGTGCCTTTCTCTTCATGTGCGCCGGGCACCGGGTGTATCTTTGCTTTTTTTTTATATGCCCCCGAGGGGGATTCTTCTTCTTCTTCCCCGACATGCTGGGGAATGTCTGCTTCTTGTGCCCCCAAAGTGGGGTGGATTCTCGACGGCTCCTGTGCCCCCGTTGGTGGGGTGTATGCTTCTTCTTCAGATTCCCCTAAGGCAAGGTGTATTCTTTGTTGCTTCATGTACCCCCGAGTCGGGGTGTGATTCTCTTCATGTGCCCCCATGGCGGGGTGTACTCTCTTTATGTGTCCCCAGGAGTGGGGTGTGGTTTGCTTCCCTGTGCGCCCTAGCAGGGTGTATCGTTGCTTGCAATGTCCCCCGAGACGGGGTATCCTTCTTCTTCAAATACCCCTAAGCCGGGGCGTATTCTTTATGGCTTCTATGCCCCCATAGCGGGGTGTGTTTCTTCTTCAAAAACCCCTAAGATGGGGTGGACTCTTTTCTTCTTATACTCCCAAGGCAGGATGTAGCTTCTTCAAATGCCCCTGAGCCGAGGCGTGTTCTTTACGGCTTCTATTCCCCAGGCAGGATATATTTCTTCTTCAAATACCCCTAGGCCGGGGTGTATTCTTACTGCTTCTCATGCTCCCGAGGCGGGATGTGACTTCTTCAAATGCCCTTAAGCCGGGGCGTATTCTTCATGACTTCTATGCCCCTGGCGGGGTATGTTTCTTCTTCAAACGCCCCTAAGCTTGGGTGTGTTCTTATGCTTTTTGCGCCCCTCAGGGCGAGGTGCATTCCTCTCCATATGCCCCTAGCATGGGGTGTGCTTTTGTTTCTTAGCCTCCAGGCCGGGGTATGCTTTTTGGCCTCATATGCCGCCGAGGCGAGGTGTATGTTGCTTCATATGCCCCCGGGGCGGGGATGTATTCTGCTTCTAATGCCCCCCATGGCGGGGGTATGTTCTTGGCTTCTTATGCCCCCAAGGTGGGGTGTTTTTTGCTTCTTGTGCCCCCAGGCTGGGATGTATTCTGTTCTAGTGCCCCCATAGTGGAGTGTATTGCTGCTTCCGATGCCCCCAAGGCTGGGTGTAATTCTTGCTTCTTATGCCCCCGAGGCGGGGTGAACTCTTCTTCTTTGCTTATGTGCTCCCATATCGGGGTGTATTCCTTTATTCATATGCTCCCCTAAGCCGGGGAATGTTGTTTGTTCTGCTTCAGATGCCCCCGAGGGGGGGGGGGGGGATATATGTTGCTTCACGGACCCCGGGGCCGGGATGTATTCCTTCTTCAAATGCCCCTAAGTCGGGGTGTATTCTTCTCTCCTTACGCTCCCAAGATGGGATGTAGCTTCTTCAATGCCCCTGAGCCGGGGCGTATTCTTTATGGATTTTATGCCACCATGCGGGGTATGTTTCTTTTTCAATTGTCCCTAGGATAGGGTGTACTCTTCTCTTTCTTATGCTCCCGAAGCGGGATGTAGCTTCTTCAAATGCCCCTAAGCCGGGGTGTGTTCTTTATAGCTTCTAGGCCCTCGAGGCGAGGTATACTTCTTCTTCAAATACCCCCAAGATGGGGGTGTGATTATCCCGCTTCCTCTGCCCTAGAGTGGGGTATACTTCTCTTTGTATTCCCCTAAGCCAGGGTGTATTCTTTTCGCTTCATATGCCCCCAGGGTGGGATGCACCTTCTGCTTCTCATGACCCCGGGATGGAGTGTATTCTGTTCATGTGGCCCCGGCACGAGGGTGTATCTTTGCTTTTTATGCCCCCGAGGGGGATTCTTCTTCTTTTGTCCCGACACATCGGGGAATGTTTGCTTCTTGTGCCCCGAAAGTGGGGTGTGCTCTGATGGGCTCCTGTGCCCCTGTTGGGTGGGGTGTATGCTTCTTCTTCAATTCCCCTAAGGCGGGGTGTATTCTTTGTCGCTTCATGTACCCCCGAGTCGGGGTGAATTCTCTTCATGTGCCCCCATGGCGGGTGTACTCTCTTCATGTGTCCCTAGGAGTGGGGTGTGGTCTCTTCCTATGCACCCAAGCAGGGTATATCGCTGCTTGCAATGTCCCCCGAGGTCGGGTATCTTTCTACTTCAAATACCCCTTGTAGATTATAAGAAAATCCACTTAAGGAAAAATTAAGAATATGAATAAATAAACATGAAATTAGCACGAGGTGCTAAGGTGGAAAACGTGATCGCCAGAGACGCAAGGCCTCAAAAATATAACAACGAAAGCATGGGAGAGATGATCGCAAAAAATACCTCAAAAGTGCGGGGATTGTGAGTGCTTCCTTTCTCTTCAAATCGGCCGGCCGATGAAGAGAGTTCTTGCTTTTATACCCTTGCAAAACAAACAAATACCACCAAAAGAATTGAATTAGAAACAAGGTGGGTGTAGCATCAAATTCTTGAATAGATGAGCATGAAATATCATAGGATTAAGACACACCTTGTGAAGTTGGTTGGCCTTAAACCCCTATGCAAAAAGGTGTGGGAGATGTGATGGATGTATGCAAAATAAAACAAGGGGAAAGAGTGCAAGAGATGCACTCAATGGGAGTTCTCAACGTGGTTGAGTTTTTAAAAGAATAAATAACATGAATGATCATGCATGCAACCGAATGATGTAGCAAAAGAATAATAATAAAAAAAGGAGAGAAGAAGCCTGTCGCTTTGGCTTTGATATTCAAGGGGAAGTGAGGCTTCAATAGGATGATGAAGAGCGTGCCGTGGAAGCTCCCTCCTTCAGCCAAACACAGCCGCACAGAGCAACCTGCAAGAAAACAAAGCAAAAGGAAAAAAAATGCGGAGGGGAAGAAGGGGGTCCAACCCGTTAACAGAGCAGCAGAGTTCTATTAATAGATTGGAAATAGAGGATAAGAACGGCAAGAGTCCAATGGAGGTAAGATAAGAATGGGCAAGAGCCCCAATCAAGGCAGAAGTCTAATGTGGCAAGGACTCTCTGGGAAAAGGGCTGCGAAGCCAGCAGAGAAGACACGCCCTTGGTCAGGGCGTCAATTCAAGAATTGACGACCTGTCAAGGGGCGTTAATTTAAAACACGCCCTGGTCAGGTCATTTATTCCTGGATTAATTTAGAAATAAACATTTCTTTTGTTTAGAAATTGTGTAAAGACGCCTCAGGAGAGGCGTGGAATTGAAAAACGCCCAGGGTAGGGCGCTGATTAAACATTTTTCAAACATTATTTGCATAATTTCAGGTAATTGACGCCCTCACCTCAGGGCGTCCTTTCATCAAGAACGCCCAGGTCAGGTCGTGTTTTAAAAAACGCCCTTCACCAGGTCACGGATTTATAAAATAGGTAAAATGGGGAGAAATAGATAAAATGGGGAGACACGTCCTGGATCAGGCCGCGTTTAAAAACACGCCCCTCTCCAGGGCATTAATTTAAAAAAAAGAGGGAAAGGGGAGAAAATCAAGAAAATGGAAAAAACACTCAAATAAGCTAATTTGAGGGTCAAATGGGGGCACTACAAGGCAATATGAGAAATACTCAAAATAATGTCAATTTTGCATGTCTACAGCTGCCCGCCTTGGCGTCTGCTTTGCAAGGGAGCGTAGCAAACTGAAAAGTAGATGCCAAGGTGTGATGAGACACGCAATCAACATCACTTGATAAGAATCAAATCAAAAGCTCGAGATGAAACAAATCTCGGGAAATTCAATGAAATCAACAATGTTTGGATAAAAGGGGAGATGTGCACGCGGTGCACGAAGGAGATAAAATAAATGATCAACTTCCAGCGCGGTGGAAGTACCCCAGGTCACAAACCTGTAGATTTCACCATTGGGGAGCGGTTACCAGCCAGTGGACGTGCTGCAGCCAAGGTGGATCAAAGGAGAGGAGATAAAATAAGATGATAAAAATCCAAACAAGGAGCTCTCGAGAAAAGACCCAAATAGCGACAAAACGAACTGAGGATCCAATCCTGCAATGAAAATCTCATATCGAGAAGATTAAGATCAATTCAACTCTCAACATCAGCTTATCAGAATGATTTTCCAATGATAATTCAAAGTCCTACATGAATGCATGCTGGGACTAAAGGGGAAAAATAACAAATGAAGATATAATATAATCAAGGATAATATTGTTAAACTGCCCAGACTGGGTCAAGAAACCAATTCTGCGAGCTGATACTAAGCCGGAGCCCGTTTATCCACGCACCAACTCGTAAAAAAGGGAACCATCGTCCCCAGTCTTGGACGGCTCAACGGCCTATCCGTGTGACTAAGACTTCTCTGGAATCATCATTGTTTTTGATGAAGGGGAACTCAAATCTCAGATTTACCAAAGCCACAAGGTCCTTGATATAATCTAGTAGCGTATGTAACATATAGTAAAAATGCATACAGGGAGATGGTGATATCAATAAGCATGGGAACTGAGAAATGAGCTGCAAGCACCGTGGGACTTTGAGTGATGATGCCCTGTCGGCGGGGACCAAGAGCCTCTTATCCTGCGCTCAAAATTTCATTAGCCAAGATATAACAAGCAATGAATAAGGCATTTAATCATAGCATGCATAGCATGAATCAATAGCATGTCACAACATAGTACCATTATGAGTTGAATCATGATATTTAAAGCATCATTGTTTGTTATTTTGTCATGAGGATGCCAATCTGGCTAATCAAGTTTTGGAGTTGAATGATCAAGATCTGATAATGCCCATCGGCAGAATTGATCCAGAGAAATTAGCAGGAGTTGATTGAAAGATCTGGAGATGAATAATTAGAATGATAATTAGGAGATATAACCAAAATGATATAAGGAGGTGATAACCAAAAATGCCCAGGGTGGCATGTCATGAGAATATCGGGAGAATCAATAGATTGATAGCAATGTGTGGAGATAGGACTCATCCCGTACTTTTGGTCTCTGCAAAGCTGTTCTTGCAAAACACCATCAGAAAATACAATGTAAATTTTTAGATTTTGGAATATGCAAATTTTTATGAGTTTTGGAATATGCAAATTTTTTATGAGTTTTGAAAATATTTGAATTTTTATGGAGATTTTTGGAAAAATATTTTGAATTTTTGTTGGGATTTTGATCGGGAAATATTCAATTTTTTTTTTTGGATTTTGGTTTAGACATTGTTAATGCAGCATCAAAGGGTTGTTTTGACCACTGGCTAGGGGTCCTTGTTCCTTCCCTTTTCGCTAAAACTGCCCAAAGCTACGCGTACATTGAAGTGGCGTCCTATAACCGACCGCCCTTGATCAACGGTGCCCCTACCAAGGCCATACCGAGAAACATTCGGTCTTAGCGGGGAGAAGAGAAGAATAATTGTGACAAGCTTTGTGCAGGATGGGAGATATCGGGACTTGAATTCCTTCCAAGGTGTTCCCTTCAAAGAGGTAATCTGTTGTGCCGGGGCTTTATGCCTTTAATTTTTAGACCCTTGACATGCATACGACCAGGGTTTTCCCTGCGGGGACTTTGCCACTCTTGACATGCCATAATTCATACTTGCTTTTATCGAAATTCTGACTTGATTTTCATAATAGCCCTTTTGGCGAGATGTATATCATGAAATTCATATTTAGTTTGGGTCAAGACTGCCTATTTGAGACTCCTCTCGTATTGGGGATTACCAAGGTTGGTCATCTCATCCGTCAACCTCTTGCCCCTGCATGTGGCCGAGTAAAGAAGAGAAAAGACTTTCAGATATACTCATGACATGGCCAAGGTAGCAACAGTGTGTTTAACCAAAGGAGCGGCTAAGACGCCATGAAGTGTGTGAGGTGCCCAGCTGAGGGTTGATCTTAACAAGCAGGGAGAGAAAATTGAATTCCCAGCGCGGGGTTCTTATTAACCAATGGTGCTGCAAAAGCAAGTCTAAGACTCTTTTGAGAATGATTTCAATTAAACAAAAGCTTAAGATAAAGGTTTAAATCACCACTCTTAAATCTTGTTAAGAAGCACTTCATTTTAAAAATCATGCGTGAAGTAATGAGGAAATGATATCATAAAAATGCGTACTTACGTCAATATTTTACCTTGCAACCTTTCTTGAAGCAGCTGTCAGAGGCGAGGTTGATCATCGTGGGATAGTCCTCTTTGGCAGTCAAAAGGATTGGCAGTAAAGGATTTTGGAGTGACTTAACAAGGAATGAGTGGTGCTCAAAACCAGACTCAGACGAATAAGGAAAAAAAAGAAAAAGAGGCGAGGGCTAGAACTCCCTCACTAAGGCGCGGAGACCCTGATCACATGGAACAGTCTAAGAAGGAGAGGAAAATCAAGAAAGGGGGTGAGGACTAAAGCCTCGGAAGCAATGGGAGAATGGGCAGATGCCCAAGGCAGTGGATGTGGAAGAAAGTTGGGTCGGCCCAGAATCAGGAGGAATTAGAAGAAGAAATTGGTAGATAGAAAGAGCGGATCCGGAGGGTCCGGAGGCAGGAGGAGAGGCAGAGGAGGAATCATGATAGGAGGAATCCGGAGGCTCCGGAGGGATGACAAAGAAGGGACGCGATGCCCTGGGACGAAATAGGGAAAAAGATGATGGAAAAGGAAGAAAAAAATGAAGGATGTGATGTTCAGGAAGATTAGAAAGATGAATCGGAAGAAAGTGGAGGG
>JAHNEJ010001398.1:0-46002 GCA_022559845.1 Amorphophallus konjac | reverse complement strand
ACAGCCCCACTTAAGCATCCAAGATTTGACAATGAGTTTCTACTGTTGGAATCCTCTCCACCTTTTCTCATCAGTCCAGCGTCAACATCTCTCTTTCTCCTTATTTTGATGATGTCAAAGGGGGAGAAGGTTGAAAAGTCTGAAAAGGGGAGAAGGTTGAAAGGGGGAGTAAAGAGGTTGAAAGGATGGGTGATCTAGTAGCTAGCTAGTGGAAGGAAGGTTTTGGAATGGTTTTAGGTAAAAGATGATGAGTGCTGTGAGTTCAGGCCTTGAGAGGTCACCATTGCTGCCCTTATTGAGAACGTTTTAAGTTGGTGTTTCTTCTTTCACTGAATTTGACTCATGGTGTTGCCATTATCAAAAAGGGAGAGATTGTTGCATCTCTGTAGTTTTGAGGATGACTAACACTATGAATCAAATTATTTTTATGATAATTATTTTGGTGCTCCTTGTTGAATGATAAAGATCCTGCATTGTCTAAATATTCTTAGGATCTAATGTTGTTGTCTTGCATGCACATCTATGGATCAAATGCTTTTTCATCATGCTTTTCTAATTTAATGCTCCTCTATCATGTTCACCCATAAGCTCATACTTATTTGTCTTGTTTATATGGGTTCTGTGCATTTAGTGCGTTGACGCACTTGGCTGGCTGCGTAGACGCAATAGTGCGTCTTTCGCTTGCTGTTTTGTCCACTACGTCGACGCTGTCGATGGAAGCGTTGACGCATTGGCTTGGTGCCAAGGGCTTGAGCGTCTCGCCTATGAAGTTGAGTCGACGCTGCACGATGGAAGCGTTGATGCATTGGCTTGGTGCCAAGGGCTTGAGCGTCTCGCCTATGAAGCTGAGTCGACGCTATCACCTGAAGCGTTGACGCATTGGCTTGTTACCAAGAGATTGTGCGTCTCACCCAAGGAGCTGAGGCGACGCTACACAATGGAAGCGTCGACGCCTTGAGTTTATGACCAAAGGTTCTTTTGATCAACCACCAAGCAGAAGCATCGACGCTGTCAACTGATGCGTTGACGCATTGGGGTGCTTTGTCAAGGGACCTGCCCTTCATTATAACTCGATTATAATCTCATTGCGTTAACGCCTTGGCTTTACTGCATTGACGCGTTCTTCTGTCCTTTGATAAGTCCCGTGCAATCTGTATGAACAATGTAAGACTTGGATATTTCTGAGATTGACTGACTGTTCTCTGAAACCTTACAGGGACTTAAAGACAAATTGGAACTTTATTCCAATCATGTGAGCACGTGATCCGAGGGAATAATCGTCTAACACGTGGCTCGGTTCATCTGGAAGCATGACTTCGCGCGTGTCTCCCAAACCCTCACTCTCTCGTGAGGTTGGATATATATATGAAGGTTTCTGCTCCTGAAAAGCTGCCGAAGCCACAAGGAAAAGGGTGAGGCCAGAGCGAGAGGAAGGAGGGGAGAAGCCATCCTGATCCATTCATTAAGCGTACCTGGAAGAGAGAGAGTGATGAAGGAGAGGAGGGTTTTCTGCTATGTTTTGTTTATGCTTCTCTAAGAAGCTACATTGGTTCTCCGTTTGATTGCTCTTCGATATTTCTTTATGTTTTCAGTTGTTTGTTCTTAAATTCCGATACTCTGTTTTATCGTTCCCTCTAGGTGTAGAGGAAGAGAGGTGAATCCTCTGGGTTGCATTGTGGTTCCCTCTGAATCAGATCAGAGGAAGGGAGGTGGTCTCCGGGGTTGTTGTGTTCAGATAGTGAGGAGGCTATCTGGGTTGTTCCCTCCGGCTGTGGAGGAAGAGAGACATCGTCTCTGATTTGCAGTGAGTGTGGGTCACTGCTGGGTTCCCTCTTGTCTAAGAGGAAGGGAGAGTTATCTCCGGGTCAGGTCTTGGGGTGTGAGACCTGGGTGCAAGATGTGTGTTCAGCGTCTGTAGGGATTTCGATCCCCAAGCTGTGGATCAACGTGTTGTTGGCAGACTGAGTCTGCGGTTCTTTCTTGTGAAAGGGAAGCCTCACTCGGCCTTGAGTGAGGGATGGACGTAAGTCTGCAGGTTGCAGACTGAACCATCTAAACCTCTTGTTCTCTGTGGTGTGGCTGTGCGCATCTAATTCCTTTATGCTTCTGTCTGGTTTCATGAAGTAAGTGTGATTGTTGTTGATCGAAACCTTAGTCTGACTGCTCGCTTAGTGCTTGTGCATATGTGCTGATGAAATTCTGAGTGATATATGTTCTGCGCTCGTGACCTACTTTATCTTGGTTGAGGTTTAGGACCATTTTACATATAGTCAGTCTTCCTAGCCCATCTCATCTTCGAAGATCTCCTCGGCTCGGACAAATATTTTTTAAACGGTGATCTATTCATCCCCTCCCCTTCTAGCTCACCGTCCTCCTGTTTAACACATATCTCGGGGCGTGACAGTTAAGTTGGTATCAGAGCTTAGGCATAAGTAAGTCCTAGGAAAATCTCATGTCATAAGTTAAGTCCAAGGTTTAAGGACACATACCTATGAATTAGGAAGAAATTTTCAAACTCATGTGAGAATTGGGTAGAGCTCGGGATGAGATAGTTATTTATAAATTTATCTTTAGGTAAATCTTCCTAAATTCTAAGGGAAATAACAATTTTTTTATTTTCTCAGGGACCTCATTCTCACAATGGCCGCAAACCGCGCTAATTGGGAAGCTATGCAACAAACTATTGCGGGTCTTGCCCAAGCCCTCCAAACTGTGGCTTAAGCTGGCGCGCGGGCTGGTGTTGGGGACTTACATCGCAACTTTCAGAGTATGAATCCTCCGCGATTCTCGAGTCCCTCTAATCCCGATGAAGCTGAAAACTGGATTGACGAAATGGATCACATATTCAATGTCATGCAATGCTTGGACCAACAGAAGGTCTTACTCACCGCATTTCAACTAAATAAGGATGCCCGAACATGGTGGAAGGCGACCTCGGCTCATCTACAAAATGCGCAACTCACTTGGGAGGAGTTTCTTAAACTCTTCGAGAGAAATATTTCTCCTAGCATGTCAGGGAGAGAAGGGCTTCGGAATTCGCATCCCTTTGGCAGGGGATGATGACCGTAGCCGAGTATGAACTACAATTCTCAAGGCTGGCACCATATGCTCCACACTTAGTTAGCACGAACCAATTAAAGGCTAACCAATTCATGGACGGATTGAGGCCCGTCTTCATAAATCAACTTGGATGTCAAAATATCCTTACATATATGAAGATGGTCCACAGGGCACATTTATGTGAGAGGACTTTGGAGAAGGTCAAGAAATTCAAAAGTAAGGGCGAGGAGTCTACCCGCAAGTATGATAAGAAAGGACAAAAAGATGAGAGATTTAGCATCACGGGCACCTACAAGTCTCGTGACGACAAGAAGTGGTCCCGTAATGGCAACGAGAAGGACAAAAATAAGAAGGTCAAGGAGGAGGAGAAGCACATCATGAAGACTTGCACGTTCTACGAAAACTTTGGTCATTCAGTCGAAGAGTGCTGGAAGCGTCTCGACATTTGCTTGCGAAGTGGAAGCCAAGAGCACCGCATGCCGGATTGCCCCCTCATGAAAGATCAATCTTCTAATGGCGGGCGTAGACGGTAGGCTAGTCTTAATGCCATACTGGACAAGGAAGCACCCAAAGATGATGGGTTGGTGAAAGGTACCGTTCAAATATATTCCCTTCGTGCTTTTGTATTATTTGACACTAGTGCTTCTCATTCCTTTATATCTACTGCTTTTGCAAAAACATTGCTAGTTTCACCTGTTCCTCTACCTTCGGACCTAGCTATCACTACACCTTTAGGTCCTAGAACTAAACTAACAACCCACTACCCAAATAGTAATGCAACAATAGAAGGTCATAATCTCCCAGTGAACCTTGTATGCCTTGATATGGAAGGCTATGATGCTATTTTAGGCGTAGATTGGTTATGTAACTATTATGTAGACATTAACTGTCACAATAGGAGGATTTCTTTTCACAAACCAGATCTTCCACGATTTTCTTTCCTTGTCATTAAATATAGGAAGCATCATGTTCTCATTTCTTCTCTTCACACCTGCAAACTTATCTCGCAAGGTTGTGAAGCTTTCCTTGCTCCCGTGATCATTACCGAATCCAAGGAAATCATCATAGAAGAAATCCCTATAGTAAAAGAGTTCCCCAATGTCTTTCCATCTGAATTGCTCGATTTACCGCCCGAAAGGGAAGTAAACTTATCCATTGAACGCATTCCTAGAGCAACACCTATTTCAATAAGTCCTTATAGGATGTCCCCTACAAAACTTAAAGAATTAAAGAAATAACTTCAGGAGTTATTAGAGAAGGGCTTCATTCGACCAAGCACATCCCCTTGGGGTGCGTCGATCTTGTTCGTATGGAAGAATGTTAGATCTCTCAGGCTATACATCGACTATCGATAGTTAAATCAACTCATCATCAAGAATAAATATCCACTGCCACGTATCGATGAGCTATTTGATCAAATCTCTGGAGTTGAATATTTTTCAAAGATAAACCTCAGGTCTGGTTACCATCAGCTAAGAATTAAAGATGAAGATATTTACAAGGCCGCATTTCATAGTAGATATAGACACTATGAGTTTGTGGTGATGCCGTTCGGGTTAACCAATGCCCCTGCAGCATTTATGCAAGTCATGAATAATATTTTCAGGCCCTATCTCTACCGATTTGTGGTCGTTTTCATTGATGATATTCTCATCTATTGCAAGACCAAGGAGGAACATGAAGAACACTTTAGGATAGCTTTGTAAACATTAAGAGAACACCAACTCTACGCGAAGCTAAGCAAATGTGAATTTTGGCTAAAGGAGGTCTCATTCCTTGGCCACATTATCTCAAAGGAAGGTATCACTGTGGATTCTTCTAAGGTCAAAGCTGTCAAGAATTGTAACCGACCGACAACTCTATCCGAAGTTAGAAGTTTCCTTGGCCTGGCCAGTTATTACCAATGATTTATCAAGGATTTCTCAAAGATCCCTGTCCCTCTGTCTAGGCTCACAAGAAAGGAGAATCCCTTTATATGGTCAAAGGACTGTGAGGAAAGTTTTCTAACTCATAAGGAACATCTCACCACTGTCCCTAGACTGGCACTACTTGTCGAAGGTGGTGGTTTTGAAGTTTACACGGATGCATCTGGCATTGGCCTTGGTTGTGTCCTTATGTAGCACGGTAAGGTGATTTGCTATGCATAAAGGTAGTTGAAGCATCATAAGGAGAACTATCCAGTCCACGATTTGGAGTTGGCTGCTGTCATTTTCACCTTGAAGATATGATGACATTACCTCTATGGGGAGAAGTTCACCATATTTTTAGACCACAAAAGTCTGAAGTATCTATTCACCCAAAAGGAGTTAAATATGATGCAAAGAAGATGCCAGGAGTACCTTAAGGGTTTTGACTTTTCTTTACAATATCACCCCGACAAGGCAAATGCTGTAGCAGATTCTCTCAGTAGGAGACCGTTGGCGACTCTATCAAGCCTCAGGAAAGGTATGCCAAATCTTATAGAAGATTTTACAAATTTGAACCTTGATGTTGATGCAGAAGAAGAAAGGGGTATTATTGCTAATATCCGGCCACAACCTGCATTAATTGAAGACCTAGTCAAGTTACAAGAAAATGACCATATGCTGGAAGAGATCAAGACTAATATTGATCAACGGCTGGATTTTTCAGTCTCGATCGATGGAAGGCTACTATTGAAGGGTCGCATTTGTGTGTCGGATCATGCCGATACTAAGAAGATGATCATGGAAGAAGCTCATAAGTCAAAATATGCTATTCACCCTGGTGCTATCAAGATGTACCAAGATTTAAAGAGGAATTTCTGGTGGTCCAACATGAAAAAGGAGATAGCAGATTTTGTATCATGCTGCCTCCCTTGCCAGCAAGGTAAGGCGGAGCACTTAAAACCCGCTGGAAAGCTACATCCATTGGAAATTCCCGAATGGAAGTGGGAAAACATAGGGATAGATTTTATCATGGGTCTACCAAAAAAAGAGGTGGACATGATGGTATATGGGTGATCATAGACCATTTGACTAAATATGCACATTTCTTACATATTAAATGTCGATGGTCTGTGGATATATTAGCAGCTTTATACATGAAGGAAATTGTCAAGCTGCACGGTGTCCCTGTCACTATTATTTTTGATTGAGGCCCTCGCTTCACATCACAATTCTGGAAGGGTCTACAACATTCCTTAGGGACCTGAATCAACTTTAGCACTACTTTTCATCCGTAAATAGATGTTCAAACTAAGAGAACAAATCAGGTAATCGAAGATATGCTCAGGGCATGTACAAATGATTTTGGTGGGAGTTGGCACGACCACTTGCCTCTAGTTGAATTTGCCTATAACAATAGCTACCAAGCTAGTATCCAAATGGCACCATTCGAGGCATTATATGGAAGAAGTTGCCGCTCACCTATATGCGGGAATGAAGTTGGGGAAAGACAAGTTCTAGGCATTGAACTCATTCGGGATACCACCGAGAAGGTAAAGCTTATACGAGAAATACTCCAGATGGCCCAAGATAGACAAAAGACATATGTTGATTATAGAAGGTGAGACCTGGAATTCCAAGTGAGAGACCATGTGTTTGTTTGAGTTTCTCTAAGTCGAGGTATTCAAAGATTTGTCATAAAAGGTAAGCTCACTACGAGATTTATAGGCCCTTTTGAAATTCTTGAAAGGGTTGGTGAGGTCACATATCGGATAGCTTCGCCTCCTCAATTATCTGGGGTACATGATGTATTTCATATCTCGATGCTAAAAAGGTACATCCCCGATCCATTTCATGTTATAAGTTATGACGACTTGGTGGTACAGAAGGACTTGACGTATGAGCAAAGGCCACTTAGGATACTTGATAGAGAAGTACGACAACTTCAGAACAAAACTATTCCCATGATAAATTTCTGGTGGAATAAAAGTACTAATCAAGAGGCCAAGCGACATAGGAAACAAACGAAGCTATGTGCAAGAGATTCCTGGAACTATTTGATTGTAAATATACTCTTCCAAAATTCATGCAATGAATGTGGGGACCAAATTCTCTTTAAGTGGGGGAGGGTGTTACACCTTAGAATTTTTTAAGGATTTTTTAGAAATTAAATAAAATTATTAAGCATTAAATAGGCTTAGGTGGGCTTACCATTTAAAATAATTGATTTAATAGCCCAGGTACTAATTGGATAAATAGACCTACTTAAACCAGGCCTATAAACCCAATCCTATGGCTTTCAGGCCCAAACCCCCTTCTGGAGATGTAATTAGGGCTATTTTCAGATTTAAATGGATAAATAGGCTAATTTGGAGATAAATAGCATATAAATAGGAAAATATAATTTTTTTGGATAAAACACTAGAAGGCGGTCTATTGTGCGATCACGTTCTGATAGAGGCGGTTCAGACATGACCGCGTTCTACTTCCGTGAATGGGTGATAGTGAGGCATGAAAAACTTATATTTTTGCTATCCCAATCGCTTAAGATCGAAGTGATCTGGCATGCAAACCTACCTAGGACTCATGGGGAATTGAATTGATGCCCTATAAGACTCCTATTTTGACCTAATCCCCCAGTCCTAGGTCATTCCTGTTGTGTCCCTGTGGTTTTGATGATAGCAAACACTATAAGTCATCATTTGTTTGTGTCTGCATATGAATGTTTGATTGAGTATCTCTTGAGTGTCATTCCATCGAACAGGCTGTGTGCATATTCAGTGCATTTCATAACTATGTTTCATGTTGGCCATAAGTCAATGGATGTCTAGACTCATGCATTTCATAACTATGTTCAGGTTATGTCTGTACAGAGCCTTAAGACTAAGCATTTTCAATGTCTATACATTGTCTCGCATACACACACAAGTCAGTGCATCCATATTCGTTGTGCATACGTTCCTGTTGCAAACTGCATGTCTGCACATTCCTTAGTGGCTTCCTTAGTGGCTAGTCTATACAACCTCAGGTTGATTCATTTGATCAAGTCTATACAGCCACAGCCAGTACTCTTCATGCATATATAATGTCTGCACGTTATTAAGTCTGTACAGAGTCATGCTGCATAAACATAAAGTCTATACAGAGTCTTACTGCGTCTTGTGCATGGATCATTAAAGTCTATACGTTGTTCATTCAGCATCTCCAAGTCTATACATTCCTTTTCTTTACCTACGTTCAGAACATCAAAGTCTGTACATTGGCAAAGTCTATACATTGTTGGCTAATGCATGCATCGTCTTTCAAAGTCCATACATTGTCCTGTAGCTTGCACGAAGTAAAGTCTGTACATTGTCCAGCGTCTCACTCAGCGTCTAAGTGAGTGTGAACATTGCATCGCTAAGTCTATACAATGCATCGTCTCATGCATCATCTTTCAAGTCTATGCATTGTAAGACCAAGTCTATACATTGCATCGTCTCGTGCATCGTCTCATGCAGTGTCTCTATGTGCAAGTCTATACATTGTCTGGGTGCATAACACAAGTCTATACATTGCCACTTGGCTCATGGCTTAGTCAGTGCATCCATGCATACATAAGTCTGTACAGCGCCGTGTTCACATTCTTCAAAGGTTCTGCATGCTTTAGCTTCGCATTCACTTCAAGTCTATACACTCTGTGTGTCTGCATCGCATTCATCAAGTCTATACACTCTTTAGCTCAGTTCGCAGCTGAGCCGGAAGTCTGTACAATCTGTTCTTCATACAAGTCTATGCATACATCAAAGTCTATACATCCATCTCACTTAGCATCTTCTAGCATTCACACTAAGTTCATACACTACATTTGGGCATCAAAGTCTATACACGCTATCAAAGTCTGTACAGCCTGTGTGTTGCACGAACCAAAGTCTATACATTCTCTCGCACACACACACAAAGTCTGAACACTAAGTCTGCACATCGATTGGTGGCTTGTTCATGCATCATCTTCAAAGTCTATACAACGTCTGGTAGCATGCATACAAAGTCTACACATCCCCCCATAGCAAGCCTGCACATCGTTTGCACAGCACAAACAAAGTCCATACATTCTGTTGCATTGCATGCACACAGAGTCTTCACATTCCTCCTCAGCAAGCACAACAAGTCTATACAACGTCTGGTAGCCTGCTCGCAGAGTCTGCACACGTCTTGATGTCATAATTGTGCATTCATATTCGTTGTACATACTTTCCTATATGCATATGCATCCTTCAAGACAAAGTCTGTACAATCTTTTCAATGCATACGAAGTCTACACATTCCCTGAACCAACTCTGTACATCCCTCTAATATCTTCTTATGACTGCTTGACAGGTACATCCTTCGAGAAGAAAGATGTCTGGGCACGTGATCTGAGGTTAGCACCTAGCACGTGATCCGAGGACAAAGAGGGCACAAGCCCTGCACACGCCCTAGCTGCTGCTGGTATAAATATGGAACTTCTTCCATCAGAAGAAGACCGATCGAGAAAGAAAGATCGAGCAAGAGTGATAGAAGAAGAGAGCAGCAGAGAGGCAGAGAGTAGAAGCTGAAGAAAGAAAAGAAGAAGAAGAGAGAAGCTGAGAGCCAGAGTGAGAGAGCAGAAGAAGAAAAAGAAAAAGAGAAAGAGAGATGGAGAGCTCGTGAAGAAGAAGAGAAGCTTCATTGTTTTCACTGGACGTTGGATCAGATCCAATCCAGTTTGCTCCTGCGAGAGCTACTTTGTGCATTTCATTTTTTAGCTTTCAGTCGCTGTGTTTTCGTTTATTATTTTTCCTTTCATCTGATCATTGTTCTTCCGATTCCCTTGTTTTGGGATCAGGGTTCCTCATGTGGTCTCAGGAGAAGGGAGATTTGTTTCTCCGGTTTGCTGGTGACTGTGTGTCATCAGTGGTTCCCTCTGGTGTGGAGGAAGAGAGGTCTGAGACCTCTGGGTTGCAAGTGGCTGGGCGTCACTTGTGGGTTCCCTCTGGGTTCGTAGAGGAAGAGAGATCTGTGATCTCTAGTTTGCCAGTGACGGGCTGTCACTAGCAGGTTCCCTCCGGTTTGGAGGAAGGGAGATTCGTCTCCGGTTCTGATCTTGTGGGTAGCAAGATCAGGTGTCAAGCTTCTGTGGGTTGCAGAGCTTGGGTTGAGGGATTTGTTTCCTCAGTTTGTCAAGCTGTTAGGCAGCAATTGTTGCAGACTGAGTCTGCTGTTCTAGCCTTGCTAGTGGAAGCCTCACTCCGGTTTGGAGTGAGGGGTGGACGTAGGTCTGTGGACCGAACCACCTAAAAAATCCTAGTGTTCACTTGTGAACTGATTTTCCTTATGTGTTCTTTTCATTGCTGCGCTCATTAGATGCTTGCTTAGGATCGTGTAAGGGCTAATTGAATTGTTGTCTTGCTTTGATCCTTCTAAGTATTCTCAGTATATTTCTGCAATAATTTTTAATTCCGCATATCTGGGCATTAGAGATTTAATTAGGCTATATTTGAAGAGGGATACATTCACCCCCCCTCTGTATCCGGGCCTTGTATCCTATCAATTCCTTATAAATAGGGCCCAGAATCGACCTGCACGAATCCTTATTTTGGCTCACGTGATTCGACTATAAGATGGTGTTATTTCATGTCAGACTTTTAGAACTTTTTGTTCCCTTTAGTATTGTTTAACTCCCCTCCAAATTTTGTGTTAGGAGATCAAGCCGTTGTGGAGTTAAGAGGATCTGCAGGTAGCAATTTCCCTACAGAACACATAGGAACAAGCGTGTCCGTCCGGCAAAGACTCGAGGTTTAAGAACCTTAGAAGAGGTAATTTCATATCCTACCGTTAGAGTTAATAGTTCCCCTTTGTGTCTTCTAACTTCCCTTCAAATTTCATGACATAAGGTTCAGCGGTTAAGGAGTTATAAGGTCTGGAAGTTGCAGTTTCTACGCAATACGCGTAGAAACCAACACCGTCTTCCAGTGAAAAGTTCTCCATCTAGGGATCAAACCAGTGATAGGTTATCTCATGTATGACTTAAATATCAAGTTAGGAACAAAAGCCCTCTAACCTTGCTTTGTTTCATGCTTTCTACACGTCATATTTCTTATTTTCTCATGACTGTGCAATAGCCCTTTTAGTTCATGCTGTCCATAACATCTGAACTAGAAAAGATAAGAACTTTGATTAAATCAATTCTTTAGAATCGTGCTATCATGTTTTAGCCCAGTTTTTCATGTGTTTTGCATCATTAATTTGCCCTAGAATAGGCCTTGCATGCATTGCTTACCTTTTGTTTGTTGCAGACAGAAGGCGATCCATCAGAGACCGCTACTGTCAAGTGGCGGCTCCCGATAGACCGCTATTTTCAAAAAGCGGTTCTCACTAGACCGCTTTCTGTTTTCTATTAACCCTAAATAGAATGCAGATCAGCCCTTATAAGTATATGCTAAGCCTAAGTAATTAGGCCCTATTCCCAGTTATGTCATTATATTCATGCTTTTGATTATATTATGCATCTATCATGGCAGATTTTATGCCCTTCATATTTTAGAAATTTATTTTAATCTTATGCTAATTTCATGCCAAAAATCATATAGTCTTGCATTAAAGATATTTTTCTATGTTTTAAGGAACTTGCTACATTGGTATGCGATCGTTGTTTTTACATGTTTCATTCTTTCCCCTAGTCTTTTTTAAGTACATAGCACGTATCCTAGTACGTTACGATTAGTTACACATGCACTTGATAGACACATCTCTTGGACTTGAGACCCTCTCCGTTGGATATTCCTTCTATCGAACTAGGTGATCATGTTTCAAGGCCTCCGTAAGTCTCCGCAAATTTGGGATTCCCACTAGGACATCGAGCTAGTTGTACCCAAAAAACAATGGTCTAGAAAGCACTTGCGTTCCCGGCATTTTCTATGAACGGACCTGAACGAGGCCATCAGGCGACCGCTACTTCCTGATTGTGGTCTTGGCGCGACCGCGTTCTGGTTTCAGCAGTCATTGCGTCGACTCTATCCTTTATGCGTCGACTGATCCTGAAGGCGGTCTTGACTTGATCGCTACTTCAAGAAAACGGTCCACGCTTGACCGCGTTCTCCCAGATTGTGTCTAACCCGAGGTTTGACCCAAGGGTTGAGCCTATTCTATTCCTAGATGGTCCTCTGGTTATCTCGAACCCAACACCTTCTTCATAAAGATATTAATGAAGTATGGAATTATAAGAATGTACCGTTATGTTGTCGGATTCCTCCCGTAGAATGACCTTGTCATTAATTCATCCTTGAACTCTCATGATTCGTATTTGGTGTATTCTTTCCTTGGTATTTGTTATGCTGGAACTTATTATTTGAACTTGTTATTTATTGACCAAACTTTATATTACTCTTGGAAGTAGCTTGATTTATTACTTGAAGATGCAAGAGCGGGTACAGACAGTGTCCAAGGGTTCCATGCTAGCCCCCTCAGCGGATGGTCGGAAGCATATTGGAAACCATGGGGTATGATGAACACTGGCGTCACATTGCGCCGGGAGTACTTTTTTTATAAACGGGTGAAAACAACGAGGCTCATTATGAAATTATATATGCTTGCAACATGACTTTCTAGAACATAGCCTTTATGGTTATGAAAAGTATATTCTCGTTACACTCTAGTACTTTCTTGCTACATGAAAGGCCAAACTTATATCTTTATTTCAATCTTACTTGATCATGCTCTTATACTTTATTTCTTTTATCTTTACATTCATTCTGATACTTGTGGTTACTTTGGTTTTATCGCGTGTTTTATTGCATTTTCATTATCTTACCATCTAGAGCTAAAATGTTAATTACTTAAATTATGCCTCCATGTTGATACAAAGATATTTACTGGGCAAGTGTGCTCATTCCCTACTTTCTTAATTTTTTTCAGGAAACTCTAGTGGATTGGATTCGAATTACCCGAGTGACAGAACCGAGGGCGAGAGTGAGTGAAGATCAAGAGAAGCCTAGATATTTTAAAAGTCATGACTCATCTTGTAATTAGATGCCTTCACTGTAATAGGCGGTGAAGTTGATCATGTTATGCATTTTTTCCCTTTTCTTGAGTCTAGAGTTTAAAGAGTCATGTAGTATGTAAACTTTGATTATTATGATTTAGTAAAATTGGAATTTTGAGTACATTACATTGTGTTCACTCTTCTTATGTGTGAATGATTAGCGCTCTAATTGTCTTGCTAGCTTGAGGCGTATTGTCGACTATTCATATTCCCGACTTAATTCTGCTGTATATCTTAGGGCGTTATAGTTAAATTGGTATCAGAGCTTAGGCATAAGTAATTCCTAGGAAAATCTCATGTCATAAGTTAAGTCCAAGGTTTAAGGACCCATACCTATAATTTAGGAAGAAATTTTCGAACCCATGTGAGAATTGGGTAGAGCCTGGGATGAGATAGTTATTTAGAAAGTCATCTTTTGGTAAATCTTCCTAAATTACAAGGGAAATAACAAATTATTTATTTTTTCAGGGACCTCATTCTCACAATGGCCGCAAACCGCGCTAACTGGGAAGCTATGGAACAAACTGTTACGGGTCTTACACAGACGCTCCAAACTGTGGCTCAAGCTAGCGCGAGGGCTGGCACCAGGAACTTACATCACAACTTTCATAATATGAATCCTTTGCGGTTCTCAAGTTCCTCTAATCCCGATGAAGTTGAAAACAAGATTGACGAAATGGATCACATATTCAACGTCATGCAATGCTTGGACAAAGAGAAGGTCTTACTCGCCGCATTTCAACTAAATAAGGATGCCCGAACATGGTGGAAGGCCACCTCGGCTCATCTGCAAAACGCGCAACTCACGTGGGAGGAGTTTCTTGAACTCTTTTGAGAGAAATATTTCTTCGAGCATGTTAGGGAGAGAAAGGCTGCGGAATTTGCGTCCCTTCAACGGGGGATGATGACCATAGCCAAGTATGAACTACAATTCTCAAGGCTGGCACCATATGCTCCTCACCTAGTTTACATGGACCTATTAAAGGCTAACCGATTCAAGGACGGATTGAGGCCTATCTTCATAAATCAACTTGGACCTCAAAATATCCATACATATACGGAGATGGTCCACATGGCTTATTTATATGAGAGGACCTTGGAGAAGGTCAAGACATTCAAAAGTAAGGGCGAGGAGTCTACCCGCAAGTATGACAAGAAAGGACAAAAAGAGGAGAGATTTAGCATCACAAGCACCTTCAAGTCTTGTGACAACAAGAAGTGGTCCCGTAATGGCAATGAGAATGACAAAAATAAGAAGGTCAACGAGGAGGAGAAGCAAGTCATGACGACTTGCACGTTCTGTGAAAATTTTGGTCATTTGACTGAAGAGTGCTGGAAGCATCTCGACGCTTGCTTACGATGTAGAAGCCGGGGGCACCGCATGTCGGATTGCCCCCTCATGAAAGATCAATCTTCTAATGGCGGGCGTAGGCGGAAGGCTTGTCTCAATGTAATATTGGACGAGAAAGCACCCAAAGATGATGGGTTGCTGAAAGGTACCATTCAAATATATTCCCATCCTGCTTTTGTACTATTTGACACTAGTGCTTCTCATTCCTTTATATCTACTGCTTTTCCAAAAATTTTACCAGTTTCACCTATTCCTCTACCTTCGGACCTAGCCATCACTACACCTTTGGATCCTAGAACAAAACTTACAACCCACTACCCAAATCGTAATGTAACAATAGATGGTCATAATCTCCCAGCAAACCTCGTATGCCTTGATATGGAAGGCTACGATGCTATTTTAGGCATAGATTGGTTATGTAACTATTATGCAGACATTAATTGTCCAATTGGAGGATTTCTTTTCACAAACTAGATCTTCCACAATTTTCTTTCCTTGGAATTAAATATAAAAAGCATCCTACTCTCATTTCTTCTCTTCACGCTTGCAAACTTATCTCACAAGGTTGTGAAGCTTTCCTTGCTTCCGTGATCATTACCAAGTCCAAGGAAATCATCCTAGAAGAAATCCCTATAGTAAAAGAGTTCCCCAATGTCTTTCCATCCAATTTAAGCAGTTTACCGCCCGAAAGGGAAGTAAACTTCTCCATTGAACTCATTCCTAGAGCAGCACCTATTTCAATAAGTCCTTATAGGATGTCCCCTACAAAACTCAAAGAATTGAAGAAATAACTTCAGGAGTTATTAGAGAAGGGCTTCATTCGACCAAGCACGTCCCCTTGGGGTGCGTCGGTCTTGTTCGTCTGGAAGAATGTCAGATCTCTCAGGCTATGCATCGACTATCGGCAGTTAAATCAACTCATCATCAAGAATAAATATCCACTGCCGCGTATTGATGAGCTATTTGATCAAATCTCAAGAGTTGAATATTTTTCAAAGATAGACCTCAGGTCTGGTTACCATCAGCTAGGAATTAAAGATGAAGATATTTACAAGACCGCATTTCATAGTAGATATGAACACTATGAGTTTGTGGTGATGCCGTTCGGGTTAACCAATGCCCCTGCAGCATTTTTGCAAGTCATGAATAATATTTTCTGGCCCTATCTCGACCGATTTGTGGTCATTTTCATTGATGATATTATCATCTATTGCAAGACTAAGGAGGAACACGAAGAACACTTAAGGATAGCTTTGTAAACATTAAGAGAACACCAACTCTACGCGAAGCTCAGCAAATGTGAATTTTGGCTAAAGGAGGTCTCATTCCTTGGCCACATTATCTCAAAGGAAGGTATCACTGTGGATTCTTCTAAGATCAAAGCTGTCAAGAATTGCAACCGACCGACAACTGTATCTGAAGTTAGAAGTTTCCTTGGCCTGGCCAGTTATTACCAATGATTTATCAAGGATTTCTCAAAAATCGCTGTCCCTCTGTCTAGGCTCACAAGAAAGGAGAATCCCTTTATATGTTCAAAGGACTATGAGGAAAGTTTTCTAACTCATAAGGAACATCTCACCACTGTCTCTAGACTGGCACTACTTGTCGAAGGTGGTGGTTTTGAAGTTTACACGGATGCATCTGGCATTGGCCTTGGTTGTGTCCTTATGCAGCACAGTAAGATGATTTGCTATGCATAAAGGCAGTTGAAGCGTCATGAGGAGAACTATCCAGTCCACGATCTGGAGTTGGCTGCTGTCATTTTCACCTTGAAGATATGACGACATTACCTCTATGGGGAGAAGTTCACCATATTTTCAGACCATAAAAGTCTTAAGTATCTATTCACCCAAAAGGAGTTAAATATGAGGCAAAGAAGATGGCAGGAGTTCCTTAAGGACTTCAACTTTTCTTTACAATATAACCCCGACAAGGCAAATGCTGTAGCAGATTCTCTCAGTAGGAGACCGTTGGCAACTCTATCAAGCCTCAGGAAAGGTATGACAAATCTTATAGAAGATTTTACAAATTTGAACCTTGATGTTGATGCAGAAGAAGAAAGGGGTATTATTGCTAATATCCGGTCACAACCTGCATTAATTGAAGACCTAGTCAAGTTACAAGAAAATGACCATATGCTGGTAGAGATCAAGACTAATATTGATCAACGGCCGAAATTTTCTCTTTCAACTGATGGAAGGCTACTATTGAAGGGTCGCATTTGTATGCCAGATCATGCTGATACTAAGAAGATGATCATGGAAGAAGCTCATAAGACAAAATATACTATTCACCCTAGTGCTACCAAGATGTACCAAGATTTAAAGAGGAATTTCTAGTGGCCTAACATGAAAAGAGAGATAGCAGATTTTGTATCACGCTGCCTCACTTGCCAGCAAGTTATGGCGGAACACTTAAAACCCGCTGGAAAACTACATCCCTTGAAAATTCCTGAATGGATGTGGGAAAGCATAGGGATGGATTTCATCATGGGTCTGCCAAAAATAAGAGATAGACATGATGGTATATGGGTGATCATAGACCGATTGATGAAATCTGCACATTTCTTACCTATTAAAAGTCGATGGTCTGTGGATATATTAGCAGCTTTATACATGAAGGAAATTATCAAGCTGCAGGGTGTCCTTGTCATTATTATTTCTGATCGGGGCCCTCACTTCCCATCACAATTCTCTAAGGGTCTGCAACATTCCTTAGGGACCCGACTCAACTTTAGCATTACTTTCCATCCACAAACAGATGGTCAAACTGAGAGAACAAATCAGGTAATGGAAGATATGCTTAGGGCATGTACAAATGATTTTGGTGGGAGTTGGCACGACCACTTGTCTCTAGTTGAATCTGCCTATAACAATTACTACCAAGCTAGTATCCAAATGGCACCATTCAAGGCATTATATGGAAGAAGTTGCTGCTCACCTATATGCTGGAATGAAGTTGCGGACAGACAACTTCGAGGCCCTGAACTCATTCGGGATACCACCGAGAAGGTAAAGCTTATACGAGAAAGCTCTAGATGGCCCAAGATAGACAAAAGGTATATGCTGATAATAGAAGGTGAGACCTGGAATTCTAAGTGGGAGACCATGTGTTTCTTAAAGTTTCTCCAGGTTGAGATATTTAAAGATTTGGCATAAAAGGCAAGCTCACTCCTAGATTTATTGGCCCTTTTGAAATTCTTGAAAGGGTTGGCGAGGTCGCATATCGGATAGCTTTGCCTCCTCAATTATCTGGGGTACATGATGTATTTCATGTCTTGATGCTAAAAAGGTACGTCCCTGATCCATTTCATGTTATAAGTTATGACGACCTGGTGGTACAGAAGGACTTGACGTACGAGCAAAGGCCACTCAGGATACTTGATAGAGAAGTACGACAACTTCGGAACAAAACCATTCCCATGATAAAAGTACTAATCAAGAGGCGACATGGGAAACAGAAGAAGCTATGCGTAAGAGATTCCTGGAAATATTTGATTGTAAGTATACTCTCCAAAAACCCATGCAATGAATTTGGGGACCAAATTCTCTTTAAGTGGGGGAGGGTGTAACACCTTGGAAAATTTTTAGGATTTTTCAGGAATTAAATAAAATTATTAAGCATTAAATAGGCTTACCATTTAAAACAATTGATTTAAAAGCCTAGTTACTAATTGGATAAATAGAGCCACTTAAACTAGGCCCATAAACCCAATCCTCAGGCTTTCATGCCCAAACCCCCTTCTAGAGACGTAATTATGGCTATTTTTAGATTTAAATAGATAAATAGGCTAATTAGGGGATAAATAGCATATAAATAAGAAAATCCAAATTTTTTGGATAAAATGCCAGAAGGCGGTCTATCGCGCGACCACGTTCTGATAGAGGCGGTCCAAACATGACTGCGTTCTGCTTCTGTGAACGGGTGATAGTGAGGCATGGAAAGCTTGGATTTTTGCTATCCCAATCGCCTAAGATCAAAGTGAAATGGCATGTAAACCTACCTAGGACTCTTGGGGAATCGAATTGATGCCCTATAGGAGTCCTATTTTGGCCTAATCCCTCAGCCCTAGGTCATCCCTATAAATAGGCCCAGAATCAACCTACGCAAATCCTTTTTTTGGGTCGTGTGGTTCGGCGGTAAGATGATGTTATTTCATGTCAGAGTTTTAGACCTTTTGGTTCCCTTTAGTATTGTCTAACTCTCCTTCAAATTTCGTTTGAGGAGATCAAGCGGTTGATGAGTTAGAGGATATGCAAGTAGCTATTTCTCTATAGAACCACAGGAACAAGCGTGTCCATCCAGCAAAGACCCGAGGTTTAGGGACCTTAGCAGAGGTAATTTCAAATCTTGCCTTTAGAGTTAATTGTTCCCCTTTGTGTCTTCTAACGTCGCTTCAAATTTCATGACATAAGATTCAGCGGTTAAGGAGTTAGAAGGTCTGGAAGCTACAGTTTCTACGCAATACGCGCAGGAACCAGCACCATCTTCCAGTGAGAAATTCTCCGTCTAAGGATAAAATCAGAGGTAGGTTATCTCATGTATGACTTAAATATCAAGTTAGGAATAAAATCCCTTTAACCTTGCTCGATTTCATGCTTTCTACACGTCATATTTCATGTTTTCCCATGACCGCGCAATAGCCCTTTTAGTTCATGCTATCCGTGACATCTTAACTAGAAAAGATAAGAACTTTGATTAAATCCATTCTTTAGAATAATGCTATCATGTTGTAGCCCAACTTTTCATGTGTTTTGCATCTTTAATTTGCCTTAGAATAGGCCTTGCACACACTGTTTATCTTCTGTCTGTTGTAGACAGAAGGCGGTCCATCAGAGACTGCTACTATCAAGAGGCCATTCCTCGCAGACCGCTATTTTCAAAAGGTGATTCTCACTGCACTACTTTCTATTTTCTGTTAACCCTAAATAGAATGCAGATCAGCCCTTATAAGTATATGCTAAGCCTAAGTAATTAGGCTCTATTCCTGTTATGTCATCATATTCATGATTTTGGCTATATTATGCATCAATCATGGTAGATTTTATGCCCTTCATGTTTTGGAAATTTATTTTAATCGTATGCTAATTGAATGCCAAAAATCATATAGTCTTGTATTAAAGATATTTTCTATGTTTTGAGGAACTCGCTACTTTGGTATGTGATCGTTATTTTTACACGTTTCATTCTTACCCCTAGTCTTTCTTAAGTACATAGCACGTATCCTGGTACATTGCTATTAGTTACACACGCAATTGATAGGCACATCTCTTGGACTTGATATCCTCTCTGTCGGATATTCCTTCTGTTGGACTAGGTGATCATGTTTCAAGGCCTCCGTAAGTCTCCGCAAGCCTGAGATTCCCACTAGGACGCTGAGCTGGTTGTACACAAAAATCCAATAGTCTAGAAAGCACTTGAGTTCCCCGCGTTTTCTGTGAACGGACCTGAACGTGGCCATTAGGCAACCGCTACTTCATGATAACGGTCTTGGTGCGACCGCGCTCTGGTTTCAGCACTCATTGCGTTGACTCTATCCTTTATGCTTCGACTCATCCTGAAGGCGGTCTTGACTAGACCGCTACTTCAAGAAAAATGGTCCTCGCTTGATCGTGTTCTCCCAGATTGTGTGTAACCCAGGGTTTGACCCAAGGGTTGAGCCTATTATGTTCCTAGATGATCTTATGATTATCTGGAACCCAACACCTTCTTCATAATGATATTAATGAAGTATGGAATTATGAAAATGTCCCTTTTGAGTCTATTATATGTGCAGTTTGGCTCACTTCGGAGGAGACCAGGCACTTTAGGGAGCTAATTATAAAGGCTCTAAAGCCAACATATTTTGAAACCCCAGTGGTGGCTCCGACCATGACACCTTTCCCCCCGGTGATTCACGCAAGCGAACGAGGTCTCAAGTAAGGGAGGCGATAACTCGAGCGAAGCGAGCTCGGCGGAAGAAGACTGTAGACCCAGAACCAGCACTTGTTCCTCCAGCCGTGGTCTCATTTGAAGAATTTGAGGCTTCACATGCGTCGGCATGCACAACCCGGGGTATATCTTTCAATCTGCACCCCGCCTCTATTTTGGTAGCATAGGCTAATTCTTATCTTGTAAGTGCAGCTACTTCGTCTGCAATGGCTGCGCAAGGGGCTGCCATCCCTGTGAGAGCTGAAGAGAGAGGAGATGGAGTGCCAATAGCTCCTCCTGAAGAGAATTTACCTTCTCCCACACCCAGCCATGAGATAGAAGGTAATTTGTGGTTTGTCCTCTAAGAATTTCCACAATTTATCACCCCTTGGGCTCACATGAGTGCTTCTTGCTTTAGCTTTAGTCGAGATCTGACCGACTTCTCCCCCTGCCGTGGAGTCGACCGAGGGAACTTTTGCTGAGCAGGGGATCATTCTAGGGAGTCAGCCGACTCCTGAAGTTCATTTGCATGTCGACCCTTCTGCGGAGCCTGCTGAGCAGGCTTCTATTGTGCAAGACGCTCCCGCGGGAGGCCATCCGGGTGTGGGGCCGCCTGCTCTTAAAGGTAAAGACCCGGTGCTAGTTCAAAGCTCATCTTCATCAGAGCAGATGCATTATGGTGTCGGCTCCAGTGATCAGAAATTTCCAATGGTGGGAACAGAGACTGAAGATGCCAGGGCATCCTCTGCCTATGAAAGTGACTTTACGACCTTCAGTCCTCCACGGCTGACGTGGAGCAGCTTCGGGCTACCTGGTCCCTCCGTAGGAGAGGGGGCATGGATGATGGACGATGGTCTCTGCTGTAGCAGAATTGAGCTTAGTGCCGGCTGAAGTAAGAGCACTCCCTTAACTCCCTTCCTCCTTCTCATTGGTCATTACATCAAACCTATAAGGTATGTTATATTTTATGCTGATTTTTTTTGAAGGTTTCTACCGCTCCGGTCTTAGTGACCTTTCTTGCCATGACCGTGAAGGTATCCTTGCCACCCTCAGTGTAGATCCGCCGATATTCCTGCTTGTCATAAGGCCTATTGCCCTGTGGTATCTGAAGGATTATATAACGATAGTGGGTTTAGAAGTGTCAGGAGTGATTGCTGGGCATGAACAGGAGACCATGGCCTCGGAACAACAACCTGGCATCGACGACGAGCTACTTCAGGGTGAAGGGGGTCTTCCTACAATAGAAGCGGGAGAGATTGTGAAAGAAGCTGTTGGTGCCTCCATAATTTTAGCCCTTGCCACTGAATCAACATTGGTGGAAGCTGGACAAGCCGGAGATGGTGATCAACCCCTCCCTCCTAGTGAAACTCAAGATGCGGCACCCTTGTCAGAGGTTGGGAGGGAAATTGTCATTTTTGAGAGTCCCTCTGTTACGTTAATCACCGGGACCGGTCCTGGAGCAAGTGCCATGTAGGACATACCATCATCATCCTCAGAGCTGTACGATGACATTTGGGCCGCGGTCGATAGTCGTGTAGAATTTTACCTTCCGGATATGCCATCACTTGGTCTGCAATCATCAAGCAACCTAGTATGGCAATATCTGGAGACGCTGAGGAAGACCGTGACGACCTGCCAGGACTTGTCTTATGCGCAGTTGAGGGATCTGGTGGAGCACCTCTCCCGTCCGCTATTAGCCTTTGGCTGCCCCATGGAGGAATGGACGCAGCGAGTAATTCTACTTCTAAAGTATGTAAACGACCATAAAATTTGAACGGGCAGCGTGTCAGGCTATCGTTTAGTCTTTGAGGGGGACTGCCCGATAGATGAGGGATGTGGCCGATGATTCCACTCAACGTCGCACTTCTCTGAAAGCTCGGATAGCTGAACTGCGTGCTGAACTTACTCGGGCCGAAGCAGAGCTGGAGTCGACTGAGTAGCTGCAGGTCTAGAATATGGAAGAGGCAGAACTGGCAGAAGGACAAGCTGCGTCGCTTGAGGAGAAACTGATGCGGCAGCAGGATGAAGAATCCCGCCTACAGGAATTGATCTGCCACCCCTCTCTGGGGATTTTGGAGTTTGAGGACATCTTTCGTCGCTCATTGTAGTAGTTTCTTTATTTTTCCCCTTTTTGTGAATTTTCATGTATACCGAGGGATGCCCTGAGTACTATGTACCCTTTCTCTTTATGTGAATGAAATTTCTTCATCATTTACTTTGCATATCCACTGTTGAGCTACAACTTTCCTCCCTTTCTTTCTCTTTTCTTTTTTTTGCCAATCTAGACACAGGTGTGTTGCCGATTCATCTAGCCTGAGGTGTATTAGCTGCTAGAGCAGGAGAGCGCTCACGCCTTCAGGGAAGGTATGAGGGGTTCGCTCCACCGTGGTGCAACTTCTCCAAAGACCAAATTTGGGTTAGCATGGGTGATAGCTAGAAGATAAAGGGGATTTATGGGCCGACAGGGCCAGAGGGTGAAGCCAATAGTTTGTTTACAAACCTCACCGATGGTGATGAGGTTTGCAAATGACATACTTGTCGGTTGGTTTAAGCGCCAAAGACAAGGGGTGAGTTTATTTCTCGACAAAGACGAAGGGTCCGAGCCGATGGTTTGTTGTCGATTTTGCCGATGATGACGAAAAACTGATGGTAGGTTGAATGCTGAAGCAAAAGGGTTTGTTGATCGACGTGGATGAAAAGTCCGGGTTGACGGTTTGTTCATCGACTTCATCGATGGTGACAAAAATCGAAGGTAGGTTTATTCATCGACATGGGTTAAATATCAAAGCAAGGAGGTTTGTTGATCGACGTGGATGAAAGGTCTGGGTCGATGGTTTGTTTCATTGACTTCGCCGACGGTGACGAAAATTGAAGGTAGGTTTATTCATCGGCATGGGTTAAATGCCGAAGTAAGGAGGTTTGTTGATCGACGTGGACGAAAGGTCCGGGTTGACAGTTTGTTCATCGACTTCGCTAATGGTGACGAAAAACGAAGGTAGGTTTATTCATTGGCATGGGTAAATGCCGAAGCAAAGGGGTTTGTTACAGCATAGGCATAAGGCTTATGCTAGTGGGACGTGGCATGTTTATCACACACAGGGATTCTCTGTGGGACATGAATGATAAATGAGGCAACATCATCATTTTTTTTGAATCACATCACTAACTTAAGCGCCCTTTCGGGTTTTCACCGAAGCCAGCCCCCTCTTGCTTTTGCCCACGCGCCCTTTCGGGTTTTCACGTGGCGGGATACCCAATTTTACCTACAGCGCCCTTTCGAGTTTTCACCGCAACTGGTTATAGCCATTTTTGCCCTTATCCAAAATATCCAGATAAGTCTGGCGAGGCACCTCTATTTTAAGCCTCATTTCATCATTTTTTTTTTGAAACATAGCCACCTGCTTTTGTCAAGGCTTTCGGCAATAAGTCGGTTTGCAGAACTGATGCTGAGGCTAGCGGGGGTTTGTTCATCGACATTGGCCAAATGTCGAAGCAAAGATAGGTTTATTCATTAACGAGGATGAAAGATCTGGGTTAACGGTCCATTGACTGATCCTGCCGATGATGACAAGAATCAACGCTGGTTTGTTCGTCGGTATTGGATGAATGCCGAAGCAAAGATAGGTTTAATCATTAATGAGGACGAAAGGTCCAGGTTAACGGTTCATTGACTGATCCTGTCGATGATGATAAGAATCAACGTTGGTTTGTTCATCAGCATTAGATAAATGTCAAAGTAAAAGATAGGTTTAGTCATTAACGAGGATGAAAGGTCCGGGTTAACGGTTCATTGACTGATCCTGTCGATGATGATAAGAATAAGCATTGGTTTGTTCATCGACATTGGATCAATGTCGAAGCAAAAGATAGGTTTAGTCATTAACGAGGATGAAAGGTTTGGGTTAACGGTTCATTGACAGATCTTGCCAATGATGACAAGAATCAGCGTTGGTTTGTTCATCGGCATTGGATCAATGCTGAACCAAAAAATAGGTTTAGTCATTAACGAGGATGAAAGGTCCGGGTTAACGGTTCATTGACTGATCCTGCCGATGATGACAAGAATCAACGTTTGTTTGTTCATCGGCATTGGATCAATGCTGAAGCAAAAGATAGGTCTAGTCATTAACGAGGACGAAAGGTCCGGGCTAATGGTTCATTGACTGATCCTACCGATGATGACAAGAATTAGCGTTGGTTTGTTCATCGGCATTGGATCAATGCCGAAGTAAAAGATAGGCTTAGTCATTAACAGGGATGAAAGGTCTGGGTTAACAGTTCATTGACTGATCCTGCCGATGATGGCAAGAATCAGCGTTGGTTTGTTCATCGGCATTGGATCAAAGCCAAAGCGAAAGATAGGTTTAGTCATTAACGAGGAAAAAAGGTCCAGGCTAACGGTTCATTGACTGATCCTACCGATGATGACAAAAATCAGTGTTGGTTTGTTCATCAGCATTGGATCAGTGCCGAAGTAAAAGATAGGTTTAGTCATCGATAGGGACGAAAGGTCCGAGTTAGCAATTTTGAGAGAAGTAGATCTGTGGTGGGACTAGTGATGAACGTCCTATCCAGAATTTCATAGGGATGAAGGCAGAGAGAAACTTTTGATTACCACATTACTGACCCAAGTGCCCTTTAGGGTTTTCACCGGGTCCAGCCCCCTCTTCCTTTTGCCTACGCCCCTTTCGGGTTTTCACGTGGCGGGGTACCCAATTTTGCCTGCAACGCCCTTTCGAGTTTTCACCATAGCCGGGTTATAGCCATTTTTGCTCCTACCCAGAATGTCTGAACAGGACTGGTGGGGCACCTATATTATAAGCCCCTTTCTTTTTTCTTTTTTTAATGGAAATATCACGCCGACGTATGGAGCTCGATCCTGCTTGTTTGGTTTGTTCGTATAGTAGCAACAAATAGCTATTGGCTAGGACTCAAAGCCTTGTGCCAAAACTGTGTATTCGTAGGCGTGGGGATAACGCTAGCACAAAAGAAATGGTTTATGCACAGGTGCAGACGTAAGGTCCAACATGGCGATGATGTGTGGGTATCGGCTAGGGCATAAAGCCTTGCGCCAAAACTGTGTGTTCGTAGGCGTAGGGATAACACCAGTGCAAAGGAAATGGTTTATGCACCGATGCAAACATAAGGTCCAACATGGTGATGATGTGTATCGTGGTAGTCTAGTGGGGCTAAGTGGGATTCTCAAAGAACATTGGGATTAGTGTGCGCTGAGGGGGCTTCTGCAATTGTGAACCAATGGCCTCGGAATTGATTTGAGCTGGGTGGGTATTTTGGAGAGCTCGGCCAGGGCGGAGTGCCACTAGGCCAAGGTAGATTTTGGACATTCTTCAAACGCCGGCAAGGTTGAATGATATAACTTCAAATGTTTCCCATTGCGGAGAGAATTGCACTATCCCTTTGTGGTCTACGAGAACGTAGGCACCACCTTCATAGCCTCGGTGGACAACATATGGTCCAACCCAGTTTTCAACTAATTTCCCTTTGGAGTGGAGGCCATTACTTCTTTTCTTTTGACCATCAGTAGGTCACCTTTCTTAAATTCTCGCCCTTTGAAGGCACTTCCTGCTCTGTTGGTACCAATGCCTCTGACCTATATACGAGGGAGAATGGTGAACAACCAGTTGGAGTTTTATAGACTGTATGATAAGCCCATAGTGCTTCATACATATTCTCTTCCCAGTCCCTCTTGCTAGAGTTGATGGTCTTGGCAAGCAGGGTGCAGAGAGTTTTGTTAAATGCCTCCGCAAATCCATTGGCCTATGGATTGTAAGGGGATGATATCCTCCAATCAATTTTATACTTATCGGCTAACCTGTAGATCTTCTGATTTCTGAAGTGGCTGCCATTGTCGAAAATAATTTGACTGGGGACCCCGAACCGGAATATTATGTTCTGATGGAAGAACCTGGCGACCAGTTCCCCTATCACTTCTCTTAGTGCCATGGTAGAATTTTGTAAGAATTTTTTGGGATTAAAATATAATTATTATGTATTTAAATAGACTAAATGGGCTATTAATTGAATCATGGTTAATTAATCTAAGGCCCTATACTAATTAAAGAGGATTATGCCCATTTAATTAAACTCACTTGGCCCAAATTATAGTTTTTGACCTTGGGCCATGTTCTAGAGCCTTAAATTGATATATTTATGGAATTAAGAGATAAGTAGATTTAAATAGGCATAAATGGAGGATAAATAACAAAAAGAGTTTGAACCAATTCCAATTTTGGTGCTCAACATTGAAAACGATCTATCGGGCGACCGCAAGGAGCAAGAAACGGTCCCAACTAGACAGCTACCAAGAGTCCGATCGCGAGCAGTTTGATCGCGTGAAAAACTCCAAATTCTTCATGCCAAATCCTTGGAGATCGAAGCAATCTATTAGCTAGAAGGTTCTAGGATAGATTAAGATTTAATTGATGACCTAATAAGGACTCTAGGGTCGTCCATATCCTCAAAACCATAGCTAACCCTATAAATAGACCTTAAGTTCAACCTGAGCGACCCTTACGTTTGGCTCGCGTGGAACTAAGGTAAGGAAGCATTATTTGAGATAGGTTTTTAAAAATATTTTGTTCATAATACTAAGGTCTAATTGTCCTCAAAATTACGTTCCAGGAGATCAATCCCGCAAGGAGTTAGAGGCCTGCAAAGACGATGGTTCAGTGCAAGTGACCCAGGAACTTGTGCGAAGGGCCCAGGAAGATCAGCAGATTAGAAGTCCTAAACGAGGAAATTAGATAGCGGTTCTATAAAGTTATTTGTTCCTTTTAGTACCCTTTACTTACCCTCTAAAATTCATGGTCATAGGTGATGAGAATCAAAAGTTAGAAGGTCACGAAGTTGCTGGTTCGGTTCTAAACAAGCAGAAACTAGGGTTGACTTCCAGCCCTAAATTCGAAGTCTAAAGCCAAGATCAGAGGTAGGTTGTCTCATGAAAAGGCTAAATCTGAATGATAGGAGTAAAAGCCCTATTGGTTCATAAGATTTCATGCATTGTACACGTTGTATTTGAAGATTTGTTATCATTGCCCATTTAGGTTATATAGCATGCATAGTCCCTAACCTTACTTCCAAAGATAACAATCTTAGCTTAATTTATGCAACCCTACGTCTCCATGGCGTTAATTCCTTTACATCATGTTTTATATCCCTTTCTAGTCTATTTTCATGCATTATTTTGCCCTAGAATAAGCCTGAACTTCAGTTTTAATGTCTGTCTGCTACAAAGGAAAAACAGTCTCCGTAAGACCGCTAGAGTCCCCTTGTGGCCCTACGATAGACCGCTAGGTCCGATAAAACGGTCCTTAAGCGGCCACTTTTGTTTTTTGAGTTTTATAATTATATTAACCCAAAAAATAATGCAGAGTAGCCTTATTTATCTTATAATAAACCTAGATAATTAGGTTTTATTCCTATTTTAAGTGCTACATTTATAAATCTGGTTGTATTGGTGGGTTATTCTAGTAGATTGTAGGTTTCACATATGCATGAAATTATTTGAAGTTATGTTAATTTCATGCAAAAATAATATATACTTGCATTAAAGGCATATTTCAAAGTGATAGATGAACTTGTTTCAAAATTGGTTGATCGTTGCTTTACAAGTTCTTTTTATTTATGAGTCATATAAGTACATGGCATATACTTTAGTGTGCGACCATTAGTTACACTTTGCACTTATAGGCACACTCTCTTATACTTATGAACCTCTCTGTCGGATATTCCTTCTGTCAGACTAGGGGATTATGTTTCAAGGCCTCCGTATGACTCCGCGAGCCTGGGATTCCAACTAGGACACCGAGCTGGTTGTACCCTCAAACCTAATTGTCTAGAAAGCACTTTACTGGTGTTTTGTGAGTTCTGGACCCTAGCGGCATTCTGGACGACCGCCAGAGGAACCTAGCAGCCATTTACCTGACCGCTAAGGACGCCAAGTGGCCCTGCCTAGACCGCATGGTTCTGGTTCATTCATTTCATTAACTCTATTACTAAACGGTCCTGACTCGATAACATGTCTCCATGAAACGGTCTGGATCTGACCGCTTTCGTGTAAAAATGGTCTAGTAAATGACCGCAAGGTCCCTGATCCTGTCTAACACGAGGTTTGACCTTTGGGTTGGGTTTTGCAAGTTCCTAGATGGTCTGATGATTGCTTGGAACTTAACACTTGTCAAATAAGATATTAGTAACTATGGAAAGTAAAGAATGTGCCGTTATGCTGTCGAATTACTGCCGTGGCATAACCTTACTTTAAGTCATTTTTGGACTCCCATATTCTTATTTGATGCATTCTTACCTTGATATTGTATCGTGAAACTATCATTGAACTTGTTACATTATTGACCGTACTTTATTGTTATATCTCATGGAAGTAGCTGTATTTATAACTTGAAGATGCAAGATCGGGCACAAATTGTGTGCAAGGGCTCCATACTAGCCCCCACGACCGATGGTCGGAAACATGCTATAAACTATGGGGTAAAATGATAGTAGCGTCACATTACGCTGGGAGTACTTTCTCTTATAAATGAGTGAAATCCACGAGACTCCTTATGGAAATTACATGCTTGTTAAATGATAATCTAGTACATAGCCTTTATGAGGTTGTGTAAGTACTTTCTAGTTACATGCTCGTACATTCTTATTCGTGAAAGGCCAACTTACATCTACACGATTAAATCTTACCTGTTCATATACTTGATCATGTCTACTTGCTTAGATATATCATGATTCTATATTCTTGGATGTTTTGGTTATGCCGTATGATTTACCGCCTTCTCATTTTTTCTATCTTAACTCTAGAGCTAAAACATTAATCACTTAAATATTACCTTCATGTTGATACAAAGATACCTACTGGGCAAGTGTGCTCATACCTATTTTCTCATCTTTTCAGGAAATACTAGTGGATCGGATTCGGATTATGCTAGTAGCAGGTGTGAGAGCGATTGATGATCTATTTGAATGAGAGAAGCCATAGTTATCTAGTGTCTAGTCGAATCACATTGTAATTTTCTATTTTTTTTGAGTCAAAGGATGTAAGGATGCTAAAAGTCATGATCTTATGTACATTTGGGTCATTATTATGAATAAAGTGGATTTTTGGATTAATTATTTATGCAATTACTTTTATGTGAATGTCTTACGCTCTGATTTTCGTGGTTGCAAGAGGCTTACCATGCCGGCTGTTCACGTTCTCGATATTCCTTCCACTATATTAAATGCTCGAGGCGTGACAGTTTAAAGTGGTATTAGAGTCGAGGCATAAGTATGTCATAGGAAAGATGCCATGTTATATATTAAGTCCAAGGTTAAGGACCTGTACCTATGAACTAGGAAAAAAAATTTCAAACCCATGTGAGAATTGGGTAGAACCCGGGGTGTAATAGTTATATAGAAATTATCTTAGGGTAAATATTCTCGATTCTAAGGAAAATAACTAAAGGTCTACTTTTTCAGGTACCTTGATTTCTCGATGGCTCATCGTGTGAACTTGGACGAGATGCAGCAAACTGTTGCGGGTCTTATCGAAGTCCTGCAGACCGTGGCCCAAGCTGGTGCAAGGGCTAGCGCGGGTAGCTTGCAGAGCAATTTTGGGAGTTTAAATCCTTCACGGTTCTCTAGATCTTCTAACCCAGATGAAGCAGAAAATTGGATCGACGAGATGAACCGGATATTTGACGTCATGCAATGCACCAGTCAAGAAAAGGTTCATCTTGCCACATTCCAACTTAACAAAGACGCCCGTACTTGGTGGAAGTCTGTTCCGACACCGCCTTTGAATGCTCTGCACACTTGGGAGGGATTCCTCTCTCTCTTTTGAGCAAAATACTTCTCCGAACATGTTAAGGAGAGGAAGGGGGCAGAATTTTTGTCGCTACGTCAAGGCATGATGACGGTAGCAGAATATGAACTACAATTTTCTCACTTAGCACCATATGCTCAACATTTAGTGAGCACTGATCTTATAAAGGCAAATCGCTTCATGGACGGGCTACGACCCATCTTCATTTAGCAACTTGGCCCACAAAATATTCGGACCTACACCTAAATGGTCCAACGGGCACACTTGTGTGAACGGACCTTGGAGAAGGTCAATAAACTCAAAGGCAAAGGGGAGGAGTCGAGCCAAAAATCTGATTGGCTAGGAAGAAAAGAGAAAAAATTCAGCATCACCTACAACTCCCGAGATAACAAGAAGAGATCCCGGAATTGGAGTGATAGTGGCTACCACAAGAACAAAAAGGTGAAAGAGGAAGACAAGCAAGTCATGGCGGCTTGCACATTCTGTGAGAAATTCTGCCATGCAGCCGAGGAATGCTGGAAACGCCTAGGGGCGTGTTTGCGATGTGGCAGCCGGGAGCATCGCATGCCGGATTGCCCCCTTTTGAAAGACCAATCTTCTAGTGGTGGACGCAAGCGACAGGTGCGTCTTAAAGCTGTTATGGATGATGGAAGAGGCCATGCGCAGGAGATTTCCCGAGCTATTCAATTGTAAGTACACTCTCCTAAGTAAAATCTATGCATTGAATTTGGGGACCAAATTCTTTTTAAGTGGGGGAGGGTGTAACACCCGCGAATTTTTTAGGATTAAAATATAATTATTACGCATTTAAATAGACTAAATGGGCTATTAAATGAACTATGGTTAACTAATCTAAGGCCCTATACTAATTAAAAAGGAATTGGCCCATTTAATTAAACCCACTTGGCCCAAATTATAGTTTTTGACCCTGGCCCATGTTCTAGAACCTTAAATTGATGTATTTACAGAATTAAGAGATAAGTAGATTTAAATAGGCATAAATGGAGGATAAATAACAAAAGACTTTGAACCAATTCAAATTTTGGCACCTAACATTGAAAACGCTCTATGGGGCGACCGCAAGGAGCAAGAAACGGTCCCAACTGGACCGCTACCAAGATTCCGATCGCGAGCAGTTTGATCGCGTGAAAAACTCCAAATTCTTCAGGCCAAATCCTTGGAGATCGAAGCAATCTATTAGCTGGAAGGTTCTAGGATAGATTAAGATCGAATTGATGACCTAATTAGGACTCTAGGGTCCTCCATATCCTCCAAACCCCAGCAAACCCTATAAATAAACTTTTAGTTCAACCTCAGTGACCCTTACGTTTGGCTCGCATGGAACAAAGGTAAGGAAGCATTATTTGAGGTAGGTTCTTTAGAATAATTTGTTCGTAATACTAAGGTCTAACTGCCCTCAAGATTTCGTTCTAGGAGATCAAGTCCACAAGGAGTTAGATGCCGGTAAAGATGCTAGTTTAGTGCAAGTGACCTAGGAACTTCTGCAAAGGGCCCAGGAAGATCCACATATTAGAATTCCTAAATGAGGTAATTAGATAGAGGTTCTTTAGAGTTATGTGTTCCTTTTAGTACCCTCTACTTACCCTCTAAAATTCATGGTCATAGGTGAATAGAATCAGAAGTTAGAAGGCCACGAAGTTGCTGGTTCGGTTCTGAATGAGCAGAAACTAGGGTTGACTTCCAGCCCTAAATTCAAAGCCAGATCAGAGGTAGGTTGTCTCATGAAAAGGCTAAAACTAAATGATAGGAGTGAAGTCCCACGATCAATGACACCCAGAAGGGGGGGGGGTGAATTGGGTGATAACAAAGATTAATTAAGCTTTAACCAATTTGAAATTTATAAGATGAAATAGCAACAATCAATTTAGATCTGATGCAAAGGAGAATAGATCTATCAAAATCAGCCACTACAATAGCTCTTTGGTACTAGGCGGAGCAATGGAATCCGAAGATTCTCTCATGCAAGGTGATATCTTTCCGACAAGACTAACCTGGTCGGTCTGAACCCAACTTTTGATATACCAGAGATCTATTAGAGAATGATCAATTAATCTAGATCTTAATGAAGAAACCATCTGATGCAAATAATTAAACTACGCGAACATGCACAGAATGGAGATAAGAGAAAGGGATCAAACTACACAAGAGACAACAATTTTTAGGTGGTTCGGATGCAACGACGGTAAGCTACGTCCACCCCTCATGATCTGTGAGGATTCACACACTATCTTGTAAAGGGTTACAGGATCAAAACACACACACACACTCGTGTGAGTGTGTAAACTCCCATGAAGGTGCTCAAGCACCGAATCAAACAGAAATATGAAGAACAGAAGAACCACACACACATAAACATGGATCTGGGCAGATCCACACACACACAAATGTTTGAATATTACAAGAACACACACTTGAAGCTTGAAGAAGGATGTAAGGAGAAACATAAAATGAAAACTTTAAATTAAAGCTCCCCCTTAGTGGATGAAGATTGTTTTGGATGAAGCATGCTCCTCAACTTGATCTTCACTTGAATGGCTTGCAGATGAACTTGAGAACCTTGCTCTTGAATGAAGAACTCTTGGACGCAGCACTGTTCACGGAACTACAGTAGCAACACTCTTTCTCCCTTAGAACCCCCTTTGATCTCCCATGAGTGATTAGGGTTTCTTTCCCCCAAGGGATGTTTTTATATAACTTGGATGGTCAAGGACAAGCCAAGACACAGATCCACAATTCCAGGGATGTCTAGAGACTTTTGGGATTAAAAAACCATTGATAGATGCTTCAGCATCGTGGAGAAAAACAAGTCAACATTGGAGGCTTCGAAGCTGGCAGTCGACCGGGCATAGGGGGGTGGTCGACCGGAATTTTACAGAGATTGAGTCTTTCAACACTGGGAAAATTGATCGACTGGGCCCTATCCACCGGTCGACCGCGCCTGGAAAAACCTGCATTTTTAGTGGCGTTAGCCAATGAATCATAGCCTGTAAACAAATTACTTTGAGACCACTTCTTGTACCAAACAATATGAGTTGGTTTGACTTATGTTGGGCATTTTTGAGGCACGATAGAACTAGGCATTTTGCTTTGATGGAAGATGGCTTGTGAAGGGTTTAAGCAAGTTATCAACCTATTTGTAATGCTGGGATTTTGTTATCATCAAAATCATCTGTAGAGACTCAACAATCTCCCCCTTTTTGATAATGACAAAACTCTATATTACAAGTGCATTGGCATACCTTCAAGCAAAATTGGAACTAAGCATGGTCAATAGTCCACAAGGCGATTAAACCAAAAACTCATTTCTTTAGGCAAATCATTGCAAGCCAAACAACACTTTATTTGCTAAATAGATAGGAAATGAGAGACAAGAGCCAACCAAGTGATATCAAATACCAACTACATTCATTTCATCATTTCATTACAAAGTACATTGAGAATGCAAGACTTCTAGACATCATGACAAGGGGAAATGCAAAACTCTGACTCACAAAATGCAATGACTCACAAGCTGTTCTCACAAATGATCATTCATATAGAACATAAGATCATACATGCATAAACTATATAAGACCCTGCATAACTATTTCTCCCCCTTTAGCATCATCAAAGAGGGATAGGATAAACGAAAAGTGGACCCAAAAGACACAAGACCAAAGTACAACAGTCTAGAAGGAGGAAGCAAAAGAAAAATCCTCATGGGTCATCTGCAGGAGGCTGATCCTCTAGAGGAGGAGGCTGATATCCAAGGCGGCAGCGGATGTCCTCAAGAGAATAGTCTTGAAGCTGAAGACGATCCTGAATATGGCCAATGGAGATGTCACGGTCCGCATCATGGCGCTGCATTCCAAAAAGTGTTAAGTTGATGATGTGGAAGGCTTGGCTAGAATCAGCAACAGTATCTGTGAGGGTTGTCATATGGGTGGAGAGTGTGGTCATCTAAGTGGAGAGAGTGTCCAAAACCGTGGATAAGGAATCTATGTGACCTGACATAGTGTCAATCACATTACCCATAGTGTCTATGCAATCCCCAAAGGTAGAAAGTCGATCCCCAACGGTATCCACTAGAATTTCTACCCCAATATGATGCCTGCCAAGAGTCTTATAGTCTGCCCAACAGTGTTATCTGGCCCCCTGAGTGGAAGACTCCCCACGAAAGAACTGTGGTGGGGGAGGCATCTCTGGATCCATATGTTGAGGTAAAGGTGGAGGAGGCTGAAGACTCCTCAACGACTGTGGCTTTTGTATGCCAAGCGGGTGGAAGGGATCTCAATACTTTTCTCACGAGCTCAGAATTTGTGTAATCTTTTCCAAGACTCTAGGGACCACTAGTGATCTCAGTCAGTCTTGCAAACATCTCAGAGATGATTTCTTCTGGCTTCATTTTGAATAGCTCGTAATCCCTGACAAGATGGTTGGCTTTGGTCTCATTAACCTTGGAGGTCCCCTCATAAATTAGCCTCAGCTTGTCCCACATTTCTTTTGCTGAACTGCACATAGATACACGAGAAAATTCATTAGGATGAATAGCACATTGCATGATATTCATAGCATTAAAATTAATAGTGGATTTCTTAATTTGTTCGGATGTCCATTTATTCTCTTGGTCCGGAAGATCATAAGGACCCTTGTCCACAACCCTCTAGACCTCGTACTCCTGAGCCCTTAGAAAGAAATGAATTCTATTTTTCCAGTAAGGGTAATTTGAACTGTCAAAGAAGGGAGGACGATTAATGGAGTGACCCTCAGGCATCATTCCCTTATTGGCCATTGATCTGGATCTTACTCTAGATCGTTAGACCTAAAAGAAATAGAGCCCTTGCTATGATACCAATTGAAGTCCCGCGATCAATGACACCTAAGAGGGGGGGGTGAATTGGGTGATAACAAATATTCATTAAGCTTTAACCAATTTGAAATTTATATGATGAAATAGCAACTATCAATTTAGATCTGATGCAAAGGAGAATATATCTATCAAAATCAACCACTACAATAGCTCTTTGGTACTAGGCGGAGCTACAGAATCCGAAGATTCTCTCATGCAAGGTGTTATCTTTCCGACAAGACTAACCTTGTTAGTCTGAACCCAGATTTTGATATACTAGAGATCTATTAGAGAATGATCAATTAATCTAGATCTAAACGAAGAAACCAGCAGATGTAAATAATTAAACTATGCGAACATGCACAGAATGGAGATAGGAGAAAGGGGTCAAACCATACAAGAGACATCAATTTTTAGGTGGTTCGGATGCAATGATGGCAACCTACGTCCACCCCTCACGATCTGTGAGGATTCACACACTATCTTGTAAAGGATTACAAGATCAAAACACACACACACACACACTCGTGTGAGTTCAGAACTCTCACGAAGGTGCACAAGCACCGAATCATACAGAAATATGAAAAAGAGAAGAACCACACACACGCAAACACGGATCTCGTTAGATCCACACACACACACAAGTGTTTGAATATTACAAGAACACACACTTGAAGCTTGAAGAAGGATGTAAGGAGAAACACAAAATGAAAACTTCAAATTAAAGCTCCCCCTTAGTGGATGAAGATTGTTTTGGATGAAGCTTGCTCCTAAGCTTGATCTTCACTTGAATGGCTTGCAGATGAACTTGAGAACCTTGCTCTTGAATGAAGAACTCTTGGACGCAGCACTGTTTACGGAGATACAGTAGCAGCCCCCTTTCTCCCTTGGCAGCCCCCTTTGATCTCTCTTGAGTGATTAGGGTTTCTTTCCGCCAAGAGATGTTTTTATATAACTTGGATGGTCAAGGACAAGCCAAGACACAGATCCACAATTCCGGGGATGTCTGGAGACTTTTGGGATTAAAAAACCATTGATAGATGCTTCAGCCTCGTGGAGAAAAACAAGTCAACAATGGAGGCTTCGAAGCTGGCGGTAAACCGGGCATAGGGGGGGTAGTCGACCAGAGTTTTATAGAGATTGAGCCTTTCAACGCTGGTAAAACTGGTCGACCGGGCCCTGTCCGTCGTTCGACCGCGCCTGGAAAAACCTGCATTTTTAGTGGCCTTAGTCAATGAATCATAGGCTGTAAATAAATTACTTTGATACCACTTCTTGTACCAAACAATATGAGTTGGTTTGACTTATGTTGGGCATTTTTGAGGCACAATATAATTAGGCATTTTGCTTTGATGGAAGATGGCTTGTGAAGGGTTTAAGCAAGTTATCAACCTATTTGTAATGCTGGGGTTTTGTTATCATCAAAATCGTCTGAAGAGACTGAACAATCTCCCCCTTTTTGATGATGACAAAACTCTAGATTATAAGTGCATTGGCATGCCTTCAAGTAAAATTGGAACTAAGCACAGTCAATAGTCCACAAGGAAATTAAACCAAAAACTCATTTCTTTAGGCAAATCAACGCAAGCAATGTAACAGTTTATTTGCTAAATAGATATGAAATGAAAGACAAGAGCCAACCATGTGATATCAAATATCAATTGCATTTGTTTCATCATTTCATTATAAAGTACATTGAGAATGCAAGACTTCTAGACATCATGACAAAGGGAAATGCAAAACTCTCATTCACAAAATGCAATGACTCACAAGCTGTTCTCATAAATGATCATTCATACAGAACATAAGATCACACATGCATAAACTATATAAGACCCTGCATAACTGCTTCTCCCCCTTTGGCATCATCAAAGAGGGATAGGATAAACAAAAAGTGGACCCAAAAGACACAAGACCGAAGTATAACTGTCTAGAAGGAGGAAGCAAAAGAAAAATCCTAATGGGCCATCTGTAGGAGGCTGATTCTCTAGAGGTGGAGGCTGATATCCAAGGCGACGGAAGATGTCCTCAAGAGAATGGTCTTGAAGCTGAAGATGATCCTGAATATGGCCAATGGAGATGTCACGGGCCGCATCACGGTGCTGCATTCCAAGAAGTGTTAAGTTCATGATGTGGAAGGCCTGGCTAGAATCAGCAACGCTATCTGTCAGGGTAGTCATATATGTGGAGAGCATGGTCATATGAGTGGAGAGAGTGTCCAAAACCGTGGAGAAAGAATCTATGCGACCTGACAGAGTGTCAATCACATTACCCATAGTGTCTATGCGATCCCCAAAGGTTAAAAGTCGATCCCCAAAGGTATCCACTAGAGTTTCTATCCCAGTAAGACGCATGTCAAGAGTCTCAGTCTACCCAAGAGTGTTGTCCGGCCCCCTGAGTAGAAGACTCCCCGCAAAAGAACTGTGGTGGGGGAGGCATCTCTGGATCCATATGATGAGGTGTAGGTGGAGGGGGCTGATCCTCTACCTGGAATGGAGGGGGGGCTTCCCCTTGAGCCTGCTGCTGCTCTTGTTCCTGCTCTTCCTCACTATCAACTTCTTCTCCATAAACAGGCACATCCCGGTGTAACTCACCATCGGAACCATAGTAATATCCAAAATCTGTAAAGATCTTATACTTATTATATATATCATCTTGTCGAACATAAATGAACTGTTCATTTGCCAAATTGATCCCAGCATAGATGAATATGCCAGTCAACTGTGAAGCATAGGGCAAGGATCTTCGCAAATTGGTTCGGTAGGTTCCAATAAGATTCATCATGAGGCAACTCATGTTGACTTGAATCCCATTCATAACATTGTAAAACAGAAACATGTGAACCTCTGTCACTTCATTTCTACTGCCACTCTTCGAATAAATGAGGGAGGTAAACATATGGTTCAATATACACTGCAATGATGGAAAATGATTGGCATTCAATATGATTAAGTTGCTGACACCATGCATGTAGTCACAACTAGTCATAGCAAGAAACGTTTCTGCAACAGCACCATGACCAAAAACCATGTCGGCTCCACTAGCCGCAACTCCTAAGCCATGCTCAAACAGATCCGGAGTAATGTGAAGCTCAATACCTTGAACAACTGTAAATAATTCCTCATTTATTTCGACCAAATTTCCATAAAACTGGTGCACTAGATTGGGGTAATATCAGATATATCTAGTGACAAAATCAATCCAACCTGGTTGAATCTCAAAGACAGCACATAGATCAGGCAAAATCTCGTTCACCTACTTGAAGTCAACCAAACGAGGGTCGATAATGGGCCGTGGAGGCAACCGAGGTGCTTTTCGGAGGTGCGGGAGCCCACTGCAGTGGATGAGCTGGGGCCTCTCATCTCTGACCACGGGGTTCCCCTTGGGCAAAGCGCCTAGAACTCCTTCGAGGTGGCATCCTGAACTAGAGAACTCTATGTGGAAACCCTTGAGGAATGATCACAACCGTGGGGAGGAAGACGGACCAAGGGACACTCCAAGGGCTTGAAATGACCTTCTCCACAGTTTGGAACCTAGGAAGTAGCTCCACGAATGCATGAACGGTCGAAGGGAGTTCATCCTGAAACCGTGACAAACACGCCGCATCTTGTGTGGGTGGAGGAATGATGAGGTTTAGGGGCTTGAGAGGTGGAGTTTGGGTGTTTTAGGGTTGGAGAAATATGTTAGAGAGAGAATAAGGGTGATGGAATGAAAGACTAGGGTGTGAGGACCCCTTAAAAGAGGGGTCGGTTGATGGTTCAATCGGACTGGATCGCCGCCACCGGTCGACTAGTACGGGTGCGGTGGTCGACCGCGGTGATAATTTATATATATATTTTTTATTTTTTTAAACATCATCAACCGTCCTTCTAGATTGTACCATCAGCATGAAAATAAATATGAGAGAGAAGGACTTGGAATGAGAGAGGGTAGGGATTGAGAGAATTCTCTAACTCCCCCTCAGAAAGTGACTTAGATCCGAATGTCATACGGGTCCACATTTATTTAATCAAAGAATATTCATCTTTAGAAGGGTTTTCAAGGAGGGCTGTATATATAAATACACTCAAGCATGAAGGGATGTAAATACACACAAGGTAATAAAAATATGTACATATAATATGCATATTAATGTACCCTTTATGCGTATGAGTTTATATACAGTTGCACTTATATAAACTCATACGCATAAAGGGTAGATTAACATGCATATTGTATGTACTTATTTTTAATACATTGTGTGTATTTACATCCCTGCATGTTTGAGTGTATTTATACATACAACCCTCCATGAAAACCCTTCTAAAGATGAATATTCTTGATTAAATAAATGTGGACCTGATGACATTTGGATCTAAGGCACTTTCTGAGGGGGAGTTAGAGAATTCTCTCAATCCCCACCCCCTATCATTCCAATTCCTTCCCTCTCATATTTGTTTTCATGCTGATGGTACAATCTAGAAGGATGGTTGATGATGTTTAAAAAAAATATATAAAATATATAAAAAAATTCTCACTGCGGTCGACCTCCGCACCCGTATCGATCGACCGGCGGCAGCGATCCGATCCGGTTGAACCATCAACCGACCCTTCTTTTAATGGGTCCTCGGACCCTAGTCTTTCATTCCATTGCCCTTATTCTCTCTCCAACATATTTCTTCAACCCTAAAACACCCAAACTCCACCTCTCAAGCCCTTAAACCTCATCATTCCTCCACCCGCAGAAGATCAAGGCGTGTTTGTCATGTTTCAGGATGAACTCCATTCGGCCGTTCGTGCATTCGTGGAGCTACTTCCTAGGTTCCAGACTGTGGAGAAGGTCATTTCAAGCCCTTGGAGTGTCCCTTGGTCCATCTTCCTTCTCAGGTTTGCGATTGTTCCTCAAGGATTTTCACACCAGGTTCTCTAGTTTAGGATGCCGCCTCAACGGAGTTCTCGGCGCTCTGGCCCAAAGGGAACCCCATGGTCAGAGGACGAGAGGCCCCAGCTCATCCACCGCAGCGGGCTCCCACACCTCTGCAGGCACCTCGGTTGCCTCCACGGCCCATTATCGACCCTCATTTGGCTGACTTCAACTAGGTGAACGAGATTTTGCCCGATCTATGTGCTATCTTTGAGATTCAACCAGGTTGGATTGATTTTGTCACTAGATATATCTGATATTACCCCAATCTAGTGCAACAATTTTATGGAAATTTGGTCGAAAGAAATGAGGAATTATTTACAGTTGTTCAAGGTGTTGAGCTTCACATTACTCCGGATCTGTTTGAGCAAGGCTTAGGAGTTGCGGCTAGAGGAGCCCACATGGTTTTTGGTCATGGTGCTGTTGCAGAAACTTTTCTTGCTATGACTAGTTGTGACTACGTGCATGGTGTCAGCAACTTAATCATATTGAATGCCAATCATTTTCACCATTGTAGCGTATATTGCACCATATGTTTACCTCCTCATTTATCTGAAGAGTGGCAGTAGAAATGAAGTGACAGAGGTTCACAAGTTTCTGTTTTACAATGTTATGAATGGGATTCAAGTCAACATGGGTCGCCTCATGAGAATCTAATTAGAACCGGCCGAACCAATCTGCGAAGATCCTTGCCCTATGCTTCACAGTTGACCAGGCATATTCATTTATGCTGGGATCAATTTCATAAATGAAAAGTTCATTTATGATCGACAAGATGATACATATAATAAGCATGAGATCTTTACAGATTTTGGATATTACTATGGTCCCAATGGTGAGTTACACCGGGATGTGCATGTTTATGGAGAAGAAGTTGATAGTGAGAAGAGAAGAGAACAAGAGCAGCAGCAGGCTCAAGGGAAGCCCCCCTTCCAGTCCAGGCAGAGGATCAGCCTCCTCCACCTTTACCTCAACATATGGATCTAGAGATGCCTCCCCCACCACAGTCTTTCGTGGGGAGTCTTCCACTCAGGTGGGCAGATAACACTGTTGGGCAGACGTATAAGACTCTTGACAGGTGTCTTACTGGGATAGAAACTCTAGTGGATACCGTTGGGGATCGACTTTCTACCTTTGGGGATCGCATAGACACTATGGGTAATGTGATTGACACTATGTCAGGTCACATAGATTCCTTCTCCACGGTTTTGGACACTCTCTCCACTTAGATGACCACATTCTCCACCCATATGACTACCCGCACAGATAGTGTTGCTAATTCTAGCCAGGCCTTCCACATCATGAACTTAACACTTTTTGGAATGCAGCGCCATGATGCGGACCGTGACATCTCCATTGGCCATATTCAGGATCGTCTTCAGCTTCAAGACTATTCTCTTGAGGACATCCACCTGCCGCCTTGGATATCATCCTCCTCCTCGAGAGGATCAGCCTCCTGCAGATGACCTATGATGATTTTTCTTTTGCTTCCTCCTTCAAGACTGTTGTACTTTGGTCTTGTGTCTTTTGGGTCCACTTTTCATTTATCCTATCCCTCTTTGATGTTGCTAAAGGGGGAGAAGCAGTTATGCAGGGTCTTATATAGTTTATGCATGTATGATCTTATGTTCTATATGAATGATCATTTGTGAGAACAGCTTGTGAGTCATTGCATTTTGTGAGTCAGAGTTTTGCATTTCCCTTTGTCATGATGTCTAGAAGTCTTGCATTCTCAATGTACTTTGTAATGAAATGATGAAATGAATGTAGTTGGTATTTGATATCACATTGTTGGCTCTTGTCTCTCATTTCCTATCTATTTAGCAAATAAAGTGTTGTATGGCTTTGCTGATTTGCCTAAAGAAATGAGTTTTTGTTTTAATCGCCTTGTGGACTATTGACCGTGCTTTGTTCCAATTTTGCTTGAAGGCATGCCAATGCACTTGTAATATAGAGTTTTGTCATCATCAAAAAGAGGGAGATTGTTGAGTCTCTCCAGACGATTTTGATGATAACAAAACCCCAGCATTACAAATAGGTTGATAACTTGCTTAAACCCCTTCACAAGCCATCTTCCATCAAAGCAAAATGCCTAATTCTATCGTGCCTTCAAAAATGCCCAACATAAGTCAAACCAACTCATATTGTTTGGTACAAGAAGTGGTATCAAAGTAATTTATTTTCAAGCTATGATTCATTGACTAACGCCACTAAAAATGCAGGTTTTTCCAGGCTCGGTCGACCGACGGACAGGGCCCTGTCGACCAGTTTTCCCAACGTTGAAAGGCTCAATCTCTATAAAATTCTGGTCGATTGGCCCCCTATGCCCGGTTTACTGCCAGCTTCGAAGCCTCCACTGTTGACTTGTTTTTCTCCACGAGGCTGAAGCATCTATCAATGGTTTTTTAATCCCAAAAGTCTCCAGACTCCCTGAATTGTGGATCTGTGTCTTGGCTTGTCCTTGACCATCCAAGTTATATAAAAACATCTCTTGCGGGGGAGAAACCCTAATCACTCAAGGGAGATCAAGGGGGCTGCCAAGGGAGAAAGGGTGCTACTACTGTATCTCCGTAAACAGTGCTGCATCCAAGAGTTCTTCATTCAAGAGCTAGGTTCTCAAGTTCATCCTCAAGCCATTCAAGTGAAGATCAAGCTTAGGAGCAAGCTTCATCCAAAACAATCTTCATCCACTAAGGGGAGCTTTAATTTAAGTTTTGATTTTGTGTTTCTCCTTACATCCTTCTTCAAGCTTCAAGTGTGTGTTCTTGTAATATTCAAACACTTGTGTGTGTGTGGATCTACCCAGATCCGTGTTTGTGTGTGTGTGGTTCTTCTCTTTTCATATTTCTGTATGATTCGGTGCTTGTGCACCATCGTGAGAGTTCCGAACTCACACGAGTGTGTGTGTGTGTGTGTTTTGATCTTGTAATCCTTTACAAGATAGTGTGTGAATCCTCACAGATCGTGAGGGGTGGACGTAGGTTGCCATCGTTGCATCCGAACCACCTAAAAATTGATGTCTCTTGTATGGTTTGATCCTTTCTCCTATCTCCATTCTGTGCATGTTCGCGTAGTTTAATTATTTGCATCTGCTGTTTCTTCGTTTAGATCTAGATTAATTGATCATTCTCTAATAGATCTCTAGTATATCAAAATCTGGGTTCGGACTGACAAGGTTAGTCTTGTCGGAAAGATAACACCTTGCATGAGAGAATCTTCGGATTCTGTAGCTCCGCCTAGTACCAAAGAGCTATTGTAGTGGTTGATTTTGATAGATGTATTCTCTTTTGCATCAAATCTAATTGATAGTTGCTATTTCATCATATAAATTTGAAATTGGTTAAATCTTAATGAATATTTGTTATCACCCAATTCACCCCCCCTCTTAGGTGTCATTGATCGCGGGACTTCAATTGGTATCAGAGCAAGGGCTCTGTTTCTTTTAGGTCTAACGATCTAGAGTAAGATCCAGATCAATGGCAATAAGGGAATGATGCCTGAGGGTCACTCCATTAATCGTCCTCCCTTCTTTGACAGTTCAAATTACCCTTACTGGAAAAATAGAATTCATTTCTTTCTAAGGGCTCAGGAGTACGAGGTCTAGAGGGTTGTGGACAAGGGTCCTTATGATCTTCCGGACGAAGAGAATAAATGGACATCCGAACAAATTAAGAAATCCACTATTAATTTTAATGCTATGAATATCATGCAATGTGCTATTCATTAGAATGAATTTTCTCGTGTATCTATGTGCAGTTGAGTCAAAAGAAATGTGGGACAAGCTGAGGCTAATCTATGAGGGCACCTCAAGGTTAAGGAGACCAAAGCCAATCTTCTTGTCAGGGATTACGAGCTATTCAAAATGAAGCCAGAAGAAATCATCTCTGAGATGTTTGCAAGACTGACTGAGATCACTAGTGGTCCTAGAGTCTTGGAAAGGATTACACAAATTCTGAGCTCGTGAGAAAAGTGTTGAGATCCCTTCCACCCGCTTCGCACACAAAAGCCACAGTCGTTGAGGAGTCTTCAGCCTCCTCCACCTTTACCTCAACATATGGATCCAGAGATGCCTCCCCCACCACAGTTCTTTCGTGGGGAGTCTTCCACTCAGGGGGCCAGATAACACTGTTGGGCAGACTATAAGACTCTTGGCAGGCATCATATTGGGGTAGAAATTCTAGTGGATACCGTTGGGGATCGACTTTCTACCTTTGGGGATTGCATAGACACTATGGGTAATGTGATTGACACTATGTCAGGTCACATAGATTCCTTATCCACGGTTTTGGACACTCTCTCCACTTAGATGACCACACTCTCCACCCATATGACAACCCTCACAGATACTGTTGCTGATTCTAGCCAAGCCTTCCACATCATCAACTTAACACTTTTTGGAATGCAGCGCCATGATGCGGACCGTGACATCTCCATTGGCCATATTCAGGATCGTCTTCAGCTTCAAGACTATTCTCTTGAGGACATCCGCTGCCGCCTTGGATATCAGCCTCCTCCTCTAGAGGATCAGCCTCCTGCAGATGACCCATGAGGATTTTTCTTTTGCTTCCTCCTTCTAGACTGTTGTACTTTGGTCTTGTGTCTTTTGGGTCCACTTTTCGTTTATCCTATCCCTCTTTGATGATGCTAAAGGGGGAGAAATAGTTATGCAGGGTCTTATATAGTTTATGCATGTATGATCTTATGTTCTATATGAATGATCATTTGTGAGAACAGCTTGTGAGTCATTGCATTTTGTGAGTCAGAGTTTTGCATTTCCCCTTGTCATGATGTCTAGAAGTCTTGCATTCTCAATGTACTTTGTAATGAAATGATGAAATGAATGTAGTTGGTATTTGATATCACTTGGTTGGCTCTTGTCTCTCATTTCCTATCTATTTAGCAAATAAAGTGTTGTTTGGCTTGCAATGATTTGCCTAAAGAAATGAGTTTTTGGTTTAATCGCCTTGTGGACTATTGACCATGCTTAGTTCCAATTTTGCTTGAAGGTATGCCAATGCACTTGTAATATAGAGTTTTGTCATTATCAAAAAGGGGGAGATTGTTGAGTCTCTACAGATGATTTTGATGATAACAAAATCCCAGCATTACAAATAGGTTGATAACTTGCTTAAACCCTTCACAAGCCATCTTCCATCAAAGCAAAATGCCTAGTTCTATCGTGCCTCAAAAATGCCCAACATAAGTCAAACCAACTCATATTGTTTGGTACAAGAAGTGGTCTCAAAGTAATTTGTTTACAGGCTATGATTCATTGGCTAACGCCACTAAAAATGCAGGTTTTTCCAGGCGCGGTCGACCGGTGGATAGGGCCCAGTCGATCAATTTTCCCAGTGTTGAAAGACTCAATCTCTGTAAAATTCCGGTCGACCACCCCCCTATGCCCGGTCGACTGCCAGCTTCGAAGCCTCCAATGTTGACTTGTTTTTCTCCACGATGCTGAAGCATCTATCAATGGTTTTTTAATCCCAAAAGTCTCTAGACATCCCTGGAATTGTGGATCTGTGTCTTGGCTTGTCCTTGACCATCCAAGTTATATAAAAACATCCCTTGGGGGAAAGAAACCCTAATCACTCATGGGAGATCAAAGGGGGTTCTAAGGGAGAAAGAGTGTTGCTACTGTAGTTCCGTGAACAGTGCTGCGTCCAAGAGTTCTTCATTCAAGAGCAAGGTTCTCAAGTTCATCTGCAAGCCATTCAAGTGAAGATCAAGTTGAGGAGCATGCTTCATCCAAAACAATCTTCATCCACTAAGGGGGAGCTTTAATTTAAAGTTTTCATTTTATGTTTCTCCTTACATCCTTCTTCAAGCTTCAAGTGTGTGTTCTTGTAATATTCAAACATTTGTGTGTGTGTGGATCTGCCCAGATCCATGTTTATGTGTGTGTGGTTCTTCTGTTCTTCATATTTCTGTTTGATTCGGTGCTTGAGCACCTTCATGGGAGTTTACACACTCACACGAGTGTGTGTGTGTGTTTTGATCCTGTAACCCTTTACAAGATAGTGTGTGAATCCTCACAGATCATGAGGGGTGGACGTAGCTTACCGTCGTTGCATCCGAACCACCTAAAAATTGTTGTCTCTTGTGTAGTTTGATCCCTTTCTCTTATCTCCATTCTGTGCATGTTCGCGTAG
>JAHNEJ010001278.1:0-43920 GCA_022559845.1 Amorphophallus konjac | reverse complement strand
GGGCAAAAAGAGCAACAAATTTTTCCTAAGCCGAAGACCGAATCCCAACAGGCATAAGGGCAGGGGAAGAGTGTGCCCCGTTCTTGAAAACCTTTCATGAGCTTCCTTAATCATTCTTCTCTTCTCCCTCCATGGTGGGTTGTGAACTCAAAGAATGGCAAAGACCAACTAAGAAGGATGGGTTGCGAGAGAATGAGTAAAAGCCAAAGTATAAATCACATTGACTCTTTTGTTAAGTCTCTTGAGAAAATCTAATGAATTGTAGATGGTGAAGGTTTCAAAGCTCTATACCATACTCGCCTCCAAAATAAAATTTTTCAAATAGGCATCCTTTTCAAAATTAAGTGTCTCGACAAAAGCATATATACCAATAATAACAAAAAAAATGACTGTGGAATTTCAAGCCCTTTGTTTCTCATATGCTTGATTACATTCTTGTATGGGCATCTTTTACTTTCAGTTTACATTTGCTTGTTTGCATGACGCATTTCATATTTATCATTTGCCTTAATTGATAAAAGGCTAGGCCCCTTGACCCGTTATCAAGGCCAAAGTGAAGACATCCCTTGCTTATTGAGCAAGGGGCCAAGTCAAACAGATGAATTAACCTGTTTATTCAAGTGTGGAAGCACAGAGCAAAAGTAAAAGACGAGAAGGAAAAGAAGGTACCAGTACACAACTACACAAGTGCTCAGGTAGCAAAATCTCAATTTCATATATATATACATCATAAATGTCTGAGTACAGGTGTGAGGGTGGAGGAGTACAAGTAAGACTCTCAGCTCTCGCCTCCACCCTCCTCTCTCCTACTCTCTACCTCACTCTCGTCCTCCCGACGAGGCGCTGGTGGAGGGGGCATGGGCCCCCGGGAAGTAGCTGGAGCTCGAGTCGGCTCCTCTGCCTCGCTCCTCTGCCAGAGAGAGGAACCCGCCACAAAAGTAGAGCTGGTGAAGCTGTACCCTGCAGCTCGCGCCCGCTCCCGACCTCGCTGAAGACGCTCCTCGGTCGCTCGTAGCCGCTCCTGTGCAACGGCTAGCTGGGCCCTCAAGGCTGTAAGCTCTCGATCTCAAGCTGACCGCTCCTCGCGCTCCCGAGTACGCTCTCTCCGCTCCATCTCGAGGGCGACTCGCAGCTCCGCCACGTCCTGAGGCAGCTCCTCTCTCCGCCTCAAGGCCCGCTCTAGCTCCACGACCCGTTGATCACGGATCGCCAACTCTGTCCCGGTCAGGGCAGCCCGGGTATGTGCCGCCTGTAACTGTGAAGTCTGCAAACATTTAAACAGATCATCAGTTCCACATTTAATTCAATAATTCAATAATTCAATAATTCATGGAATAAGCAAATAACAACTGAAAACAAATAACTCACCCGAGAGGCCAATCAGCATGCTGTCCCTCCGCGATGCAAGTAAGAGCGGCCCGGAGCTCCTCAGTCTGGTAAACAACAATTTTCAAGGAAGCATAATCACCATAAATAATTTAATTTATGCAAGGTTAAGTATGAGTTGAAATTTACCGTGAGGAGAGGTCTGTGCTCTGCTGCTCTGCCCGGTTCACTGCTCCTGCCAGTGCTCCTGCTAGTGCCCGACTTTGCCTCCTCACTAAGGCCCCCCCTCGAGCTAGAGGCCTCTCCTGTCTCTCTCCCTGCTGCTCCCCTGCTGGCACGCTGTATTCATTAAGATTGTCAGTGGCTAATCATCATAATCAAAAATTCCATTTGCATATAGATTAATTTATAACACTCACCAGGGTCTCAAGTCTGCCCGTGTTGCAGCAACTGGGCCTCCAAGCTATGGAGGTGGGTCTGCATGTCCATCGCCACTATATCCCGTGCATCCTGCATTCATCACATATTAGTCACATATAGATATACATAAGCATTTGCATTTAATTTAGAAATAAGTGCATTCATACATACCCCTAAGACCTTCATCTGGGGTCGGCCGGCGTAAACCTCCCAGTAGCGTCGGAGGTACTCGGAGCTGTCGGTCGCCTGTGAAGTGACCCGGGTCCCGCCACGCTGCCAGTCTGCGTACTGGTCGGAGAACCGCACTCTCCAGTCGATCGCCTTCGTGCGACCGCGCGTCTTCTTGCCTATCCCCGCGGCTCTCCTACCTCGATCCACTCCTGATGTAGGTCGAGGGTCCTCATCACCAGCCTAAGCCGTAGCGGCTCAATCTCGTTCAGGCAATGAACCCAAAGCTCATGCCCAAAGCGAGGTCGGCCCGCTACGACCCAGGGCTGGCCTTCATCGGTCATCCCCTCATAGGGTCTCCACCTCACCTGCATTCACAAGCACACATATCAATCATCCTCATCATATCACATTCTATAATAAAACATAAAAAAATTGCATCACATCAAGCATGGTACCAGTGAGGCGGGGAAGTCGCGGAACTCCCGTCGTAACACTCGCAACTCGTAGGCGAGTGGGGCTCCGATCACCACCGGTAGCCAGCGCCGTGCTAGAGGGAAGGACCCCTCATCTCCAGGCCGTGAGTCGCGCGTCCCATCGACATGTACAAGTGGCTCCACATCTGCATTCATGCATCGTATTAGCAAAGCATTCATATGCATGTGCATTCTAACAAGAAAATAACAAAAAATGCATACCTGAAGAAATGGTGAAAAGCCACTGACTGTCGTCTCACGACCTGTCCCCGTGGACAGGTCGGCTATCAAGTGCGCCAGCAGCGCTGCTCCCCAGGCGTATCGGCCAACGCCCTCCAAGTCCTCGAGTATCCCCAGGAAGCGGCAGTTGATGACATCACCCTTCGTGCCGAGCAGTAGCCTCCCGAGCATCAAAAATAGAAATCTCCTCAAGTCTCTGTCTGCTCTCTCCCTGTCGGCTGGGTCCTGGCAGTAGGCAGCCCTAGCCCCATCTATCAATCTCTGTGAAAACTACTCTAAAGACTCCCTGGATCTCTGCCTAGAGTCCCCCAATCCCATAGCTATGGTAAGGTCAGTGCGGAAGATGGTCCTACACTCGCTAGGTGTCTCGTAGACAGTCTCTAGCCCTAGCAGTCTCTGGGTAAACTTGCTATAATCAGGTAGGGTGATCCCGCTCATCGCCTCTCCATCTACCCTCAACTCGGTAATCCTAGCCACATCCTCTAGGCTAGGGACCATGTGACCCCACGGCATCAGAAATACCCTGCTAGACCTATCCCACCTCTCTCTCAAAACCTGGATCAAGGGTAGGTCGGGTCTGACTGGCTCAATGCTAAGGAAAGCACCAAACCCCATAGCATCTACTCTAGCTCTCTGGAACTCGGGGAGACCGTAGTAAGCTGCTCGGACCTGGACCCAAGAGATCCGCGTCCTCATCAATCCCTTCATGCAACATATAAAATTTTCACTTAAAATTTTCATGTGGATGTTCGTCAAGTTCCATTGGTGTTAATTAATTAATTGACGCCCCTATTAGAGGCGTTATCTTGTGATGTGTTTTTAATTGACGACCTACCCAGGGTCGTTGTTTATCTAATTAACGCCCCTGTGGGGGACGTTGTTTTGAAGGTAATATTCTAAAAATCTGAGAAATTTTGAATTGACGCCCAACCCTGGGTCGTCAGTTGCCTAAGTAACGCCCCGGTGGGGGGCGTGGTTCACAAAGTATTTTTCTATCCTAAATTGCATTTCTGGAAAATGTTTAAGTGACGACCACACTTGGGTCATTATCTATCTAATTGACGTCCCGATGGGGGTCGTGGTTTTCCTGGGGTTTTAGGGTTGATGATGTGCAAAATTAAAATTACAGGAACAAATGCAATAAAATAACAGGGAAATAATAGTATGATGGAGCTAAACATGATAAAATTAAAAATAATGACATGCTGCAGGGCGTGGTTTTAATGCGATTAATTATTTTCAGAAAATGAAAAGATATAATTAACGACCCACTGTGGGACGTTATTTAAATTAACGACACCCTTAGGGGCGTCATTTTTCTGCGTCTCTGGTTTGCCCACTCCCGAGAGCTATAGAAATGGAAGAAAATGGAAATAAAAATAAAAAAAAATAATGGAAAATGGGTGTGGGGGCTTACCTTTTGTCGTTTAGGCTCAATCAGCCCTCCACGAAGCGGCTGCCGGGGTTGCCGTGGCCGCCGGAGCTACCCAGGCCGAGGGACCACCGCCACCGCCTCCGGCGGTTCTCCATCTTCTTCTCCCTCTTCTTCCCCTTCTCCACCGTCTTCTTCATCTTCTCCTCCTTCTTCTTCGTCCCCCTCTTCGTCTTCTTCATTGTCTTCATCGCCGTCGTCTTCCTGTTCTTCATTTCCATCGTCGCCTTCATCGTCGGCCGCCACCGCCGGTGCTTCTTCGACCGCCACAGGAGGGGGCTCCTCCACGGCTTGTTCTTCTTCCAGGTCCACTACGACAGGGGCAGTGATCCTCTGGCGTTTGGGAGCGCCGCCAGCCATCAGTTTGAGAGGGGAGAGAGAGAGTAGAGTGAGGGAGAATGAGAGGAAGATTTGGGAGGGTTTCGGTTAGGGTTGCAGAAGAGAGGAAAGGAAGGAAATGAACGAAGGAAGAAGGAGAAGAAAGGGGGGAAAGTAGGGTTTAACGGTCGAGAATAATTAACGCCTTGACGGAAGACGTGTCTTTGAAAATTGACGCTTTTAGGAAAGGCGTTGTTTCTAGATTTGACGTCCTGAGGATGGACGTCAATTATGATCTGCATGGGAATTTGTAAACGTCGTCAGGCGCATTAATGGGAGTTGATTGATGTGAGTGGGCGTCATTATTACCCTTTGAATTTGACGACGACCAGAATGGGCGTCCATTTTTGAATACACGACGTGAGAAAAGGCATCTTTTCTGAGAAATTAAGGAATTATTTTGAAGATAATTTGAAAATTTGAATTGATTAACGCCTTCTATAAAGACGTGAGTTAAGAAACGCCAGTGCCCTGGGCGTCAATTACGATTTTGAAATATAATGGACGACATTAGCTGAGGCGTGTATTAAGAAATTGACGCCGTTGATGGAGGCGCATTTAAGAACAGAAAGCCCGAAGCTCATCTTTATCAGACAGAATTGCATAAATTGGAAGAGATGATCATTTTAACTCATTGTTTTGGCTCAAGTAAGAACAAAATTTTTATTTCATTGAAAGAAATCATGATTACATTCTAAGCCACTGTGGGCCTTATCTTTTTGAGAGCCAGTACATAAGCTTTACATTTTTCTTCTTCTTCTTCAACATGAGTCTTGCATTTGTGGAGAAGTCCCACCTTTCATTGAGCCATTATGGTCTTGATTTCTTCCTGATCTCTGTTTGAGCATAGTTCTCTTCTTTTGATTGGAGGAAGGTGAGAAGGTTCTTCGAAGAGATGTCGAGGAAGCCCGAGTTGTGGGAGGCACCGGTGTGCATTGTAAAGGAAGAAGTCGGTCCCGCCAATTAAACGGAGCTCGATGTCGGAGGATAACCTTGAGTGAAGTTCTTGGGTTTTAAGAAAACCCGGCGTACATGTAAATTGCTCTTTGGCATTGATTTGAAGTAATCCCTCCATTCATTCCTCTTCTTGAGCTTGGGAACTCTATTGGTCACCCTTTCACATAGGCCCAATGAGTCTGTCATATACCGAAGTGGGCTCTTGGAGAAGATTTTAGAGGCCGTTTGGTTTGCTTGACATGGATCAAATTTAAAGTGGAAATCTATCCAACAAGCTAGAAGAAGCATTGACCCAAATAGGGGCCGCCCTAGTGAAGCCGAAGTGAGCCCGTTGTATAGGTTGGCTAATATTGCCCCACCTATTCTTTTTCCCTCCCACATGCTTGCTATCGCACTCAAGTGTTGCTCCTCTAAATGGTCTTCCAATGAAGGGAATAACAAAGCTCCCCTACACATATGACAAATCCTTTCATCACTCTCTCCAAAAGATCTTCATCTTCTTGAACCTTGTCCATGTTTTTATACACCATGAAGCCAACTTCAAAAGATTAATCCCCTTGTTGGCCTTCATTTGATTCACCAAATTTGACTTTGGACAAGACTCATGAGCATGTCATGGGCTTGTATGGGCTTGGTCATATGAGCCATCCTTGATTCCTCTCCTTGCTTCATCCTTTTCAAACCCAAGAGCATCTCCACTTCTTCTAGGAGTATGGTAGCTTCAAAGGTTGGAAGAGGAATGTGTGAGTATGAGGGTGCCATAATTCTATAAGAGCTCCAATTGAAGCCCAATCAAGGTGAATGTCATTGTAATGAGTGGCATGGGTGATGAGGCCAAGAAGGTTCCATCTAGAAAGGAAGGATTTCATATCTAATGAAAGTTTTGAAAGTAATAAAGGAAGCCATTTGATTTTCAGAAATCTTCTTGGACCAGGAATAATGGGGTAATCCTGAAAACATAAAACATAAAGAAGGAAGAAGAAAGAACATCAGAAATTTTGAAAAGAAAGAAAGTCAGAACAGAAATAAAAAGTTTAAGCACAAAGAACACTTACTTGATCTTTAGCAATTCTCCCACTGATATGGCCTGGCACTTCACAAATCCTTGGGAAACTCATCCTTGGCTTCTTGGAAAGCCTTTGTTGCATCATCTGGTTCATCCTTCTGATAGTGTTATGCTACTAATTCTTCTGCTTCGGTCTTCTGCTACTGCTAAGGTACTCTGTACTTCGATGTTCTGATGTTTGGAAACACCAACAGTTGCCCTATTTATAGTATTTTGAACGTTAACGGGTAGCATGGTTTGTGTTTGAATAAAATGATTTGCTGGAAGTTTAACTCCGAGCAGGAAACAAAAACAGCTAATTAACGACGTGCTTTGTGGCGTCATTTGTTCAATTGACGACATCTGGAGGGTCATCATTTATCTCGCGCCTCCACGGAGGGCGTCATTTGCATTCCAATTCCAAGTTAAACCTCAATTGCAATTAACGCCTCAGTGCACGTCGTTATTTCTTAATTTGACGCCTATCAGAAGGGTCATCATTTTCGAGCTTACGCTTTTGAATTGCTGGATTATTCATGAACTTAAGTGCTGCTATATCATGATTAAATTATTTTTATCAAGCACTTATGATCATATTTTAAGCTAATGATCTTTTGAGCTTTGAAGTGCAGGTTGTGTAAGTCTATACATCCTTCTTCCATACGTTCCATTATCAAGTCCATTCCATCCCTCAAGTCTATACATCCATTCCCATCCTTCAAGTCTGTACATCCTTCTCAAGTCTATACATTCCATTCCCAAGTCTACACATTCTGAAGTCTGTACATTCATTTTCAAGCCTACATTCCCTTCACAAGTCTGTACATTGCACTCACCCAAGTCCATACGTTCCATTCTCAAGTCTATACATCCATATTCTCTTCACCAAGTCTATACATCCACATTCTCTTCACCAAGTCTGTACATCCCCAAGTCTATACATTCGTTCTCTAAGTCTATACATTCTACCCACCTAAGTCTATACATTCTCTGAGTCTATACGTTCCAAAGTCTATACACTCCATTCCATAAGTCTATACATTCGTTCCTAAGTCCATACATTCTCCAAGTCTATACATCCATATTCTCTTCACCAAGTCTATACATTTTATCCATCCAAGTCTACACACCTCAATGTTAAGTCTACACATTCGTTCTTCATCCAAAAGTCTATACATTCCAAAAGTCTGTACGTTGCATAAAATTTAATAAATTCTCAAAATTCCAATAAAAATTTAATAAATTCTCAAAATTCCAATAAAATTCAATAAATTCTCAAATTTTCAATAAAAATTCAAAAATTCTCATAAAAATTCAAAAATTCCCCAAAAAAAATGCCAAATAAATCCAAAAAAATTCTCAAATTCAAATCAATGTTGTTGAGTATGCTTTATGCATCTTTATATCATGGCTAATGAAATTTTGAGTACAGGTTAAGAAGCTCTTGGTCCCATCAACTGGCCTCAGCATCCAAGCCCCACGGTGACTGCACCTCATTTCTCACATGCTCATGTTATCACCATCTTCCTGTATGCTTCCTGTAGCATTTACTATAAGGTATCTACGCTATTATAACATATCAAGGACCTTGTGGTTCTGATGAACTGGAATTTGAGTTCCCCTTCATCAAAAACAGTGATAATTCCAGGGGAGTCTTGATCACACGGATAGGCCGTTGAGTCATTAAGGTTTGGGACGATGGTTCCACTTTCTGAGTTGATGCGTGGACAAACGGGCTTCGCTTAGTATCAGCTCAGAGATCTGGATTCTTGACCAAATCTAGATGGCTTAACAATATTATCCTTGATTATCTTTTATTTTAGTTTGTTTTAATTTTTCTTTTAGCCCAGCATGCATCATGTAGACTTTGAGCTTAATGCTGAAAATCTTCATGTTATGCCAATAATGAAGGTCGCTCGCTCTAATTGAGTTGACATGAGATATTCCATTCCAAATCAAGTACTTTATTCTCCTTGAAACCATTCAGGCTGGTCCCTCGAAAATCGTCCCTTTGCTGGATCTTTATCTCAACTCACTTTACTTTTCTACAAATCCACCTTGGTTGTAGCACGTCCACATTGGCTGGTAACCGCTCTCCAATGGTGCCTCCCTGTCGTGCCCTCGCGCACATTTTGTTTATCTAGTTTAGTCTCCTTTATCCAGCTAATCGATGCTTTCTTGGAATCATCCGGAGTTGTTTTATTCAGAATCTTGGAAAGATTTCAAACGCTTAGTGTAGGAGCGTGTCACATCACACCTTGGCATCTACTTATCAGTACGTTCCACCTCATTCCACTTGTTTCACTTTCGCTTCATTCCAGTCTCACTCCCTTGCAAAGCAGACGCCAAGGCGGGGCAGCTGTAGACACGCCAAAATTGATGCTATGTTGAGCAAATTCATGTCACCATATGACGCCCCAAAGCGGACTTCAATATTGGCTTAATATGAAGTTTTTCTATTTTTCATGAATTAATTGTGATTTCTTGCCTTTTTTTGGAATTACGCTTAAGTAGGGGCGTCTTTTAAATTGACGGCATTGACGAAGGCGCCTCTTTTAAAAATGGACGACTGTCAATACAGGCGTCATTTTATGGATTTACTGGAAATTACGGATCGCAAATTAAATGAAAATTGAGGAATTGACGTCTCTCTTGAAGGCGTTGATTATTTGACGTCCGTCTGACCGGCGTCAGTTCATCATTTTAAATAAGGAAAGTTAATTGTTTCTATAATTAAATCCAGGAATTGACGACGTTATGGCGTCGTTATTCTAATTAACGCCTTTGGTCGTGTCGTCATTTTTAATTGACGCCCTTAAAGGGGTCGTCATTTTCAATTCCGTCTCCCTTTTGTCTCCTTCTTTCCATTAATGATTCCTTCCCCGTTTTGAGCCTCCTGTTCGATTGGGAAGAGGGTTTCTTGATGGAGGATTATTACCTTGTTTTAATCCTTGTTTAGCAAGGATTTTTGGCCCTATAAATACACCTCCTGGGTCTCTTCGCGCGAGGGATGAGGAGAAGGAGCAAAAGGCAGAGAGAAACATACAGAGTTAACAGAGAAGAGAGTTGTTGTTTTTGCAGGTTTCTTCTTCATCCGAACAGGCTTTTTCTACCAGGAGGATTCTTCTTCTTCCACAGACGAACTTTTGCTGCTACATCACCACATATTGAAGCTCTCCCTCTCTCCCCTTTTACTGCTGCACGCACAGCAGAAAGGATCTTTCTCTTAATTGCTTAGCTTGTTTTTTTTATCATTATCATCACAACGTTCTCTCTTCTTCTAGTTCTTGCTAGATAGCATATCCCATATATTTTGCATTAACATATCGTTGCAATCACATCTTCCAAACCTTGTTACTCCTCTTAGGGGTTTAAGACCAAAACACACAAGGTGTGTTCATGTTCATGTTTAATTTGATTAATTTCATAATCTTAGAACTTTGATACTACACCCTTTGGCTAATCCACTCTTTCATTTGATTTGTGTGTTCTTGCAAGGTAATCAAGACTAAGAACCCCCTTCATTGGCCGGCCGGGTAGAAGGAGGAAGAAAGGATTCACAATCTCTCTGCTTAACACAAGGTACTCGCGATCATCCTTTTTTATTTGAGATAACCCCTCTGGCGATCACATTCCCCTTTAGCATCCCACGCATGCTCTTCCTTTCACCTATTAATTTTTAAGCTTTAGAAACTTGAGCTTGGGTTTCATCCCCCCCTTTTTTTTTCACTAAGTGGATTTTTCATAATCTACAAAACCCAGTGTTTTCTCATGTGCTATGTTTCAACAATCAAGTTAGATCTTAACACGCATTCAAAGCTACTTCACCATGTGTTATGCTTAATTGTCTAAACCCTTCCAAATGCATAAATCCTTGTGTTGGTTTCCAAACCACTAAGGCTAAGCTTAAACCCACTCACCTTGATTGGAATAAGGTAGCCATAAACTGATTCATTCATGTATGATATTGCATTGGCTAACCTTTTATTTTTTTGCAGAAAACCAAGCCAGCGGTCGACCGCCAGCTTCTAGCGGTTGACCGGTTTTCCCAGCAATGAACGAGCATTTCCTGTAAAATTTCAGGTCGACTGCCAGCTTACACAGGTCGACCGCCAGCTTCGAAAAGCCCCTATTTTTGACTTTTAGTTCCCAACGTGGGATGTCTTTCTTCTAGGAATTGTTTAATCCCAAAGCCACCAATTTCACCATGATTTGTGGATCTGGTCTGTGGCATGTCCCTTGACCACCCAAGATCTATAAATAATCTCATTGGGGTCAAAAACCTGATTGATTCAAGCAAGATTAAGGGAGGCCATCAAGGAGAAGAAGAGGTGCACTGTAGCTCCATGAACAGTGCTTCGAGCAAGAAGTTCTTCATCCAAGTGCAAGCTTCTCAAGTTGATTTGAAGGCCATTGAAGTGTAGATCGAGCAGGGAGCCAGCTTCATCAAATACCATCTTCATCCACTAAGGGGGAGCTTGAATTTGTGTCTTCATTTTCTGTTTTATCATTCTAATTTTGCTGGGCTTTAATTTTGTGTTCTTGTAATATTCAAACATCTCTGTGTGTGTGTGTGGATCTACACAGATCCGTGTCTATGAGAGAGTGATCTCCTTATGCTTCACTCTTCTTTGTGTTTTGGTGCTTGTGCACCTTCGTGGGAATTCTGAATTCACACGAGTGTGTGTGTGTGTGCTTTAATCTTGTAACTTTCTACAAGATAGTGTGTGAATCCTCACAGTCGGTGAGGGGTGGATGTAGGTTGCAGTTGTTGCATCCAAACCACCTAAAAATTGTGATGTTCTGTGTGGTTTGATCCTTATCTCCTACCTCCTATTCTGTTCTAGCTTGGCCGCATACTGCGTTATCATAGTTCCTTTGTTTAGATCTAGCTTTATTAACCTCCTTACAATAGATCTTTGGTATATCAAAAGGTAGCTTCTGATCGACGCTGTCAATCCTGTCAGGAGGAAAATACCTTGTGTGAGAGAATCTTTGGATTCCCGAACTCCGCCTAGTATCAAAGAACTTCTGTAAGGGTTGTTTTAGCCAGATTCATTTCGTTATCCATCTGATCTTTTCTTATTTGTTGCCTGCTCCTAATACTTGTTCTTAAATCGGGTATAAGTTCTTAAAATCTGTTATCACCCAATTCACCCCCCCTCTTGGGTGTCATTGATCGCGGAACTTCAGGGCGTTGCGGGAAAACTGGGGAGCCATATGTGCTACAGTACTCGAACACATGAAAATGACGTCGACAGGGTAGGCCGCGCTTTCTTTGATTGCGAAAATGGCGACCAGTGGGTTGGCCACTAATTTTTCGAGCCCAAGAAAATGACATCGATAACTTGGCCGCTAATTCAAAATGGCGTCCATGTAAAGGGTGCCAATTCATTGGATTAAAAATCTAATAAACTTCTGGAAAATCCAATAATATCAGGAATTGGTGTCACTTTGAGAAGGCGCCCATTAAAGAATTGGCATCCACGTAAAGGGGCACCCAATCCATGAGTCGACCCAAAAGAGGGTGAGTCGACCTACAAAATTGGCGTCACTTCACGAGTCGCCAATTAAAGAATTGGTGCCTGCGTGAAGGGACGCTGCTTCTTTCTTCCCTTTTTTCTCTCTCTCTTTTTTTGAACGCCAACAGCGACCTGCTGCTGTAACCAGCAACTCCGACAAGACTATTCTTGTCGGTGACTTAAGGATTCGTCTCGACGGGGGCAAGCCAATCGTATCACGGGATCGAAATATGCCTACGGTCCCCACTTCCAACCACTTCAGCGTCCTACAATGTACGCGAGAGGACAAAGCGAAATTAAAAGAATTTGGTGCTTCAGCAACATGTCGGGGGCATCTATACATGCTCGGCACCCAGGCTCCCAAGTCCAATCGAAAGAATAGCGGCATGGGAAAACAACAACTCTGCCTGAGGAGAATCGGGGTTACCCCAGAGGAAGCTCGAGCTGTTCGAAGGGCACACGCCCAGAAGCTTCTTCCCATGTCTGAGCATCACGTCACTCGAGACATTGTCAGGTCTTCATCGGCCCAGTCCGACAATATCCAACTAGCCAGTTCTTCTTGCCTAAATAGGCCAAAATGAAGAGGGGCTCGTACCGGGCTTCACCAACAGCTAGCTTCGAGCTCTTCTAGAACTAACCCTAGTCATATGATAGAGGATCTACCTCAAAGGATCTCAGTCTTTGATAGGCTGGGGGCACCGGCCTATTCCGATAAACATCTCCAGAAAAAATGGACGGTTCGGTTCATCAACGATGCTGTTCAGGTGTTCACGTGCTACGCCAAAAGCCAACAACCCGAGACCCAGTCTGATGACCTGAACTAGCCACTAGCCCAACTTAAGAGGCCTTGCTCTCAAGCTTAGCCCCCGATGCTACCAGGTCACATCGGCACTTCCGCTGGACCACATGCATCGGATGTAGCACCCCTGGTAATTTTCTAGATTTTTTTAGAAATTAAATAGAATTATTTAATCATTTAATAGGGTTAAAAGCTAAATGGGATAATTAATAGATTAATAAGTTAAAGCCTTTTGATTAAAGGCCCAGCTAGTAAATAGATGGTTAAGCCCACTTAAAATGGACCATAAAACCTAAATCTAAACCTTCTGGCCCAAATCCAAACCCTAGAGACGTATCTGGGGGAAAGTTCCCTAATTAAGATAAGGGGATAGAGGAGAATTAGAGGTTGGCTTAGAATGAAACTCAAATTTCAGAACTATAGGCAAGGTCGCGGTCTATCGTGCGACCACTACATGAAGATAGTGGTCGTCCCTCAACCACTACCTGCTTCTGAAAACGGAAAGAGATAAAACACAGAAAGCTTAGATTTTTATCCGTGAGATGGCCGTGGTTCGATGTGATCTATAGTGGAAACCTACCTAGGACTCTTAGGGGATCGACTTGACACCCCATAGGACTCCTAATTCGAACTAAAACCTTAGCCCTAGGTTATTCTCTATAAATAGAACCTAGAACCTCCTGTGCGAGCCCTAGGTTTTGGGTCGCGCGTAGCAGAGGTAAGACGTCGTCGTTTCAAGTTCTATCTTTAGAACTTTTTGTTCCATTTAGTGTCTTCTAATGTCCCTATAAATCTCATGTTAGGAGGACGATCAACCTAGGAGTTAGAGTGAGCGGAAGTTGCTAGTTCCACGCAGGAAGCGCAGGAACGAGAGCTCCCTTTCGGTGAGAAATTCAAAGTCTAGGATAAATCTCAGAGGTAGGTTGTCTCATGATCGACTTAAACATGAAGTTAGAAGTAAAATCCCTTCGTTCTCTCTCGTTTTCATGTTGCATGCTCGTCGTATTTCTAGTTTAACCATGCTTGCACAATAGGATTTCTAGTTCATGCTGTCCATGTAACCTTAAGTAAAAGACAATGACTTTTATTGATCATCTGCTCTTTTCATACGATATTTACATGTTAGCATGCTTTTCTTTCAGTTTCACACAAGTTTGCATCTTTAGTTGCCATAGAAATGGGCCTTGCAAGTCGGGATCTACTTTTGTCTGACGATGGACAGATAGCGGTCCTACATAAACCGCTACCTCCATATAGCGATTTACGACCAACCGCGATCTATACTTTTCACACTAAATAGTGACCAGATCAAACCCTATGAATCATTGTTATACATAGTAGTTTCTACTGTATTTTGTGTTATTATGGTTTCTACTATATCAGGTTTTACAGGGTTTGTGTTTGGTTGCCATATCATGTTTTAAAGGTTATTTTCACCTTATTTTAGTTTCACAAATAGACCCTATAGTTTTGTACTAAAGGAATTTCTACTCTTTTGTTGGAACTTCTTACACATTGATTCTTCATCTTTGACACTTTCACACTCATCTTTTGTCTTTCGTTGTTATTGGTACATAGCCCGTACTCTGGTACGTTTGCTATTAGTCACTTGCACATGATAGGAAACCTTCTTGGACATTGAATGCCTTTCGTCGGATATTCTTTCTGTCAGACAAGGAATTTATGTTTCAAGGCCTTCATAAGACTTCGCAAGCCTGAGATTCTCACTAGGATGGCGAGTTGGTTGTACCATAAATATCTAAAATGCTAGATGAGCACTTCATGTTCTACACATTCGATTTTGATCGCGGCTAGTCGATCAACTGTGACATGTAGATCGCGGCTGTCCAATGACTGCTTTCATTCCAGCGTGTAGACTATTTTCAGTCGACAGACCCTTGATTCAGTCGACTGACTTTCTTTGGGTCGATAGACTTCTGATCACGGCTTGTACCCGACCGCTACCTCAAGATAGTGCTCTTCCTGAAATCACGTTCTATCAAATTTGATCCACCGAAGGCTTGTCCAAAGAGTTGATTGAGTTCTATTCTCAGATGATCTTCTGACTTTCTGGAACCTAAAACTTTATTCATCAAGTCATTAATTAACTATGGAACTAAGAAAAGATGCCGTTATGCTGGCGAAATCCTTCCATAGCACAACGTCCTTTTTAAGTCATTCTTGACCTCTTTGTCAAAGAATTCTATTCGTTCTCACCTTGCTTACTATTCCCTAAAGGCATTACTGAATTTGACATTCTTGGCCTAACTTATTGTCATTCTCGTGGAAGTAGCTAGATTTATAACTTGAAGATGCAAGGGCGGGCACGGACGGTGTCCAAGGGCTCCAGTCTAGCCCCCTCGACAGATAGCCAGAAACGTACTATTAACCATGGGGTATAATGATTACTGGCGTCGCATTGCGTTAGGAGTACTTTTTTAATAAACTGACGAAATCTGTGAGGTAATTCATGAAATTATACATGCTTGAAAAGTACATTCTCGTTACATGCTTGCTACATGACTTTCTTATGCATAGCCTTCTTAAGGTTATGAGAGTACATTCTTGTGATTGATTGAAAGGAGCCAACTTATATTCTTTCAAGATCATGATCATATATACTTGCAATATCATGTCCTTACATTCATATCTCGCTACTTGTTGTTACTATTATTTTTATCGCATGTTTTATCGCACTCTCATTCTCTTACGTTCTAGAGCTAAAACATTAATGATGTAAACTATGCCATTATGTTGACAGAAGATACCTACTGGGCGAGTGCGCTCATTCCCTACTTTTTTCAACTCTTTTCAAGAAGTGCTAGTGGATCAGAGTTGGATTATTCAAGTGGCGATTCCGAGAGTGATTGAAGATCGAGGGAAGCCCTAGACTGTCTTCAGTCCATTATGTTAATTAAAGGACATGTCGATGTAATTTTCCATTTTCTTGAGTCTAGTGGGTCATATTGTGAAGAGAGTCGTTGTCAAGTTGTAACTTTGATTATTTGATCAATAAAGTTGAAGCTTTTGCCATATGTTGTGTACATCATTGTACTTGTGGCACTCTGATTGTCTTGCTAGCTCGAGACTTACTTTGCCAGCTATTCATGTTCCCAACTTGTTTCTACTATATATCTTGGGACGTGACATCAGAGCACCCTGAAGAAGTGCCAACCAAGGATCGTGGTGCTCCTGCAAACATAGACCCCATCGACAATAATCTACCAGTAGATGAGGTCCAAGATGTGACTCTTAAAACTCTTATGAGGGAGAATCAACACTTGAAAACCCTCCAACAAGACCTTCTTAAGGAACAAAATCTTCGCCCTCAACAACCTGCTAGGCCTCCGGCCGAAACACAAATGCTACCAGTCGGGCACAATGGTGTCAACGCTTCATCAACAGCTGCAAGAACCCCAACAGCAGCAGGGTTTGGCATGCCACCAGTAGAAGCCAATCTGCAAGCATCAAACACGCTGGTGCCAAAAATCTCATAGCGCAACAGCAGATGATCGAGTAGATCGTTGAGACGAAGCTTGCCCAGTACGGGGAAGGGGTCGCCACTATAGATATCTACAGCGTACCATACCCACTACACCACTAGTTGAAAAAGCTTCCCCTAGAGTACGCCAAACCCCCGAAGTTGCAGAAGTTCGACGAGCAAGGGTCTCCACATGAGCACTTGGCCTACTACATCACGGTCAAGGGCGAGCTAGCATTGGACGAGTCATACCTCCTCTGCTATTTTGCCACCTCACTTATGCTAACTACCTTCCAATGGTATTCCCACATGAAGCCCAACTCCGTGATCGATTGGGCCGATCTCCAGAAGAAATTCCTTGACCGCTTCCAGACGGTCGAGCGGAAGATCTCCTGGTAGAGCTTTGCTCTCTCCGACAAAAGAAGGGCGAGAGTGCCCTCGACTTCATTAAAAGATGGAGAGACCTCAACATGAGGTGTGTCAACCCTCTAGCCCAGGGAGATGCTATCACCATATGCTGCAAAGGCCTAGCAGCTGAGGTGAGCGAGAAACTCCTCGGCACCAATATTAAAGGCTTCGACCAACTCAACTTGGCGGTTACTGAAATAGATATGTTCTTTGTCGATAACCAGGCTATACTCCAGCCAAGGGAAAACAGGCGCGAGAACTCCAGACTATTAAAGAGGTGAATACAACTGAGTTCACCCCTACCGCCAAAGCCAGTAAGGAGGGCGAGTCAAGTGGCTCCGACAAGAAGTCGGGGGACAAGCCAGCCGCCTTTTCTTTTACAGAGCATATGAAGACATCGTTCTCCTTCAAAAAGGAGCACATGAAAATGCTCTTCGACCTCTACATGGCCAAGAAAATTATTGAGCTGCCAGAAGCTCGAAAGCCAGATGACGCCCATAAAGCCAATGACCCCAACTATTGGCCATATCATCGCATGTTGGGTCATCCACTTGAAGATTGCTACATCTTCAAGACTCAGGCATAGAAGCTGATCAGAGACGACCTCATCAAAATGAAGAGTGATCTCGTCGATCCTTCATAGCCACACGTAAGGTCCAGGCCCACCAAGATGGCACGTGTGATTCACCATTCAACCAATGTCACTCACATGATGGGCACACTTTCCTTCCCTGACACTGAAGCAAGGGAGGCCAGTACCAGTCAAGCTGAGCACTCACTGTGGTATACGGGGTGGAGACCCTGGCATAATTACACATTGCTCTCCTTTCCAAGAGAGAGGACCAGACGACTCTTCGATAACCTCACCCAGAGAGGGCAAATCATGGCGCATGAGCCACCAGCAAACTACACTCAGTGGGACTTCAATCACCTCTGTTGTGTGGGAATGGCTGATCTAGAGGGGAGGGGTGAATAGATCTGGCCCGCTTTTTCGAGAACTAAAACTAACCGCAACGGAATAAAGATAACTACTATAAGATGCAGGTAATGCACACGCATAATGCAAGAGAGTAGATAGATACCTGCTTAGACAAGCATATAGCAAAGATCAATCACACATGTAAACCACATGAATAAGGATTTTTAAGGTGGTTCGGACTTTCTCCAAAGTCCTACGTCCACCCCTCACTTAAACCAAGCAAGGCTTCCCTAGTGCAACTGCACAATCTGCTGAATGCACAACTTAACAACCCGCTGCCTTACAGCTTGCAGAGAGACTATCCTTTCTCAAGGAATCGCTGATACACAGCTTTATGGCACACCGGCCAGACCACAGATTCAAGCACACAAGCTTGATCTGTCTTCCTACCGTCACCGGTAGGGACGGTTCATGGTTTCATTAAATAAGATCAAACAAAAGAAAGAGGATGATGAAAAGCTCAGACAGGAAGAGTGAAGCTCAATGCAAAATGTAAAAGTCCTTGTCTGAAATATAGAGAGCTTGGTTTGCTGCGAGGAGGTTTGTTGCTTCTATGATGGTGGCTTTATCTTTGCAATACAACGAGTAGGTGGAAGAGGAGCTCGTGGGTTTGCTTCAGATCTTCACAAATGGCCTTGAGCTCTTCACCTTCTTCTCCTTCTTCTTCTTCTTCTCTGTCAGTTCTGGACGCAGCTAGCTTCTTGCGTTGTCCTTCTCTTCTCCAAGGGGCGTCGACAGTACCAGCTGCAGCAGCTTCTCCTTCTTTCTTCTGGTTGCAACACACCGAATATATGGAGGTGCGTGTCCTTTCTTGGCTCCTCAAGAGAGGAAATTTTCCCACCAAAAAATTGTCCACTAATTGGTTCAGCTTGAGTGGAAAAGGTGTCTTCACACTTGCTTTATTTTGATTGGTTCAGAGGAAATATACAATAAGACTTTCCTTCTGTTCCAAATCTGAGCATTTAATGATCCTTGTGGACAGCATCCTGCAGACTGTTTCCTCATTGGCTCAGGTCACTTCTATGCTTGGTGTACCTTTCTAGGATCATATCCCATTGGTTGGCTGCAAAAAGGTAGCAGACTTTTCCCAGATTTGAACCCTGTCACAGCAACCTCCAAAAGATGTTTTCAGATGTGGTCATGATGACCAGGACATGTGACAGACTTGGAATCTTCCTCAAGACCTTGAAATCTGTGATTTTGGGGATTTATGGTATGACTTTCGCTCTCTGGATTGCCCTTTGATTTGACATAAAATTGGCTTAAAATTTTGCGGAGATAACTGTGGTGTCGACCTGTACAGGTGGTGAGGTCGACCTGTCTTGATGAAGGAGCGGTTATAACGCTCTCTGGAAAGCCCACAGGTCGACCTCCTGAAACAGGCAGGTCGACACTGCCAAGCAAAAATGCGTTTATAACGCTCTCTGGAAGGGCCACAGGTCGACCTCCTGAAACAGGATGGTCGACACCACCCTTTGACCTTAGTTGGACTGATGGCGCTTGAGCTAGTGAGGTCGACACTTCTGGGCTGTGAGGTCGACACTACCAGTGTAAAAACTGACTTTGAGGGATTTTCTGGGGTGACTTGGGTGCGTGCATTGGGCTTCATCTTTTGCCATCTCTTATGACTTATTTGGCTTATCTGTCATGAGAATATCAATCAATGTCAGCAATCAAGGGATGAGAATATTAATGACTCATAGTGTTGGAAAGCTTCAAAATCATAGGACACAACATTCTCCCCCTTTTTGATGATGGCAACACTGTGAGTCATTATTGACAATGTGACCCGAATCAAGCATTTTCGTGACAGAGCATGAACTTTTTCTTCTTAAGTGAAAACAGATCTACTCTATATGCTCTTCCCATTTCAATGACACAAGAAATACTCTCCCCCTTAATAAATGACTCAAGTATCTCTCCCCCTTTGACATCAGAAAAAAAAGGCAATAAAAGTGGTGGAGAGAAATGAGAGAATAGATAGGAGAAGTTGATAAAGAAGGTATGAGAATGAGGTATTTTGGAGAAATACAACCCATGAGAGAAGTAATCACAGTCTGATAGTAATCTCATAATCCAGAGAATAACAATAGTTCCGAGTCGACCATTATATAGAACTTAGAACATGTCCTCATTGAAGTTGCATGGTTCAAATCTAATGAAATCTGAGTTTATCAATAGAATTTGAAAAATATCTATATTCATGTTTTAATATAAATGAACTAGAATTGCATGTCAAAATCATGTTTAACCTTCCTTTGTCTTACACATTCAGATTCGATGACTCCTTTGGGAATTACACAAGCTAGTATTGAGGTTAAACAAGCCTGACTTTCTTATGGAATTCTTAGAATTTCAGCACTTTTTCTTTTATGGTTTGCTATCAGGCTCATATTTTTCTTTGAGCACAAGATAAATTTTACGAGCAATTAAGTCCAGTGCATGCCTTGTATCCTTGAGAATACACGTTGTTTAGACGCCAGTATCCCTAGGTACCCGGTGTGACTGACTGTCATGCCTCAGATTGAACAGAGATAGCATTGTCACCTCGTGACATATCTAACCTCATTTCTTTGATGAGGGGACATATTTCTCAGCAACTGTGCCATTGCTCTGCCTTAGGTTTCTTCAACTTACTGCAGAGTTAACAAAGGCACCTCATGATACAGCCCACTTGTCTTCTTGGACAAGGGACATGGTTTCTCAGTGAACCAATGTCATTGCTCTAACAAAAATTAGCATTTAAGAATTCCATCTATTCAGGGTGTTTAAAAACAATACTAAGCATCAGTATCTCAACCAAGGTTGCCTTGAAATAGAAAATTTCAGATTTTGGGAAGTATCATTTAGGGCACAACATGTAAACACTGGTTAAGGTCTATTAAAAAAATGAGCACATATGATTTCAAAGCACTCGTATCAAAGCTCAATGAAATCATTAAACTTGAACCATTTTTATAGTATGGACAAGCACAAGGTCATATAATAGAAGATTCTTACTTTAAATTTCACTCAGTTTTATGATCATGGTACCCAGATTGGAAGCTACTGAATTTCAGATTTTTCAAGAAGGTGATCAGAACAGCCAGTAGCAACAGTAAGAAATGACCCATTAAATTTTAGATAAGCATGATTATCAAGTGAAGAGAATGAGCAGTGAACACTTCCCTAGAGGATATGCAATGAGCTTAGACAGAGGGCAGAGTTCAAGCGGAAGAGACCTGCGAGGTCGACCTGAATAGGTCTAAGGTCGACCTGAGTGCCACCGAGAGGTCGACCTGAGTGGTGCTGGGGTCGACCTGATCATCAGCAAGATATCAAAACATGATATGGAAGTTCATGCCAATGGTTGTACACTTATTAAAGTTGACAAAATGAAGACAACATGTATGCAAGAACGGTTCAAAGAAGTTGCTCCCCCTTACTATATGGCCTAAATGCAATATCTACTCATGGTACTCGACGGAGGTGTATCCTCACGCATGGTGAATGCTTTCAGGCAAGCATAACCTACCTTTCCACAAATCACCATTTTATATACCATGGTCAAGCAAAAACAATGCAGCAACCAATGCAATGCATCATGATCATAGACCTATCAAACCGTGCATGCCAATGCATAAAGACATGTATTGATATGAAAAGTATATGCATCAGATTTTCTGTACAACCTTTTTATTGCAGTTCAGCACAATCAACAAGCAACCAAGGTGAAATAAGGATGTCCACCAATTCAATTCTTATTCAATTGAGGTCTGCATAGACCAAGCTCCCTTCTAAGTGTTGAAAACCTGTCATTACACAAGGGCTTGGTAAATATGTCAGCAACTTGGTTCAATGTATTAACAAAATGTAGTTCAAAATTTTTCTTAAGGACCTCATCTCTAATGAAGTGATGCCTAATTTCAATGTGCTTGGTCCTAGAGTGCTGGACTGGATTTTTTGCAAGATTGATTGCACTAGTGTTATCACACAGAATCGGGACACAACCAAGATCCACTAAGTAGTCTTGGAGTTGGTGTTTAATCCACAACACTTGGGTGCCACAACTCCCCGCAGCAACATATTCTGCCTCTGCGGTTGAGAGGGCAACCGAGTGTTATTTCTTGGAGGCCCAAGAGACTAAACACCCGCCCAGAAACTGGCAATAGCCACTAGTGCTCTTGCGATCCAGCTTGCATCCAGCGTAGTCGCATCTGAATAAGAAATAAGAGAAAGATCACAAGATGACGGATACCACAACCCCAAGTCTTGAGTCCCAGCAAGATATCTAAGGATACGCTTGACGGTAATCAAGTGAGATTCTCTAGGACTAGCTTGAAATCTAGCACAGAGGCATACACTAAACTGGATGTCCAGTCTAGATATAGTCAAATAAAGCAATGAACCAATCATACCTCTATAAGTTTTTGCATCCACAAAATTACCTTTCTCATCCGCATCCAGTGATGTGTTGGTCCCCATAGGAGTTGCAATGTACTTACAATTTTTCATGTCAAACCTTTTTAGCAGCTCCTTAATGTATTTGGCTTGGCTTATAAAGCACCCATCTGCACCTTGATTGACCTGTAAGCCGAGAAAAAAATGAAGTTCACCCATTAAACTCATCTCAAACTCACTAGTCATAAGGTTAGCAAATTCCTCACACATTTCAGATTTTGTAGATCCAAACACGATATCATCAACATAGATTTGAACAATCAAGATGTTCTTACCTTACTTTTTGGTGAAAAGTGTTTGATCTACTTTACCTCTTGTATATCTATTTTCGGTGAGGAAAGAGCTTAACCTTTCATACCAAGCTCTAGGTGCTTGCTTAAAGCCATAGAGAGCCCTGTCCAGCTTGTACACATAATCTTCATGATCAGAACTTTCAAAGTCAGGTGGCTGCTCTACATAAACTTCTTCTTTGATTAGTCCATTTAAGAATGCACTTTTAACATCCATTTGATGCAATTTTATTTTGTGTGAACATGCAAATGCAAGCAGCATCCTAATGGCTTCTAGTCGAGCTACAGGGGAAAAAGACTCTTCAAAATCTACTCCAAATTCTTGGTTGTAGCCCTGAGCCACCAATCTAGCCTTATTTCTTATTATCTTGCCATCTTCACTAAGTTTGTTTCTAAAGACCCATTTGGTACCTATGATAGATTTTGATGAGGGTCTAGGAACAAGGTGCCAAACATTATTTCTTTCAAACTGGTTTAATTCGTCTTGCATGAATTTATCCAGTTTTCATCTTTCAAAGCTTCTTCAACATTTTTTGGTTCAATTTGTGAGACAGAGCAATTTGGTCCAATTCTTCAACTATTCTAAAATGTGACCTGGTTCTAGGTGGTTCATTTAAGTTCCCAATTACATTATCCAAGGGATGATCTTTAAGAATTCTAACATCAGTGATGTCATTACCTTCACCGACAGCCGGATCCCTTGAATTGCTTGTTTCTCCCAAGTCATCATTTTTTCTTGTCTCATCTTGTGGAGGATCATGTTCTTCCTTTGATTTCAGGAACTCCCCGTTGTCATCTTCCCTGCAAGGCTTGTCATTATTAGATTCATCATTGAATTCATCAAAAGTAACATGGGGTGATTCTTCCACAACTTGACTCTTGATATTGTAAATTCTATAAGCCCTAGATCGATCAGAATAACCAAGAAATATACCTTCATCGCTCTTGGGCTCGAACTTATCCAATTCTCTTTTATCATTGTTATGAATGAAACATTTAGATCCGAACACTCTTATGTGTGAGAGAGAAGGCTTTTTACCTTTGAGCAACTCATAAGGAGTCTTTTTGGTGAATGGCCTTACCATGGAGCGGTTGATGATGTAACATGTTGTATTTACCGCTTCGGCCCAAAATCTCCTTGGGAGTTGTCGTTCAGCAAGCATCGTTCTAGCCATCTCTATGAGTGTTCGGTTTCTCCTCTCAACTACCCCGTTTTGTTCAGGGGTCCTTGGTGATGAAAACCTGTGAGATATTCCTTCAGCCCTGCAAAAATTGTAGAATTCAGCATTGTCGAATTCACCACCATGATCTGATTGAATGTTGAAATTTTGAACTCACCATCTTGCTTTATCTTCATGTAGAGTGCCTGAAACTCACCAAAAGTATCATTCTTGTGTGCAAGATAGAACACCCATGTGAACCTTGAAAAATCATCCACTAGCACATAGCCATATCTTTACCACTTAAGCTAGCAGTTCTTGTTGGCCCAAACAAGTCCATGTGTATTAGTTCAAGTGGTTTAGATGATAAATTTTCAGTTCTAGTTTTGAATGATTTTCTTGTTTGTTTCCCTAAGGTGCATGCATCACAAATTTTATTATCTTGTTTGAAGGAGAGCTCAGGTAGTCCTCTCACCATTGAATGTTTCAGAAGTTTATGCAAGACATTGTAACTAGCATGTCCTAGTCTACGATGCCATAACCATGCAAGTTCAGACTTTGGTGCAGCAAGACAGAGATTAAATGAGTTGGATCATCTAAGTCAATCATGTATACATTGTTGACTCTTTTACCAAAAACTTGATTTTATCAGATTTTGGTTCCAGAATATTACATTCATGAGAGTCAAACACTACTCTATGTCCTTTATCACACAATTGACTTATACTCAATAGATTATATTCTAAACCATCAACCAATAAAACATTCTCAATTGAGTTGGAGGGATTCTTACCTACTTTACCTGAGCCAATGATTTTTCCTTTATTGTTCCCTCCAAAGGTGACATGCCCAGCTTCTTTTTCCACCAGAAGATAGAATTTTGTTCTGTCTCCCGTCATATGTCTTGAACAGCCGCTATCTAGGTACCACCTATTGTGTATGGCTGCAAGACATTCTTGCAAGGCAATTCAACCAACAATCTTTGGAACCCATACATGATTGGGTCCCAGCAAACCATTCATCTCAGCAAGGCATGATACCATAGATTTAGGAATCCAAATTTTATTCTCATACTTAGTTTCCTTGCTTGATGGAGAATTCTGGTTCATGTTTTCCATTTTCACATTGGCTCTTTGTTTTGGAATGCTTTTAGCCTTTGATTTGTGGTGGAAGTTGGAAAATGGTTGATTTTGGTTCTAATAGCTTGTTCTTGATTGATAAAAGGAGTTGTAGCTCATAGGAAATAAGTGTGATCAGGTATGTGTGTGTATGAATCATGATTGCCCCAATAGTATGATGGTGTCGACCTGTGAGAGTGTGGGTGTCGACCTGTCCCCTGTTCAGCCCATTTATAACTGTTTCTGTTTGGCTGTAGTGTCGACCTACTGTGACTTAGGTGTCGACCTCTCTCCTGTCCTACCCATTTATAAGGGTTTCTGTTTGGTGGGAGTGTCGACCTCCTGTGACCTGAGTGTCGACCTGTTGGGGCATTCCTAGCGGCCTGACTAGGTGATGACCAGGAAGGTGTTGAGCTTGGCTGAGGATGGTGTCGACTTGTGCTATCCTTCAGACCTTTTCTACTCTGAGTGTTTGCTGACTTGGGCTGAGGAGAGTGTCGACCCTTCTGAAAATTTTGAGCATTCTTATTAGGGATTCCAGGTTGTTTCTTGAGGGCTTCTTCCATTTTTTCTTTTCCTTTGCTATTTGATTTTTCTTGACTTTGGATAAATTTTGAGGTTGAGGTAGATGCATCTGAAGATGAAACAAAGGTTATAGTTTTCATGCCAATCTCCTTCTTTTTGGTGGGATTGTATCCCAGCCCTTCTTTGTTTAAATTCAATTTTGTTCCTTGCAAGGCATCTAGGTTCTCTTTTCCATCCACAAACTTCTCCCGTTGACTTTGTTTATCCTTCAGTTCCTTTTGGAGCTTTTCAACACTTTCTTGTAGTTTGGTATTGACTTCCTTGACGGCTTCATATTTTTCATTTGTTATTTTGATGTCACTTTGATGTTTTTGCATCTTTGATTTTGCATCATCAATCTCATCTCTTAAGCTCTCATTTTCAGTTTCTAGATCTTTCAATTCGCTCCTTCCATATTCCAGATTTTCAACTAATTTCTTCAAATCTAGAATTTCAGATTCCAATGCAGCATTCTTTTCACTTAAAGGATGATCATGCACAACAATATTGATTTTCTTTTTAAAGCTTTATTCTCCTTTTTGTACATGTCATATTTATCCATCAACTCAGAGTAAGCTTCTTCCCAGTCACTAGTTGAAAAATGATCAAAGGGAGATTGTACCTCTGATTCTTCATCTCCCTAGCCATGAGACAGAAATTTACCTTTTCTCTTCCGTGGAGCTTGTTTCATCATCATCTTCTTCTTCATCACTCCAAGTAGATACCATAGCCTTATTCTTCTTTCCTTTCCATTTGGGTGATGATTTCTTCACTTCTTCAGGCATTCAGATTTCACATGCCCAGGCTTCCTGCAAGAATAGCACACAATCTTATCAGATTTCTTTACATTTTCATATTTTGATCTGAATGATTTCCTTACCTGGGGCCTCCCTTTTTGAGGCCTTTACCTTCTTTTCTTAGAAATTTTCTGAATTTTGAGTGAGCATAGCTACTTCATCCTCATCTTCATTGCTAGTGGATGACTCACCTTCCTCGGATGTTCCTCGATTGCTTGGTCCAGCTTTCAGTGCTAGAGGCTTTTTCTTGCTTACCTCTACTTCCTTGTTTTTGAGATTTATCTCATAGGTCATGAGAGATCCTATGAGTTCTTCTACCTTGGTGGTTGATAAATCTCTGATTCTTCAACCACAGTGGCTTTAGTATGCCAAGCTGGTGTCAGTGATCGAAGAATCTTCCTTACAATTTCTGCTCAGAATAATTCTTTCCTAAGCCAATTAGACTGTTAGTGAGCTGAGTCAAACGAGCGTACATATCTGAAATGGATTCATCTGGCTTCATTTTAAACATTTCATACTCTGAGATCAACATGTTGGCTTTGGTCTCACGTACCTGAGATGTGCCTTCGTATATTACCTCTAAGCGGTCCCACATCTCTTTGGCTGTAGCACATGTTGATACTCTCGAGAACTCCACAGATGGAGAGAGCACTGCATTATGTGCTTCGCACTCCAGTTGACTGTGGATCTCTTATCTGCTCCTTTGTCCAAGTGTCCTCATCTTCTGGAAGCTCATAGGGACCTTTGCTAACAACTCTCCAAGCTCATAGTCTTGAGCGCGGACGAACACCTGCATACAATTTTTCCAATATGAGTAGTTAGTTCTAGTGAAGAAGGGTGGTCTGTTAACAGAATGTCCTTCGGGCATGAGACCCTTGGACGCCATTCCACCATTTCTCTCAAGGTCGTTGGACCCCATCATGAGAGATTGGCTCTGATACCACGTGTTGTGTGGGAATGGCTGATCTAGAGGGGAGGGGTGAATAGATCTGCCCTCTTTTTGAGAACTAAAACTAACCGCAGCGGAATAAAGATAACTACTATAAGATGCAGGTAATGCACACGCACAATGCAAGAGAGTAGATAGATACCAGCCTAGACAAGCATCTAGCGAAGAGCAATCATACATGCAAACCACATGAACAAGGATTTTTAAGGTGGTTCGGACTTTCTCCAAAGTCCTACGTCCACCCCTCACTTAAACCAAGTGAGGCTTCCCTAGTGCAACTGCACAATCCGCTGAATACACAGCTTAACAACCCGCTGCCTTACAGCTTGCAGAGAGACTATCCTCTCTCAAGGAATCGCTGATACACAGCTTGATGGCACACCGGCCAGACCACAGATTCAAGCACACAAGCTTGATCTGTCTTCCTACTGTCACCGGTAGGGACGGTTCATGGTTTCATTAAATAAGATCAAACAAAAGAAAGAGGATGATGAAAAGCTCAGACAGGAAGAGTGAAGCTCAATGCAAAATGTAAAAGTCCTTGTCTGAAATATAGAGAGCTTGGTTTGCTGCGAGGAGGTTTGTTGCTTCTATGATGGTGGCTTTATCTTTGCAATACAACGAGTAGGTGGAAGAGGAGCTCGTGGGTTTGCTTCAGATCTTCACAAATGGCCTTGAGCTCTTCACCTTCTTCTCCTTCTTCTTATTCTTCTCTGTCAGTTCTGGACGCAGCTAGCTTCTTGCGTTGTCCTTCTCTTCTCCAAGGGGCTCGACAGTACTAGCTGCAGCAGCTTCTCCTCTTTCTTCTGGTTGCAACACACCGATTATATGGAGGTGCGTGTCCTTTCTTGGCTCCTCAAGAGAGGAAATTTTCCCACCAAAAAACTATCCACTAATTGGTTCAGCTTGAGTGGAAAAGGTGTCTTCACACTTGCTTTCTTTTGATTGGTTCAGAGGAAATATACAATAAGACTTTCCTTCTGTTCCAAATCTGAGCATTTAATGATCCTTGTGGACAGCATCCTGCAGACTGTTTCCTCATTGGCTCAGGTCACTTCTATGCTTGGTGTACCTTTCTAGGATCATATCCCATTGGTTGGCTGCAAAAAGGTAGCAGACTTTTCCCAGATTTGAACCCTATCACAACAGCCTCCAAAAGGTGTTTTCAGATGTGGTCATGATGACTAGGACATGTGACAGACTTGGAACCTTCCTCAAGACCTTGAAATCTGTAATTTTGGGGATTTGCAATATGACTTTTCGCTCTCTGGATTGCCCTTTGATTTGACATAAAATTGGCTTAAAATTCTACGGAGATAACTGTGGTGTCGACCTGTATAGATGGTGAGGTCGCCTGTCTTGATGAAGGGGTGGTTATAACGCTCTCTGGAAAGCCCACAGGTCGACCTCCTGAAATAGGCAGGTCGACACTGTCAAGCGAAAATGCGTTTATAACGCTCTCTAGAAGGCCCACAGGTCGACCTCCTGAAATAGGCAGATCGACACCACCCTTTGACCTTCGTTGGACTGATGGCGCTTGAGCTAGTGAGGTCGACACTTCTGGGCTATGAGGTCGACACCACCAGTGTAAAAACTGACTTTGAGGGATTTTCTGAGGTGACTTGGGCGCGTGCATTGGGCTTCATCTTTTGGCATCTCTTATGACTTATTTGGCTTATATGTCATGTGAATATCAATTAATGTCAGCGATCAAGGGATGAGAATATTAATGACTCATAGTGTTGGAAAGCATCAAAACCATAGGGACACAACAACCCCCAGTATTGTCCATTCCATGCCATAATCTGCCATACGATCGAGTTCTGCGAGGCGGTCCAGAGCTTGATCCAAGAGCTTATCCAATGGGAGCAAATCGATGCTGAGGGAAACTCCATGGTGACTCTGTGACTTTGAGAAGCCGTTGCAGAAACCCTGAGCATCGTCGAAATGTGCCAGACCAGCCTGATCCACCTCAAGCAAATGGGGATGGGTTGCCTTATCAACATGTCCCAGAGTGGCTCGAGTCATCTCTTCGGGCCTCGTCCAAAATCCCTTCATCCCAACTCAAATCTTCAAGGAGACATCTTTAGAGTCTTCAGCGACTCAGAAAAGCCAGTCGAGCCCTTCAAAGCAAGGCCCAGTTGATACACAACGCTAGGACAACCACCAGGAGTGGCGGTGCCCCGCTACTCCTCCAGTTATCGAAGGATGTCGCTCCAATCCAGATTGCAAAGGCAAAGCTAAGGAACAAGATCTAAACGAGTCTCCCAGTCCAGCTCCAAACAAGACACATCGCCACCATGGGTAAGGTATCAAACTGTGCATACGTCTTCAGACGCCCGTCCCAATATACCAGCATACCAGGAGCTGCCACCTGAGGTCATTGAACAGGCGATCAACGCTACCTTCCAAATACAACAAGCGAAAGGCGCCTGGATTAAAATGAAGGCAAAGAAAAGCTAGTCAACCCCACGCTATCAAGACACCAGCTCGGAGATATTCTCATGGGGACCTGTCAACTCCAGCTCCAGCACTAATTTCTCCTACTCATTTAGAGGCGGCAATAGCCAAGAAATAGGAGAAAAATAGGAGTAAGAATCTCAAAAGATGACTCAAGAAGCAGGCTAAACAAGCAGCCGCTTTGCAGTCTCCAGCTGAGCTAATGCCTCTCTAGAGGCTACAAAAGCTTATTGATGACCTGGAGGAGTATATTCCCCCTCATCCCACTGGCGCTCTCCCAATCGATTGCCACATCCCGTGGGAAGAAATACAAAAGCGAGCTCGGCTCTAGAAGCTGGGTCCAAGAAATGATCCAGAGAATCAAGAATGGCGAAAGGCTCCGTATTCCTGATGAACCCACCTTGTTTTATAAGGATAAGGAGATCACTACAGAGCAGCTAGAAGAGATGCTCCGAGGGTGCACCTGTAACATGGTGGCCATCCTGCCACCTGACAACATCAACACTTCTTGGCAAGGCGAGCCAGTGGCCTCCCGGACCAGACAAAGAACCACTGCCCCAATAGGGCTACAATCAACTCCTAAAAGCATTGGCCGTAGTCCATGCCGTGGCCGGGGACGCGGTCGAGGGTACAGAAGAGCTATCGAGCAACCCCTCCACCAGCCAACTTTTGATCCAAAATGAATCATCCTCTTTCAAGGGGAAGAGCCTGCGCCCATTCAGAGGTGGGGATTCGGAATGGCCCCAGCATTTTCGACCCTTCCGATGGGGGAGGAGGCCACCAGTGTTCCAGTCTCTGCTCCTGCCCCAATTATTGTTGAAGATCAAGTAGGTCCGTCCGGCATGGACAACCGAGCCCACCAGAGACCTCCAGAAGAGCCACCTTTGGCGCCCCTATTCCAGGAGCCCCTAGGTGATTAAGACTAGTCCGATCCCAGTGGCAAAGGCAAGGCAGTACAATTCTCCGATGGGGAGCAACGCGATAGCTCACACAAGACCTTGCCTAATATCCTACCCTTGTTGGAGGACGCTCGTGCTCGAGCTGACCGAAAACTCCTCCACCAGATGAAACGGTTTCCCACCAACATTACAATTTGGGAGGCCATTGCTTGGAGTAAAGAGCTACGAGAAGCTCTCATTAGAATACTCCAGGAGCTAGAAGCCTATGAAGCACATGCTACAAAAATGAAGGCAGCAGCATATGAAGCCTTCGCAAATTTTGAAACCTACTTGGATAATGAGCATTTACTTATAAGAACTTAATTCTTGCCAATGAATAGTTGCAACTTCGAAAAAATGGAGTTCGATAAATATTTTCTGGCCACGGTTACATTCGTAGAAAAGGACATGCTGGTATCTTCTCCGCGTCACAACCGCCCTCTCTACATGCGAGGGAAGATCAATGGTCATGAGATGAACCGGATCCTTGTGGACGCCGATGCTACCGTCAACATCATGCCGTTGAAGACCTTCAAGGCTCTATATCTGACCCCATACCTATATAAGGTTCAAGCGGTCAAGATATCCGGCTTCAACCAGAACACCGAGCACATCCTTGGCCGGGTAGACGTCAATCTGATGCTTGATGATTTCGCCTCTAAGGTGACATTCTACATCATTGATGCCAACACGTATTATAAAGTACTATTGGCCAGAACCTAACTACATGAAAACTGGGTCATCCCCTCAACTCTTCATCAGTGCATTAAATATGCTAAGGATGGAGAACAACGTACGGTCTTCGCAGACCAATCACCATTTACCCCAACAGAATGCAATCTTGTCAATGCTGTGCTTTACTTCGGGGGACCCAGTGCATACCCCGTACTCAAAAGTAAAAGCAATTGGTGGCTCTCGGAGGAGGACGAGGATGACCTCTTCTCTGTCGACAAAGAAAAGGCCAAGCTCCATTGGCTACGCCTTAGCTCCAAGACAACTCTGGATCGCCCCGAGGGGTGTAAAATTGACTTTGAGGGTGTTGTACACCTCTTGGTTTGATGATGACAAACTATAATCTATTAAGTTCAATAATCATTTTGAATTCAGTCCTTATGCATATCAAAAATGTGAAATGCATGAGCATGAGACAAACTCAACCAAGGAAGGGATTCAAACGTTAGAAGCATGGTTTGACAAGGAAGAAAGCAACAATCATCAAGGCTTTCTGCACCACAGAGGCAGAAGTCGACTTCTGACTCACTGGAAGTCGACTCCCACACACAGGCTAGAACCACCTGGTTCTGGATTGGTGCAGAAGTCGACTTCCATTGATACAGAAGTTGACTTCCGCCTGGGTGACAGAACTGGGCATTCAGGGTGTTGATCAGAAGTCGACTTGGAGGCTTCCAAAAGTTGACTTTCGCGAAGAACGGGTTGTCTAAACCCTAGATCGACCCCTGGTACCATAAGATCGATACCCAAGTAGTGGATCCATTATGGCATGCAAATAAAGGGATCCAAATGTACCAAGGAACGTGGGTGCTCAACAGATTCGGCTACTCATATGAAAAGGACCTGGTCTTCAACCGATTTGCAGAAAAATAGGAGTTTATCCAACGCATGTCTCAGCTAAATCGGCAGATATTCTGTAGGCTCCTCAAAAATTGAAGATGAATGGCGAGAAGAAGGATAGATATATGAGAAAGAGGTCTCACGCACCTTGGTGGGCGAGAAAAATCCAAAAATAGAAAACAAGGTTTCAATTCAACGAGCAAGAATCAACCATCCGGAGGTGTGAAGTGCGACCATCCAAAAGTGAAGGGCAGAGGAGGACTCTTGCAGTCACAAGAAGCTGCCTGGTGCTGCTAGGATCCAACTCCCAACGCGAAGACAGAGAACCCACGGGGATCTTCACCGGCTAGCTTTTGGCTGCACCAGAATCTTCATCAGATTATATATTCAAGAGTGCCGAAACTAAATTCAAAGCAATCTGATTTCTATCTCTTCACCTCCTTTCTTTCTTTTATTTCAAGTCTTTCAAGCTTTAATCTTTTCAAGCTGTGTGCCAGCGTCAAACAAGCTGTGAGTCAGCGTTGAACAAGCTGTTAGTCAGCGTTAGTCAAGCTATGAGGTAGCATCTGTAAAACTGTGTGACAGCTGAGTGTTTGGGGTGCAATTCCCTTTATAGTGGAGCCTCACTCGGGTTGAGTGGGGGGTGGACGTAGGTCTCTAGGAAGAGACCGAACAACCTAAAAAGTTCGTCTTGCATGGTGTGTTGCTGTGTTGTGATTGCGATATATACTATCCTCGTATGCCTTCATAGGTCGGTCTATCAGCATTATAATTTATCTCAATTGCATCACGTACATGTGCTAAGTCCTTAATTTGTAATCCCCTACTAGTTTAGTTTCTGGGGACAGATCTATTCACCCCCCTCTAGATAAGCCTATCCACACTCAACAGAGGCTAATCTTATTAGCCGAGCCATCGACAAAAGCGCATGCTTATCTCCAGATTGCATACAACTTTCTTGTGTATCAGAGGAGCACAAGGTCGAGCCACTCAAAAAGTTCATCGTTACCTACAAACGACAACTCAGAAACAAGAAGAAGGCTAACAGGGATAAGCCTATTATCTTCTACAAGGGGGACATGGCACCTCAAGCCACACCAGAAGATAACTTCGGCTGGCCCAAGCTAGCCGATGATACCCCTGAAGTAGTCCAAATAATAGATGACATGTCGCAGCACATCTGAGAGATGTGCTTAAAGCAACCTATTTCCGAGTATAGGATATGTTTTAAATGTGGATGGGGCTGCCAAAGGCAACCCTGGGCATGTAGGGGGTGGCGGTGCATCAGAGGAAGTAGGGGGGAAATCATTCATGGCTTTTCTTATTACTATGGAGTGGGGAGCAACATGGTGGCCGAAGCCAGAGCACTTCTTGACGGATTGAGAATCTTGGAGAAGAGTGGGCTCCCTGTAACTGCAATATATTCTGATTCTAAAGCTCTCATCACCATGATACAGTCTAATGGCCATCCTCCATGGAAGATATGCAAGTGGTGGGATGAAATCTTAGATATCCTACATAGAAACAGATGGAACTTGTAGCATACATATAGGGAAGGGAATACAGTCGCAGATGCCCTTGCACCCTTAGCTTGCTCCACTCGAAGTAATCAGGATTTCAAGTGCTGGACAGAGCTTCCAAACAAAGCCCGTGGATGTGCCATTGTTGATGCTGCTGGTCTCCCTAGCTGGAGGAGATAAGGCACCATTGTTTTCTTATTTTCGTTGCTCCATTTTTTGTTACACTCCCAGGGTATTCCCCGTGGATAAGCTATAAATAATTCATCAATATCAATAAATATAGGGCCGGGTTCTATTGGTGGAACTTGCATAAATTGTGCATCCCCCCCAATAGCTATCCTTGGTCTCGTTCATAAAAAAAAACATATTCCCCAGTGGCAAGACTCCGCACAACGTGAATATTTTAACCAGTTGTGGACTGCTTCCCAAGTCCGGGGCAACCCCCATTCTCCCGCTAAGATACAAGGGGACTCAGCTACGATAAAGACCCGGATTTCCATGTCTACTATGCGGTCAACATCGTGAGCCTAATACAGACAGTCTATGGCCATACTGATACTGATTAAAAATTCGACAGCTCTGGGGACGAGGAAGAGGAAATCCTGATCTCACTCCCCGCCAAGTCTGGCACCCCAGTCCCAGTGATCGATGAGCCTTCGTTGCTCTCTCGTGAAGAAATCGGGGCTAAGGAAGCTCCCCCTATCTCCCAATCCACTAGAGAATCCAGTTCTGTAAACTTTCCGAGTACGAAAGTTGCCCAGAACAATTGCCAGGAGGCTTTGTCAGCTTTAGCATGCAACACCAGAGAAGTTTCAGTGGTACCAGTCGACGGCTGCCATAAAAGTCAAATCATGACCAATGATGTAAACTATGTCGTTATGTTGACACGAAGATACTTACTGGGCGAGTGAGCTCATTCCCGACTTTTTCCAATACTTTTCAGGAAGTGCTAGTGGATCAGAGTCGGATTATTCAAGTGGCGATTCCGAGAGTGATTGAAGATCGAGGGAAGCCCTAGAGTGTCTTGTGTCCATTATGTTAATTAAAGGACATGTCGATTTAATTTTCCATTTTCTCGAGTCTAGTGGGTCATATTATCAAGGGAGTCGTTGTCAAGTTGTAACTTTGATTATTTGATCAATAAAGTTGAAGCTGTTTCCATATGTTGTGTACATCATTGTACTTATGGCGCTCTGATTGTCTTGCTAGCTCGAGGCTTACTTTGTCGACTGTTCATGTTCTAGACTTGTTTCCGCTGTATATCTCGGGACGTGACATCGGAGCACCCTGAAGAAGTGCCAACCGAGGAACGTGGTGCTCCTGCAAACATGGACCCAGTCAACAATAATCCACCAACAGATGAGGTCCAAGATGTGACTCTTGAAACTCTCATGAAGGAGAATCAACACTTGAAAACCCTCCTGCAAGACCTTCTTAAGGAATGAAATCTTCACCCTCAACAACCTACTAGGCCTCCCGGCAGAAACACAAATGCTACTAGTCGGGCACAATGGTGCCAACGCTTCAGCAATAGCTGCTAGAACCCCAACAGCAGCAGGGTTTGGCATGCCACCAATAGAAGCCAATCCGCGAGCATCAAACACGTCGGTGCCAGAAAACCTCATAGTGCAACGGTACATGATCGAGTGGATCGTTGAGATGAAGCTTGCCCAGTACGGGGAAGGGGTCGCCACTATAGATCTCTACAGCATACCGTACCCACTACACCACCAGTTGAAAAAGCTTCCCCCATAGTACGCCAAACCCCCGAAGTTGCAGAAGTTCGACAGGTAGGGGTATCCACATGAGCACTTGGCCTACTACATCACGGCCATGGGCGAGCTAACATTGGACGAGTCATACCTACTCCGCTACTTTGCCACCTCACTTATGTTAACTGCATTCTAATGGTATTCTCACCTGAAGCCCAACTCGTGATCGATTGGGCAGATCTCCAGAAGAAATTCCTCGATCGCTTCCAGATTGGCCGAGCGCAACATCTCCCTGGTAGAGCTTTGCTCTCTCCGACAAAAGAAGGGCGAGAGTGCCCTCGACTTCATTAAAAGATGGAGAGACCTCAGCATGAGGTGTGCCAACCCTCCAGCCGAGGGAGATGCTATCACCATATGCTGTAAAGGCCTAGCAGCTAAGGTGAGTGAGAAACTCCTTGGCACCAATATCAAAGGCTTCAACCAACTCAACTTGATAGTTACTGAAATAGATATGTTCTTTGTCGGTAACCAGGCTATACTCCAGCCAAGGGAAATAGGCACGAGAACTCCAGACCGATAAAGAGGTGAATACAATTAAGTTCACCCCTACCGCCAAAGCCAGCAAGGAGGGCGAGTCAAGTGGTCCAACAAGAAGTCGGGGGACAAGCCAGCCGCCTTTTCTTTTGTAGAGTGTATGAAAAAGTCATTCTCCTTCAAAAAGGAGCACATGAAAATGCTCTTCGACCTCTACATGGCCAAGAAAATTATTGAGCTGCCAGAAGCTCGAAAGCCAGACGACGCCCAGAAAGCCGATGACCCCAACTATTGGCCATATCATCGCATGTTGGGTCATCCACTTGAAGATTGCTACATCTCCAAGACTCAGGCACAGAAGGTAATCAAAGATGGCCTCATCAAAATGAAGCATGATCTCGTCGATCCTCCGCAGCCATACACATGGTCCAAGCTCGCCAAGACGGCATGTATGATTCACTATTCAACCAATGTGATTCACATGATGGTCGCACTTTCCTTCTCTGACACTAAAGTAGAGGAGGCAGTACCAGTCAAGCTGAGCACTCACTATGGTATCCGGGGTGGAGACCTTGGCATAATTGCACATCGCTCTCCTTTCCACAAGAGAGGACTAGGCGACTCTTCGATAACCTTGCCCAGAGAGGGCAAATCATGGCGCATGAGCCACCAGCAGACTACACTTAGTGGGACTTAAGTCACCCCCAGTATTGCCCGTTCCAAGCCAGAATCTGCCATACGATCGAGTTCTACGAGGAGGTCCAGAACTTGATCGAAGAGCTTATCCAGTGGGAGCAAATCGATGCTGAGGAAAACTCCATGGTGACTCTACGACTTCAAGAAGCCATTGCAGAAACCCTGAGCATCGTCGGATATGCGCTAGACCAGCCTGATCCTCCTCAAGCAAATGGGGATGGGTTGCCTTATCAACATGGCCCTGAGTTGGCTCTAGTTTTGGATAGATAATCGGGAAGCTCTCGAGTGACTGCGAAGCCGTAGGAGGCATGACAACAACCGGGAGACTAAGTCGAGTAATTTCTCGGCGAATGTCATCCATGCTCTAGTCATTTCAACACCTCTAGACACCTGTGAATGCACTTTTTATTAATTAATTAAGATCCATGTTTTATTTGTTAATTGATCTATTAAGACGGGTTTATTTGTTTGTTAAGTGCGTGGGCGTGCCAGTCACAAGGTGACAATTCATTTGGGCTCCGGAGAGCCACGGGTGCGCTCGATCTGACTCCGTCAGACGATTGTGTAGTTCATGTTGGGACCGAAATCCTGCCACGCCATCAAGGTCACAGCGTCATTTACATCCCCTCGGAGAGGGGAATACCCTTGATTAATCATCGGGAATCAGGGCCTCATGGCCGGGAAAATATATCGAGAGAAAACAAGCCGATAGCAGTCTCGGTTTAGTCGGAAAGCCGATGTCTAGGGAAGCAAGCATTTGAAACATGTCGGTCACTCAAGGGACTAGTTAATGTTCGGACGAGTGTTCGACCTGAGAATAGCATAATCGTCATGGGAAAACCAGAACATGTGTATGTCGGGATATGACAAATTTATTGTTCAAAGAAACGGGAAACGTTCAGTTAAATCTCGGTTGGAGCGGTCAGAAACCAGTAAGTTTGTCGGCCCGGTGCAAGATCAAGTCAGACCATACTGCGGTGGGCCCCCCCGCGGTCGAAGTCAGGCTAACGTGGGCATCGTTAATATTTCGGTGCCGAAGGGCAGCGGGAAAGTGTCCTGGGATTAGATTCAAAACAAATACGTGTACAGAGATAGCTGACTATAGGCCCAGAGATGTGGGTCAGGCAGTGACCATGGTTGGGACGAACCGAGGTCCAAGCGTGACTCACGAAGGTCTTATAGATATTCCCATGCGTAGGGTTTGGGGAGGACTGAGAGCGCATCGCTTCCATTCAGATTTTGTCGGTCATGCATGGTCACTTTATGTTGGACAAGGTCCGTATTGAAGGTACGATGTGACGGAAATAAACCCGTGCAAATGTATGCTGAGTTTACAGGCAATTTCAATGAAAGAACGGAAACGAATCCCAATGGGAACGAGTCCGGTTTGATGAACTATCGGCCCTAGAGTAATGTCGGATAACGGCCATATCGGGATGGTTCCCAAGGTCTGAACTCGACTTGGAGGGGCGACGTAGTCATTCCCTTTACACCGGGTCTTGAGGAGAAATGGGGCTGCTGAGCAGATCTTCATCGTTTTATTATTATTTAGAATTTTTTATCAATATTATTTGTTATTCTTGCATATAATATTTTTGGTGGGATTGTTATTATTAGTATTATTTTTTTATTTTAATATGTAATTATTATATATATTGTTATTGTTATTTATCCCTTTATGAGTTTGTTATTATGATTATTTTTTTGGTTGCATTAGGGCCGCGTGGGGCAGGGTCGGTGCAATGTTGGATGTAGGTTGGTGCACGGTCTCTAGCAAGGTAGGTGTGTGCGAGGAAGAGGTTCAGATAGGGTGTGCCGGGCACGGCACAATAGGTGTATCGGGTAGGGCGTAGGCAGGGCATACGGGAACGAAGCGTGTGTAAGGGCGGCGGCTTGCTGGGGACAGGCCCAGGCTGGGTGTGCTGGGCTAGACAAGGCTGGGTGTGCCGGGGAAAGCCTAAGGCTGGGTGTGCCGGGGAAGACAAGGCTGGGCGTGCCGGGGAAGGCCCGAGGCTAGGCGTGCCGGAGAAAGCCTGAGGCTGGGTGTGCCGGGCGAGGCACGGCTGGGTGTGCCGGCCAAGGCATGGTTGGGTGTGCCGGGCAGGGCATGGACTGGGTCGTGCCGGACAAGGTACGGGGTAGAGTGCACCGAGTAGAGAGGGTTAAGGTGTGTCGGCTACGGTTGAACTAGGTGTAGATCTTAATTAAAATCCACTTAAGGAAAATATTAAGAATAACAAACAATAAACAATAATGGAGATGAAACATGCACGAGGTGCAAGGGGAGTGTGTGATCGCCAGAGGGTTTACCTCAATAAGAAGAGAAATGAGATCGCGTGTACCTAGTGAAAGTGGGATGCGGGATGAATGGTTCCTCCTCCAACTCCAATCGGCCGGCCGATGAAGTGGGTTTTCTGATTGATTACCTTGTAAAAAAGACAATGAAAAACAAGCAAAAGAAAGGGGATCAGCCAAAGTGTAGTAGTATCATTCCAAAAACCAACATAAAATGATGAAACGACGTCAACATGCGCACCTCTCTTTTTTTTTTTTAAAACCCCTAGCAGAGAACTAGGGAAGGAGATAATATGCTAAATGCAGTAAAAGAACTAACGACAAGAGACCACAGTGATGATAATGGATGAGAATGAATGAACAAAACAAGCACAATATGTAGCCCTGCTCTCCCTGACGAGAGTAAAGGTGCAACCGGGAAGACGCGGAACGGATGCAGCAGGATGAAGAAAAGCCAAAGGAGGAAGCCCTGCGTGCTTGTTCAATAACTAACTTCTTAACCTCTAAATGCTCAGGGTGCCTATTGAATACTTAAATTCTTAACCTTTTTACGAGCGAATGATGTTTTCTTTTATAGTTCAATCGGATGTGATCAAACAAGGAATGATAAGAACGGGTAATGAGGCATCCAAGGAAGGATTAAGATCGGGCAAGAGTCCAAGGATAGCAGGGAACTGTAAGGGAAAGATGGAAAAAGAAGGACTCTGGAGTGAAAACACGCCTTAAGACAGGGCGTCTTTTATGAATTGACGACCTGCACAGAGGCGTTTCTTGAAACACGACCTAGAAAGGCCGTTTCTTCCTGGGTTTAATTTTGGAAATAAAACTTCCTCTGTTTAAAAACTGAGAGAACACGCCTGAGAAAACGGCGTTTCTTCAAAACACGCCCTGAGGAAAGGCGTTACTCAAAAATGCCTTTTATTTTGAAATAGATAATTCCAGAAATTAACGGATAATACCAGGAATTGACGCCCTGACCTACGGTCGTCCTTTCTTTTAAAACGCCTATGACAGGTCGTTACTTTAAAAGTAACGCCCTTAGTCAAGTCGTGATTCACAAAAATGCAGGAAAAATGCAGAAAAACTCTCAAAAATAGAAAAACTTTATGTTATAGGAATATTGAAGTCCACTTGGGGCGTTTACATAATAACATGAGATTTGATCAACAAAACGTCAATTTTGGCGTGTCTACAGCTGCCCCGCCTTGGCGTCTGCTTTGCAAGGGAGTGAGACGGAAATGGAATGAAGTGTAATGAAAGGAATGAAGTGGAACGAACTGATAAGGAGACGCCAAGGTGTGATGGGACACGCCTCAGACACTAAGCATTTGAAATCTTTCCAAGATTCTGAGTGAAACAACTCTGAGTGGTTCCAAGGAAACAATCGATTTGTTGGATAAAAGGAGATTAAACTAAGTAAATAAAGGGTGTGCGCGCGGGCACGACAGGGAAAGACCATTGGAGAGCGATTACCAGCCAATGTGGACGTGCTGCAACCAAGGTAAATTTTGCAGAAAAGTAAAGAGAATTGGGATAGAGATCCAACAAAGGGATACTTTCAAGGAATCAGCCTGAATGGCTTCAAATAGAACGAAGTACTTGATTTGGAATGGAATATCTCATGTCAACTCAATCGAGAGCGAGTGAACTTCATTATGCCATAATATGAAGATTTTCAGCATGAAACTCAAGTCCTACATGATGCATGCTGGGCTAAAAGAAAAGATTAAAACAAACTAAAAATAGAAAATAATCAAGGATAATATTGCTAAGCTGTTTAGGTCTGGTCAAGAATCCATATTTCTGAGCTAACACTAAGCCGAAGCCCGTTTGTCCGCGCATCAACTCAGAAAGTGGAACCATCGTCCCAAGCCTTTAACAACTCAACGGCCTATCCGTGTGATCAAGATTCTCCTGAAATCGTCATCGTTTTTGATGAAGGGGAACTCAAATTTCAGGTTCATCAGAACCACAAGGTCCTTGATATACTATAATATCGTAGATATCATATAATAACAATGCTTACAAGAAACGATACAAGGTGACAAGATGTTACTCCCATGAGCGATCCAAACGCCTCGAATCCTGCAAACTTCTGCACTTTGAAACTTATTAGACTTCATTTATCAATTCAGAACATGACATGATCATAAGTGCTTAATCATAAACAATTTCATCAAATAATAGCACTTAAGTTCATCAAAAGCATGGAAAAACGTAGGCCAATAAAACACGCCTAAGAATAGGGCGTTAACAGCATGAAAGACGCCTGACCATAGGTCGTTAATTTAAAACACGCCCTACTCAAAGGCGTCACCAAAAGGAAGCTTAGAAGAAACACGACCTCATCAAGACACGACCATATCACAGGTCGTCAAATCAAAAATACGCCCTTACATAAGGCGTAACCAACAGAGAAAGCTTAGAAGAAACACGACCTCATAAAGGGCGTTACATAAAACACGACCACTGGTTAAGGTCGTCAAATCAAAAAAGACGCCCTTGACAAGGCGTAATTCAGCCGAACCTCCGTTTCTAAATAAGAACACAGTCCTTAACCTAATCAAAAACTTCTATCTTCGGGCTCTTTAGGACTCTTCAAATCCTTATAAAACGGCAGCTTTCTTAACCAAATCATCAGAATTCTTCTGCGGCCGAACTGCTTCGTTTCTTTCTTTTTCTGCAGGCCTTTTGTTCTCTTCTGTTCTTCTCAACCGCAGGCCTCGTACGAGCAAAATCAAGCAATGACGGGTGATGAAGAACCTAAGATTTCACTCCAGGATTACCTGAAATACAAGGGCACATAAGCAACCGATTGCTTTGAACAGGTAAGCTTTCTCTGCTATTTGCTTTGCGATGCTCCTTCTGCCAAACTCTCATCTGCATGTGTTCTGTTTGTTACTACATGTGTTTGTTCACAGGACTATCCAAACCTTCCAGGAGCTAGAAGATATGTCCAATCAAATGGTTGCCCCTCATCCTCTCCAAGTTCACTTCAGACATGAGGGTATATGTAGCTAGATGGCATCTCTTGGGGTTGATAACCCATGCCAAGCATTATGATCAAATCCACATAGATTGGGCTGCCATAGGAGCATTGATTGAAACATGGCATCCTTCCACCCATACTTTCTTATTTTCCACATTTGAGGCCACCATCTTGCTGGAAGAAGTAGAGATGATCCTAGGCTTGAAAAGGATGAAACACGGAGAAGAAGAAAAGATGGCCATCATGCCAAGGCCCATCTCCTCCCATGAATTGCTAACCTCGTTAATACCTAGCCCAAATATAGTGAACCAAATCAAGGTCACTAAAGGAGTTAACCTCTTGAAGCTCGCCTCGTGGGTGTACAAGAGAGCGGGTCAAGCTAAAGAGGAAGAGGAGATAGAAAGAGTGACCAAAGCCTTCGTGGTGTGCTTGGCAGGAGCACTCCTATTCCCATCCACGGAGGACTTTCTAGAGGAGTCCCAATTGAGCGCAGTGGTGAGCTTATGGGAAGAAGAGAGAGTTGGACCGGCGATCCTAGCATATCTCTATAGCGGGCTTACATGCGGCCATGGGAAGGCCCATCTACGGGTGCATGCTAGCACTCTCAAGCTGGGTTGATCTACACTTCAAATTCGACTCATGCCACGAAGCCCAACAACCCTCAAGAATTTTCTCAAAGAGCCCACTCTCATATATAACCGGCTCATTAGGTATAAGCAATAGAGTGACCAACCGGATTCCTCAAATCAAGAAGAGAGGGGATTGGAGGGAGCATTTAAAGGTAATGCCAAAGAATCTTTTTACTTGTGCCCCGGGTGTATTCAAAATGCAGGAGCTTCGTGCACGCTTCTCCATCGGGACGGACCTTCGTCTTATTGGTGCTTCGGACTTCGTCTTATATAATGCACACCGGTGCCTTCCTCAGCTTGGGCTCCCAAGGCAACACTTAGAAGACATCTCTCATCTCCCTCCAATCAGATCAAGAGACCTAGGCAGCAATGAAGATGGAGAGGAGGTTATCACCATTCAAGCTCTATGGAGGCTAAGCAAGCTTCATCAACCTGTAGAAGACTTGGATGAAGACAAGGAACAGTGGAAAAATTATGTAACTTCATTGAGAAAATTAAGGCCCAAAGTGGCTCATTAGTCATTGTAGTTCCTCTTTTCAAAATAATAAAGATTGTTTTCTGATTGAGCCAACTGCCACTGTGATTATGACCAAATCATCCAAAAACCTGTGTTTCTGTTGTGAATAACGCCTCCAAGAATGCCGTGAATTCAAAAATACACGCCTTACCTAAAGGCGCTTCCATCAACAATGACGCCTGCATCAGTGGGCGTAACTTTAAATAACGACCTCAAGCAAGGCGTGACTAGATTCAAACCCAAAAGAATATATCGTTGACTCATCAAAAATAACGCCTTTTCCTTGGTCACGTTTCAAGTAACACGCCTTTACCAGAGGCGTTACTTCAAACAGCAATGATGACTTCCTCACATCAATCAACGCCCATTCAATGCGTCTGACGACGGTTATCGTTCCCCATGCAAAATAAATTAACGCCTTAATCATCGTCGTCAACTTCATAAAACGCCCAAGGAATGGACGTGAATTCTATTATAACGCCTTTAGGGCGTGTCTTATTTTCGAAACCCAAAAGCCGTCGGGCCTTCTTCTTCCTCCTTCCATTCTCATTTCCCCTTTTCTCTGCAAACCCTAACCGAAGCCCTCCTCTCTCTCTCTTCTCATCTCCACTCCCCTACTACCCTACCATGGCCAAACGCCAAAGAGTTAGCGCCCCGAGGTGGTTGACCTCGACGCCTCCCACGCCCAAGAGGAAGAATCCGTGGAGGAGCTCGCCGTCGTGGCTTTGAAGAAGGCGGTGGTGGCCGGCGGCGACGACGGGAGCAAGGGCGAAGAAGAAGAGAAGAAGATGGAAGGAGAAGAAGATGGAGAAGAAGAGGAGAGAAGAGGAGATGAAGAAGAAGAAGGACCACCGCCCACGGCGGCGGTCGCTCCCCGGGGCCAACTCCGGCGGCCCAGACGGCCTGCCTCGGCCACAACCCCAGAAGCACAAGAAGGTAGGTTCCCCCTCCCCAATTCCATTTTTTTTATTTTATTTATTTTTTCTTGATTTTCCATAGCCCTCGGGCAAAACCTGCAACTCAGAAAAGACACGCCTCCCACGGGGGCGTTACTCACAAACGAAACGCCCTGACCAAGGGCGTAAATTTATTTTAATTTTCTGAAAATC
>JAHNEJ010001156.1:0-311245 GCA_022559845.1 Amorphophallus konjac | reverse complement strand
TCGAGTGACTGCGGCTTCATCGGTGCTGCCGTCTGAATGACATCGGCACCGGGCATCAGCTTTGGCCGACAAAGGCTTTAGCCGGGTGAATGGTGGACGGGCTTCATCATTGATCTTTCACTGTTGGTCAGACCCTCTTTTCAATTGTGTTTCCACCCTTGTTCATTTTCCAGGTGTCAACAAGGACACGCGCGGTTGAGATCCCGGAAGTCTATACAAATCTGAACTTTTCCATCTTTCTTCATAGCCGGGACGATGTTAGCCACCCAATTGGGATAGAGGACAACTCTAACAAATCTAGCCTTATGGAGCTTGTCGACCTCTTCTTTCATCTTTAAAGCCATATTAGGGTGGAAACGCCTCAACCGTTGCTTGACCGGCACAGACCCTGGCTTAAGTGTAAGGCGGTGTTCAACGAGCGCAGGGTCTAATCCAGGCATATCTTCATAACTCCATGCGAACGTGTCCTTGTATTCTTGAAGAACCAAAATAAGTGTCTCCTCTTCGGAGGACGGCAAATTCTTGCTTATGAGGACAATCCTAGGGTCTTCCTCGGTACCCAAATTAATTTCTTTGGTAGGCTCTTCTACAGAAGCTGATGGTTCGTCAAATCGTCTTATGCCACTAGCAAAAGCATCAGCCTCGTCCTCATATTCTTCATAACTTTCATCCCCCTCTTCAATAGGGTCTTCATCTTTCATGATTTCATAGACACCCAAACCCTCATAAGAAACAACAGCATTCTCATATTCTAACTCTGGCAGGATGATTGGATTCTCTATAAATTCAGGAAGAGCTAAACAAGCCTGGCATCTGATAGCTAACTCCAACAGAAACCTATGGGGAATCTGCTTACCCTTGGATTTCTTATGTGAATCTACCCCTTGAATTTTAGTGTTAGAAGAAAAAGAACAACTAGCTTGATCAGAAAAAGGAAGGGATGGAGGTGAAAAAGTGGATACAGGAGGTAATACAGAGGAAGTCCCCTCACCAGAGGGGGAGAAAAGGTTTAGCAATGAATCTTGAAGGAGCGGCCCCTGGGTCGGGACGCACTCAGAAGAGAAATAGGAGGTCTCCTCAACAGAAATGGAGGTTTGGAAAGTTGGGAATTTGGCATTTTTTTTCAATTTTGTCTTTTTCTTCATTTTTATTTTCTATTTCAAGAAGAAAGCAGTGTGAAGGGAGGATAGCAGGAGGGGTGGAAATTGCCAAATCAGAGAAAGATTGAATAAGTGATGGCCCGCGCGGGGGCGTGATGGAGAGTTTAGAAAATCGCTCGAGGAGCGAAGAAGGAATTGTGAGAGAAATTTGGATTGAATCTGGAGACAAGTTGATTATAATCGGAGGCGGTCTTGGCACACGACCAAACCGATGAGAATATAGAGAAGCAAGCACAGATGGATGCATGGAAGTGAGAAAAAAGAGGCCGGCCCACAGCCTGTCCACAGTGAATCCTTCTTCAAACGGAACATCTGGCTCTCCAGTATCAGTGTTGTCACTCAGCAGCTACCTCTTATCTGTAATTGCAGCTGGCATCTCAATCAATTCATGAATAAGTGGCTGCCATTCTGGATCAGTCGGCATGAAGAGGCGGCTCAAAGAAATAGTAATATCCTGCATATCGAACCACCTATACCAGTCACATTCTGGATCATCCATTTTTCTTCTTTTGTCAGGCCTTAAGGACTCCAGGGCTTTGTATGTGGCCAACGGGGCAATATGACGAGCAAACTGTCTAGCATGAACATCCTGACAGTCTAATATGGAAGTAATTATGGTAGTTTGCTCATTATTTTGAAAGCCTCCCGTGACAAAATGTGTTTTCAATGTCCAAGTGAGCGGCTGGCGATCTATTTTTAATGTGGATGTCATAAATGCCCATGGTTCATCTTTGTTTTTGCCTGGCCCTTTGTAACCTAGGCCACCTCGTGTAATCAGCTTCTGAGGTTTAACAGGCCTAATTCTGCCTTGACAGTTGGCACCCAGGCCTTTGCCATTTTGATATCCCATTTTCATTAAGATGTTCCAGCCAGAGGTGTTCATCATGCTTTTCTTTTTCTTCCCCTTGGCAGGCAGGGGTGTCATAGCAATTGTTGTGACTTTTTCTGGCATTGGTCGTGGACAAGGGACGTCCAGCACAGATAATAGTGGTTTGTTGGCCGACCACATGGATGGAACTGATGAAGCCACATGAATATCCTCCTCTGGCAAAATCGGCATACTGGTAACTTTAATAATGCGGCCCTTGTGTGGGAATTTAAGGCATTGGTGATTTGTGGAGGGCACCGCATCGAGTTGCTGAATGTAGGGGCGTCCCAGAATGTCATTAAATGTCGGATCCATATCCAGAATGTGAAAATCTACTGTGATGGCGGCAGGACCCAAACTTACTTTTAACGCAATCATGCCTATAGGAGGTTTCTTCGTGTTATCATATGCAGTGACTGTGATAGTAGACGGCCGAATTTGGCTTTCCGGAATGCCACACAACTTCAAGGTGCTAGGTGACAAGACATTGATGGATGCCCCAGTGTCCACCAGACATTGCTTAATAGCCACCTTATTAATGTCAACTGTGATGCATAGAGCGTACTTTCTTGCTGGGAGTGGCGCCAGTTCATGTTCATGGAAAGTAATTGCCGGTTGACTGCTAGCGGGCGTTAAAACCGTGACTATCTGCTCAACTGGAATGTCCTCATTGACCATCACCTTTTGCAGATATTCTTTCAAAGCTAGCTGATGAGTGGTGGACCTTTTAATTAATTCCAAGATTGAAATCCTTGCTGGTGTTCGGTCCAAGTGCTTTAGCAAATCATACTGAGTCCCTGGCACTGACTCTTGTTCTTGTTCTTGCTCTTGCGGCCCTTGTACGGGCTCTAGCTCTCTCTGTGGAAAAATACAGTGGAACATCCGTCCATTGCGGAGCGGCGCCACGCCTTGACGTGCCTCTGTCGGGGCAAGTATGGGAGGAGGATTAGAAGAAGAAGGTGTGTTGGTGTTAAGAAGTGGCGGAGAGGAAGTTTCCGTAGAGGGAATCCCCGTAGGGGGTGTTGGTGCCCCGGTAGGAGGCGTAGGAGTAGAAAGGGATACCCATATGCGGGGGGAATTGGTGGGGAGTGGAATGAGAAGAGTTCTGGGTACAAAAGGTGGTGGAACCGATGGTGGGGGGATCCTTGCCGGTGAAGGAGTAGTGGTGGCGTGTGCCGTGGGCGTTGGCGACGGGCAGATAAGGAGTGGCCTAGATGGCAATGGCGGAGGGTTGGTGGTGGATGGGTTTTGTTGTGGCGTAGGCTGTGGAGGTGGTAAGCGTGTAAGAAGGGGGCGAACCGGCAAGGTCAGAGAATAGGCGGAGGTAGGTGGATTAACGGGGCGCAGAAGAGATCGGCCCACTTGAGGGGTAGGAGAAGAAGAAGCGGTGTGCAAGAGGTGCGGAGGTTGATTTTGATTATGATAAAGTGCCCCGACAGAGGCGTTTTCTTCATGCCATCCCTGCCCTCTTTCCACCTCATAGAGAGACGTGACAGGGTTTACGTGTTGGTTTGGCGGGTGCTTCAGCAGTGGATTGTGGACGATCCCCATATCGTGCTGAGGCGCTGGAGCTTGTTGTTGCTGCTGTGGAGCTGGTTGCTGCTGAGCCTGTTGCTGCCGAGGGGACCTTCTTTCTTTCATGGTGGCGATGAATTGTCTCATCTCATCCCAATTGATGTCACCCTGGTCATTTAGGTCATAAATGTAATCTCTGAAGTGGAAGCAACGATCAAGGTTATGACCAGGTGCACGATGGAAAGCGCAGTAACGGGATGTGTCAACATTAGCGGGCCACGCTGTTCTTTCCCTTGGTAACATCAGCAAATTGGCGGCCATTAAAGCATTGAAAATATCCAGGAGACTTTCTGGCAGTGGAGGGTAGTGGTCCCTTTTGGGGCCAAGTGGTGGTCTCCGTTGTTGTTGGCCATAGTTGGTAGGTGGTGGTACCTGTTGGTACTGTTGCGGAGCTGGAGGGTTAGCGCGGGGCGCTTGGTTTGGCGGTGAAGCAAAGGAATGTTGGGGTGCGAATTGGCGTTGTGGAGTGGAGTTGAAATGGGGGCTTTGTGGTGGAGGAAGGTTAGGACGTGGGTTAGCTTGGTGGGGGTGGCCAACTATGCCAACCTGCTCATTTGCAATAGTGCCCTCCATCGTGGGCCCGTTGTTGTTGACAGTTATGGTTTTCTTGAATAGCCGTGGCTTCGGCTCAAACATGCCCATAATGGGCGAATCCTTCATCTGCGTCTGGATATAACGAGCCCTTTCATAGAGCTCCTCCATGGTGGTTAACCTATTCATGGCCAAGATATGCCAGAACTGAGGAGTTGCATTGGAAATTATCATCTTGACTTGTTCTTGTTCCGACAGTGTATCTTTCAGCTTTTCGGCCATCAACCGCCATCTATCAGCAAACATTATGAAGTCCTCCTCGGGCTTCATTTTTTTCGCAACCAGGTCCGTGAGTGAGAGGGAGGGTCCGACCCGGTCTCTGTACTTCTACAAGAACTTCCTTTGAACGATATCAAAGTCACCGGCATCAGCAGGATCCAATGAATAGAACCATTCAAGGGCTGGCCCCTCCAGAGATCTCCTGAATAAGTAAGCCAAAGAGGCCTTGTTGTCTTGCCAAAAGGAGGTCTCATACATAAAATCCTTCAAATGAATAAAAGGGTTACCAGTCCCATTATATCGCCGAAAATTCGGCATCTCAGATGGTGGTAAGTGGAACACTGGCAATGTAGGGAGCGAGATCTCCGGGGCATTCTTAGCCATAGTGACCTTCTTTAGTTGCTCTTCCATGCTTGCCAACTTCTGAAGCAGTAGAACATTAGTGTCGGACTCGACTGGGGCCGGATTTTGAATAAAAGAATGCGGTATAGGCGTCCGTAGAATTCGGGGAGGTTGGAGAAATTGGTGCCTAACCGCAGAGTGGCTCGCCTGTTGGGCCGGCATGGCCGTACCGGGCGTTGGTGGACGGGAAGGAGGTTTATGCAGGACCGCCTGGTCATTAACGGGGTGATGGCCACTCTCGGCCGGAGGGGGATTATAGGATGAAGAAGGAACAGACTTTCCTTTCAAAGCGGCCTGAACTGCCTGCCGCTGGGAATCATCCAACTGAGATAGTGCATTAATTAAATCTGTGACATTGAAGGATGGGGAAGGGTTCCCCGAAGTATTGGAGGGCAAAGTCTGAGAAGAGGGCACAACCTCTTGAGGAGTGGTATCAACCACATGGACTTGAGGGTAATGAGACTGAGGAGGAGGGTAATTTCCCTCATGATATATGGAATCTTGGAGGGGACTTTCATATTGACCAAACACATTCTCATCCTCATCATCATAAGAATATCTGTAGCCTGCCATGTTGATGATTTTACCTGAACGGAGTTGCATGTTTAAGAGGAGAGATGGCCTTATAAAGGAACTATCAAACAAAACCCACTCAATCCAAACAAGCCAAATCAACCCAAGCAAGTTTATGCAACCAAGTTGAGATGAACGCAAGATTTTAGTGTTACGCTTGAGATTAGAGTGGATTAAATTGCAGAATAATTCTTTCTTTTTGCAAAGTGAAACCTAGTTTATCCAAGTGTGATCTCCGGGTTAACTAGATTCTTTCTCTCTCCTCACCAACGATAGGTTCTCTATACTCCGGGAACTTCAAGGGTACAACCAGCCCGGCGTCCGTGAGGGAATCCACGGGTGCGGGAACTTACGGAGGTCTTGGAAAAGGGATTTCCGGTCCAAAGAGACGGAGTGCTCAATGGAGGGTTGTCCCGATTCCAAGAGAGGTGTGTGGAATCCTAGTGTAGAGAGAGGAGGTCTCTCAACCAAATGCCACAAGATGCAAAATAATATGATCAGATCACAGCAATATAGGCAAGCAATGTAATAATCAATCCAACAATCACAGACAGCAACAGGAAGCAGGTTTCTATAAAAACGCAGGAAAGAAACGACCTGGGGTAGGTCGTTATCAACCAAAGAGACGACAGAGTCACTGTCGTGAATCACTGCGAAAGCCCACGAGCCAGCAGTGAGAAAATGAAACATGCCTCTGGGTGAGGCGCTATGATCGAAAAGGACGCCTCTATGAGAGGGCGTCAAATCTGAAACCGCGCCTGGATGTGAGACGCTATGCAGTAAAGGGGCGCCCTGGGGCAGGGCGTGAATTCACAGGCAGTGTGATAAAAGCAGTAGAATAATGAAAGACGCCTTCTGGGAAGACGTAACACAGCAAATAGACTCCCTCGATGAAGGCGTTAAACGAAAAAAGCGTCTCTGGGTGAGGCGTGAATTCAGGAAAATAATCAAACAATCGCAAACTGGCTGATCCCGGGAGTGTGCAGTGTGAACGGTGGAGGGTGCCCGTGGGGCACAAAAGGAGGGGTACCGTGGGTACCGAGGGGAAAGGGCACACGTGGGTGCCGAAGGGGAAAGGGCACACGTGGGTGCCAATAGGAAAGGGCACACGTGGGTGCCAATAGGAGATGGTAATCAAAAGAAAAAACAGTGCAAGTCCCACCGTGATCGCCAATTTGTAGATCGTGATAAATCCACACATGAAGAAGAATTTAAATATGAGAAAGCATAATAAAAATAAGGGGAGATGATATAATAATGAAGGAAAAGAAGCACATGGTGCTACTAAGGAGGGTGATCGCCAGAGGGGTTACCTCAAGAAGAAACAAAGAAGATCACGAATACCTGGTGGAAAATAGAACGCGGGCTGGATTGTGAATTCCTCCTCCTCCTTCAATCGGCCGGCCGATGAAGGGGGTTTTTCTTTATTGATTACCTTGCAAAAAAGACAAAACAAACAAGCAAAAGAAGTGGAACAGCCAAGTGAACGTAGTATCAATCCCAAGTAGATGATGTGACGATGAATAGGGAATAAAACATGCGCACCTTTTTTTTGTTTTTTTTAAAACCCCTAAAGAGATAGGGAAGGAGGAGATATGATGAAGCTAACGTAAAAAGGGAAAAGAACACAGTGGACGTGATGATGATCGATGAAAATCAAAACAACATAAACAAAGTAAACAAAGACCCCTGCTGTCCCTGACGACAGTAAAGGGGGAACCAAAGTCGATGCTGTTGACAGGAAGAAGAAGAAGCAGAGCTCTTCTAAAAGATCGCACAGGAAGAAGATGAAGAGCCTCTGTAAACCAGGTAACCTCCGACCTTGGTAACTCTGATCTCGTCTGATCTCCTTTTTTTTTCTCCCGTCACCTCGCATGAGATCGATCAAGGAGTTCTTTTATAAGGTCTCAACCAAAGATAAGCTCAAACTTAGAAAGATAAGAACAGGCAATGGTTTAAAGAAGGCAGGAGTCTAGTTCAATTCGAGCAAGGAGACCAAAGAAGGCGGGGAACTACCCAGGAAAGACGAGTTTAAGCAGGACACGAAAAGGGGAGGCACGACCTTCATAAGGGCGTCAAATCCCAAATTGACGACCTAGATCAAGACGTTACCCAAAAACACGACCATGATCAAGGACGTCACTTCTTGGATTTAATTTTGGCAATAAAACCTACCTTATTTGAAAATTATGATAAGACGCCTGAGATGAAGGCGTTACTTGAAAACACGCCCTGAGGAAGGACGTTAATAAATAATTGAATTTATTTTGAAACCGGATAATACCAGGAATTGACGCCCTGACATTTGGTCATCCTTTCTTTTGAACACGCCCTAGATACAGTCGCGATTAAAAACACGCCCCTCTTCAGGTCGCGAATCACAAAAATGCAAGAACAAATCAAAAAAAAACACACACAATAGAAAAACTTCATATTATGAATGTATTGAAGTTCACTTTGGGGCGTCAACATAGTGACATGAGATTTGATCAACATAGCGTCAATTTTGGTGTGTCTACATCAAGGTCTATGCAAACTTCATCATATAGGTCTGAGCATGATTGCATTTCACGTTATGAGGTATGTGCATGTTATTTTCATGTCTGAGCATATGCATTAAGCTTATCATTGTCAGAGCACATTGACTGTTTACTTCTGACTACAAGGTGTTTGACTAAATGCCTTTTTGCTTTTACTAACAGGTTTAAGGCAGACACGTGAGCTCAAACTTGAAGCTGGCACGTGACCTAGGGATATTTATGATGGGCACATGATCCAAGAGATTCCTCAAGTTGAGATTCAAACACGTGGACAGCACACGTTCAGATTCTACCATGTGGCCTAATGATAAAAGGATGGAATCATAACCCTTATCCAAAAGGGTTTATGGAGCCCCTGTTTTGGCTATATATATATACAGGGTGTTCTTCCTCTCAATAGGAGTGGCCGCCAGAAGGAAAGAAGAGCACCCAGAAGAGAAGAAGGGTGAGGCGCAAGAAAGGAAGAGAAAGAGCAGCCAACAGAGAAGAAACCCAAGAGAGAAAAGAAGAAATAGCTAAGAATAAGAAGTCTAGAGAGAGCGAGAGAACTGCGAAGTGAAGAGAGAGTGAGAGAACTACGAAGTGAAGAGAGAGAGAGAGAGCTGAGAAGTAAAGAGAGAGCCAGAGGCTGAGAAGAAGAGAAGAGGGATCCTTCCCTGAAGACTTATGTTGGAATTGCTCTTCAGAGCTACAGTTGTTTTGCCTTTTGTTTCTGTTTTTTGTTTTTCGTTTGTTCCTCCTATTCTCCATTAGTGTTTTCTGATCCTTTGACTTGAGGTCGGGGTTCCTCCTGTGGACTCAGGAGAAGTGAGACGTAGTCTCCGATTGTGAATAGTGGTGTGCTACTTGTGGGTTTCCCTCCGATTTGGAGGAAGGGAGATTGTGTCTCCGGTTGCTAGTGACGGGGTGTCACTGGTGGTTCCCCTCCGGGTTGGAGGAAGAGAGGAGAGTGTTCCTCTGGGTCAAGTAGTAAGGCAGCGGGTGTTGCAGACTGAGTCTGCTTCTTGCATTGGCAAGGGAAGCCTCACTCTAGTTTGGAGTGAGGGGTGGATATAGGTCTGTGGGTTTCAGGCCGAACCACCTAAAAATCTACTGTGCCGTGGTTTACCTTGTGCGTTTGCTCCTTGTCTTCTACCTCCTTCACAGGTTGTCTGAACACTCTTGTTTCTATCTGAAGTACCCTTGAGCATTATATGTGTTGCTAAGTTAGTATGTTTTACATAGTTCTTATCTGCGAAGATTGTGTGCTATTCGGAGCTTGAAGGTATGCTGGTGCAGAACTAGTGCAGTCTGTTGCAGAAGGCGCTGCAGACTCTCCTGAACTCCAATTGAGACGATACTGACATTGACGCAATCGTGGTCGGAGTAGCTTCGAGCAGGAGTTGACGGGGCCCCAATCGGAGGTCGGAGAAGAAAATGGTGGCCGGAAAAGTGGGGACAGGTCAAACCTGGACCTACAGGGGCAGACTGCACACTCCGGCAAAGAAAATTGTAACTGGGAGCTCCGGTGGCCGATTGAGTTTCTTCTTCTTGGAAGTGAAAGCTAACTGGACGTAGTTCCTGCCATCCGAAAATGGCACCCAAACCTGTCCCGAGCTGGTCGTGGTGGCTTCAGCTTTCAGCTTCAGGTCTTCAGATAGGGACAGCAAGCGCAGTCGGATGAGATCTGCTCCTACGAATAGCTCCGACCTCGGAAGCCGGCGAGACCACCACCGTTGGAAAGCCGACTCGGAGACGATTCCATAAATATAAGCCTTGCCAACTGAATCCTTAAGAGAAGGTCATGGCTGCCTCTACAAGTCACTACAACTCTGCTGCCTGAAACAGAGACAGAATGAAGTGAAGAAGAGGGTGTGGGGAAGGGGGTGGCCAAGAGAGTAAGGGGTAGAAGGTGTGTCTAGTGGCTATGGGAGGGAGATGTGAGGTGTTTAGGGGTTGTGAAGGCTAGGGAGAAGAAGGTGGGGAGGGCGAAATGGGGCTGGAGAGGGGTGGGTGGAGTGGAGTGGATGGTGGCCTCTTGAGTGAGCAAGGGATGGACCAAGGGGGAGGGGGGCGAACTTGGCTGGTGTATGGGAAGGTGGGGCGAACTAGGGAGATTAGAGGGTGGGGGAGATGAAAGGGCACAGCCCAAGGGGAGGGAAATTCAAATTTGGGGCCTTGGGGGAAGTCCCTTCAGCCTAGGGGAGGTAGAAAGGTGCTTGGGGAAGGGAATGGGGTAGGTGGTGGTTGGAGGGTGGGATAGGGATTGGTGGGAGCTTTCTTGGGACTAAGGGGAATTAATGAGGTGGTGGGTGGTTGGGAGGGTCCTTAAATGAGGGGAGGGGAGTTAAGAGGTAGGTGGGAGAAGAGGAGAGAGAGAGGGGTTCGCCCCTTGCTTGATGGGAGAGAGAAAGAGAGAAAATGAGAGAGATAATGAGAGGGAGGTGGAAATGCTATTTCAATATTCATGCAAAAGTGATTACATGGAGAGAGGTGGGGCCTATTTATAGGCAACCACTCTTTACATGACCAAAATGACCCTGACATTAATACAAAAGACCCAACAAGTCCTAGACTCAATCCATTAGGCCCAAACTAAGGTACTAAGGCCCAATTAAACAAAATAAGAGAAATAGACTAGAACAACATGACTCAATAAAAGAAAGTACATAAGATAGGACTCAATAAAAGGAAAATACATAAGATGAAACTTAGGAAATGAAGATAACAAGTGTAGATCATAGTCAATCCACATCAAGAGTGTACAGGCGACCCGAGCCAAAGGGAGTGTCGTGAGATATCCTCATCAAATCCCCCGGGGTGGGGAGAACTCGACCCTATCGTGTATGGGTCCGCCTGGCTGTAGTAACACTCCAGAATATCGGGGTCCAAGCGCAGCAGGTCCTCCCGACTCATCCAAGTATCCTCTGTCGGGGGACGGTTCTTCCACCTAACCAGGTAGCGCTGATACACCTTATGCCTAGTACTGATACTCTGCTCATCCAGTATTACCTCTATCTGCTCTCATCGGTCTCTCAAGCTAGGAAGTGGAGTCCCACCGGGAGTGTCTCTCTCAAGGGGGGGTAAAGGCTCGAGCTCCTCACTGGGTCCCACCGCGGGGCCCTTGTAGGGTACCAAGTCCGCCACATTGAAGGTAGGGTGTACCCCATAACTCTCAGGTAAGTCAAGCTCATAAGCGTTACTGCCAAGTCATCTTAGAACTTGATAGGGTCCCGAACCCCGTGCCCTCAACTTGGAGGCAAGCCCCAGAAGGAGCCGCTCCGTCCTCACCATCACCGAGTCTCCCACTTGGAACTCGCAGTGGCGCCGTCGAGCATCTGCCTGCCTTTTGTAAGCCTCATTGCTCTTTCCTACATGCTTGCGAGAATGCGTATGCCATGCACTATGATGCGATGTTGGTGTGAAAAGTATGGTGTGCAAAGGTGGACCTGGGCAGCCAAATGTGGACCGATCACACTTTGATGCCATGAAGACTGTGACAGACTTAGGAGGGCCGGGACATCCATAGATTAACCTTTTATGCATGGGTGTGACAAATGTCGGGGGGCCCGGACATCCATGTATGCTCCTCTCATGCTTAAGACTTATGATGAATGAAGGTGGGCCAATATATCCGAATATGATCCACTTATGCTTCCTACTTGACATGTGGGTGATGTGAATGAATGTACCCGACTTATGAATCATGTCAAATGGTGTGGTAAGCCTAGACACATGCATATTTATCCCAAAGGTGACTTCCATGTGCATAGATGTGGGATGACCTTTGAACTTCCATGTGAAAGGGTCAAAAGGATCTATGAAGGTCGGCATTATGGAGAGGGGCTCTTCCTTGCTTCCTAGGCATATGTTGTCTATGGCGATGGTTCCCTTTGTGTGGCCCGAGTCTTGGAAGAGGTGATCTTGGTCCAACATGGTTGGTTGGGGTAGGGAAATGTGAGTTGTGGGTAAGGTGGGTGTGTCACATGGGTAACTAGGCTCCCATTGGAAGGGATCAAAGGGGTCATGGACTGGGATTCCTAGAGGAAGGAACTCTATGTTCACATGGTCTACGTACGATGGGTCATCCTTCCCCAAGGTAATTGGACCAAGGTCTTTAGTGGGCCAGTCGATCAAGGTCCTTGGGATCTTAATGGGAGTGGAGTGGACCATGATGGGTTCTTCATCCATGGGGAGAATGAGAAGGAGGTCACTAGTGTAGCAACCAATGGTGAAGACTAAGGTGATAGAACCATCACATGGGTGGATGAGACTAAGTCTTCTTGGGTGGGCCGCTCCTAAGGTCAATAAGCAAGTCAACTTTAGTTGTCATTCTAAACCCTTGAGGAGATCATCCCAACCATTTATCTCATAGTAGGATTGGAATGCGGTGTGATAGGAGTTAACGGGTGCTATTTGGAAAGGGTGTTCCATGGTTGGGATTTGAAAGTACAAGGCATGAGGGATGGGATTTTGCTTGAGCCATTTGATGATGAGTTCTCCTATGGTCACCACGTTTTGGGTAAGATTGAGTGGTTTGGGGAGGTATGTGTTTGTTTGGACGGGGATGAGTTGATGTCCTTCCTCCTTACTGATAGGAGTATGGATTTCCTTAAAGGTGGGGAAGGGCTTTGGGTTGGTGTCCAATCCCGGGGATTTGGTCTTGTGGGTCGGGTTCTCCTCATGTTCACTCATGACCTCATTCATTCTTTGAAGTGGGTTGAGAGGGCATGGTGGCCGGGTATGGGGCTCCGGTGGGTGAGGGAATAAAAGGTTGTTGAAACCATAGGCTCCCGGGAGATGTGGGGGATGAACTAGGCAAGACCAACGCAATGGGTGGAAGGTGGTATTCCGTTCATCAAGCCATTATTTCCCAAGGATTATGCAAGGGCCTTCCAAAGTACCAATTTGACACCATGCTCCATCAAAGTATTTGGTTTTTCCAAACCATTTATGGAATTCAACGAAGACTTGGTCTCTGTTGTGCACAATTTTTCCGGTCGTAGAGAGGGTGGCTATAATTTCGGGGGATACTCAATTATCTTCTACCATGTCGATGAAGTCAATTTCTGTGGGGCTCCCATTAGGTAGGTATGCTTGGGATATGATGGGAATTGGGGCCTTTTGGTCCGTAGACTCAATGACAATGGGAGGTGGATAATGCATGGAGCGATCTGATGAGAACTCTAATGCAAGCGTGCCCATGGACTTGACTTGTGAGAACAAGTCAATGACTTGCTCTGACACCACTTGATGTGAAACAGCCCAAGGTTGACTAAGTTTGAAATGATGAGCCTAGGACCTAGACCCGCAAGCATACAAGAGTGAACAACAAACTTATACTAGCGGCTCACGCGAATGGCACATATGATCTCCCGATGGTGACCGGTGATGAAGGCAAGGGTCCGAGGGGGAACCCAATCAATTCTAAAGTCTTAGCGGGCTTTGGCTGACCCCTAAGGATCTGGGTTACCCAACTTCGTGGGCGGCTGGCTCGCAGGGCGGGGTTTTGGTGGCACTCACTCTCGGTCCGCGGTGGACGCACTTGAAGTGGCAAACGTGATCGGGCTCTCTTCTCACCGTCCGACAGGCATGCAAAGCAATACTAAACTTGCAGAATAAAGGTAATCAAGGGTAGTATCAGAGGCTCACCTGATCGGTGTGAAGACACCGATCCCGCTCAGAGACGAGGGCGCGTCGGGAAGCATGGGTAAATACCCGAACGCTGCGGCGATGACGCTTGACCTGAAAGTTAAAAGAAGTACAGCACTACGCCTCTCGCAGGAGGGGTGATCTTGGGGTGGGGGTTAAACATATTACAACCCAAAACTACCTCCACGCAGGGAGGGGCCTTCAGCCGGCCAAGCGGGGTGGGGAATGATGCAAGAAAACCCGACTCTCCGAGCTCCGCCGGTTCTGCCAATCTTCAGGTTCGCTGGATAGGGTGTCGGTGATGACGCTTTCCCGGACTCCACGGAACTCAGATCTTGATGAAACCAGTGCCAAAAATTCCCCAACTGACCGAGGATGATGTATGAATTTTTGGGGAAGCTCTGAAACTCGGGGCAGATCGGGCCGGCGACTGGAACAGGACAGCAATGTTCTATATCTGGCTGGTGCAGAACTAGTACAGTCTGTTGCAGAAGGCGCTGCGGACTCTCCTGAACTCCAATTGAGACGAGACTGGCAATGACACGATCTTGCTCGGAGTAGCTTCGAGCAGGAGTTGACAGGGCCCCAATCGAATGTCAGAGAAGAGAATGGTGGCCGGATAAGTGGGGACAGGTCAAACCTATACCCATAGGGGCAGACTGCACACTCCGGCGAAGAAAATTGTAACTGGGAGCTCCGGTGGCCGATTGAGTTCCTTCTTCTTGGAGGTGAAATCTAACTGGACGTAGTTCCTGCCCTCCGAAAATGGCACCCACACCTGTCCCGAGCTGGTCTTGGTGGCTTCAGCTTTCAGCTTCAGGTCTTCAGACAGGGACAGCAAGCGCAGTCAGACGAGATCTGCTCCTACGAACAGCTCCGACCTCGGAAGCCGGCGAGACCACCACCGTTGGAAAGCAGACTCGGAGACAATTCCAGCAATATAAGCCTTGCCACCTGAATCCTTGAGAGAAGGTCGTGGCTGCCTCTGCAAGTCACTGCAACTCTGCTGCCTGAAACAGAGACAGAATGAAGTGAAGAAGAGGGTGTGGGGAAGGGGGTGGCCAAGAGAGTAAGGGGTGGAAGGTGTGTCTAGTGGCTATGGGAAGGAGATGTGAGGTGTTTAGGGGTTGTGAAGGCTAGGGAGAAGAAGGTGGGGAGGGCGAAATGGGGCTGGAGAGGGGTGGGTGGAGTGGAGGAGATGGTGGCCTCTTGAGTGAGCAAGGGAGGGACCAAGGGGGAGGGGGGCGAACTTGGCTGGTGTATGGGAAGGTGGGGGGCGAACTAGGGAGATTAGGGGGTGGGGGAGATGAAAGGGTACAGCCCAAGGGGAGGGAAATTCGAACTTGGGGCCTTGGGGGAAGTCCCTTCAGCCTAGGGGAGGTAGAAAGGTGCTTGGGGAAGGGAATGGGGTAGGTGGTGGTTGGAGGGTGGGATAGCGATTGGTGGGAGCTTTCTTGGGACTAAGGGGAATTAATGAGGTGGTGGGTGGTTGGGAGGGGCCTTAAATGAGGGAGGGGAGTTAAGAGGTAGGTGGGAGAAGAGGAGAGAGAGAGGGGTTCGCCCCTTGCTTGATGGGAGAGAGAAAGAGAGAAAATGAGAGAGATAATGAGAGGGAGGTGGAAATGCTATTTCAATATTCATGCAAAAGTGATTACATGGAGAGAGATGGGGCCTATTTATAGGCAACCACTCTTTACATGACCAAAATGACCCTGACATTAAGACAAAAGACCCAACAAGTCCTAGACTCAATCCATTAGGCCCAAACTAAGGTACTAAGGCCCAATTAAACAAAATAAGAGAAATAGACTAGAACAACATGACTCAATAAAAGAAAGTACATAAGATAGGACTCAATAAAAGGAAAATACATAAGATGAAACTTAGGAAATGAAGATAACAAGTGTAGATCATAGTCAATCCACATCAAGAGTGTGCAGGCGACCCGAGCCAAAGGGAGTGTCGTGAGATGTCCTCATCAGCTAGTGTGTCCTATGATATGTCAGTTTGTATGCTCGCTTGGCATTTGATATTGTGTCTAGCAGAGTTACGGTTTAGTATGAGCTATTAACTCTGCATCTACTATTTGATTATCATCTTCCTATCAATGGAGAGCATTTAATTTGTTCAGGCTAACCTAGATTTTAATTCCACAATAGTTTTTGAACGGGGATTCATTCACCCCCCTCTGAATCCATGCCTTGCACCCTAACAGAGACTTCTCAGGTTAGGGAAACCAAGGCCAACATGTTGGTCTGTGAGTATGAGGCTTTCAGAATGAAGCCTGATGAGTCCATGTATGAAATGTTTGCCCCTCTGATGGTGCTCACTAATGGCTTGAGAAGCTTGGGTAATGTGTATAGTCAATATGAACTGGTTAGGAAAATCCTTAGGTCCCTGACACCTATTTGACATACCAAGGCCACCGTAGTAGAGGAGTCAAGGAACCTTGCTACCACGACCGTAGATGAGCTCATTGGCTCTCTTATGACTTATGAGATGAACCTTAAGAAGGTAGATGAGTCTGAGAAAAGGAATAAACCCCTGTCTCTAAAAGTTACTTCTAGTAACAAAGGGTCATCTAGTGAACACAGCTCCTCTAGCTCAGATGAAAACACTACAGACTTTGCTATGTTTACTCAGAATTTCAAAGGGTTTTTGAGGAAGGAAGGAAAGGGGTTTAAGAAAAAGTATTTTTCTGGCAAAAGGCAGCCAAAGCATAAATATGATGCGGCCAAGAAAATTGATAGCAATGTCTGTTATAATTGTAGGAAGGCAGGACATCTCAAGGCATATTGTCTGGAGTTGAAAGACAAGCAGCCCAGGTGGAAGAACAAGAAAGGAAAGGCTATGGTTAGCACCTGGAGCGATGAAGATGAAGGAAGTCAGAGCAGCTCCTCTGATAGTGAGAAAGAAGACAAGCTATGCTTGATGGCCAAAAGTGACGAAGACAAAGAAGACAACGATGAGGTAACTTCCCCTTTTGAAAATTTTACTCATGATGATTGGAAAGAAGCATATGCTGAGTTACTTGATAAATACGATGACATGCAAAAATAATATAGACATTAGAAAAGGAAAACTAATTCTGTAATTCTGTTGCATCCCTACGGTTTTGATGATATCTTACACTATAAATCAAATTTGTTTTAACTACGAATCAATTTGTTTTTATACGGTGCATTTCCTTGTTTCTAAGCATGAAGAAGGTCTGTGCTTATAGCATGATACACGTCCGTGCATTACATGTCATTCGCCCTTTTGCTTAATGCATATTAAGTCAGTGCAAGTTCTGCATCTCTCACATAAAGTGCTTGCCTCGGTGCAAGTCCCTGTTCATGCACAGGTTCTACTGTCATACTTTGTCTCTGTTCATTTCTCTAGGTCATGTCCACTAAGGTACGTGCATATCATGTCTCTGCATCTCAACTCTTGGGTCGGTGCAAATTTCTGACCAGAATGCATTGGTTAAGCTGGTAGTTCCTTCGTCTCAGTGCAAATCCATCTCGATGCAAGCCTTGTCTTGTATTTCTCTTTGCCATCTCGGTGCAGCTCCTGTTTGGATTGCATTACCATTCTTGGTGCAAGGTTTGATCTGCACCTAGTCGGTGCAAGTCTTGGTTAGTCAAAGGGATTGGAACACAACTCGGTGCATGCTTTGCTTAAAACACAATCATGTTCGGTGCATAGTCTACTCTATACAATTCACTATAGATGTCTGTGCACGTTTTTGCTCCATGCACACCAAGCCTATTCAAATCCCTGTAGCAACGAGGTCGGTGCAGTTCCTATTTCAGGCTTATTGGACTCAGTGCAAGTCCTGTAGACAGCTAACATAGATTGTTGCATTTTTTGCTTCATTCCATGTAAGGCCCCAGAATTTATATATAATAATTTCTAGATTATTTATAGAATTTTCTGAGATTTATAAGGGCTAAATAAATTAATAAATGGATTATTGAATTAATAAATGGGTTATAAGGCTCAAATATGATAAACAAGTAACCTAGCCTATTTAATTGAAACCCAATAGGTTCATGGACCAAGCCCATTAAGTTTAGCCCATATTCTAGTAGGTTATTTAGCCTATTCACAAATTTTAAGGATAAATACTATTTTTATAGATAATTATATAGATAAAATGAATAAAGAGTTTTATTAATTTGAAACTCCACATACGTTGGCTGTAACGGTCTATCGTGCGACAGCCACATGCATGTGACGCATCAGGACTGGACTGTCACACCCTGCTGATTCTGTGAGAGGAAGAACAAGCAAAAAGATTCAATTTTTACTAGCTTATCTCTTAGGGATGGAGATGGGAAGACTAGTAGGGGTGTTATGAACTCTTATAAGTTGATCTAAGCTTTAACAAGGACTCTAGAATCGATCTAATCCTTAAACCCTAGCTAAATCCCTATAAATAGAACCCAGTTCTAAACTGAGCGACAATTACTTTTGGCTCGCAAAGAAACAAGATAAGGAAATTGAATCTCGGGTAAGTTCTTTAGAGTATTTTGTTCCTAACACTTTAGACTAACTACCCTCAAAATTTAATGTTAGGAGATCAAGTAACCAGGGAGATAAAGGCTTCCAAAGTTGCTGGTACGACCTCAGCAGTCTAGGATTCTGAGCAAAGGACCACTGAAGATCAAGGAATTAGAGAGCCTAAACGAGGTAATTAGAATTAGATGCTTTATATCTTTTTGTTCCCAATAGTATCATCTTCCTAACCTCCAAATTTCAAGTCCTTAGGTCAAGAGGTTGAGGAGTTAGAGTGACGTGAAGTTGCTGAAAAATCACAGGAAGAGAAGAACTAGGGCACGTCTTTCAGACTCAAATTAGAAGTTTAAAGCCCAGTTAAGCGGTAGGTCATCTCATGATTGGCAAAAACATCTTGTTAGTGATAAAAACCTTCTAATTTGACTTAATTTCATGCACTATAGATCATGGATTTCATGTTTTAGTAGAGTCATGCATACATGTGTATTCTTAGCCCTAACTAAGTTAAAAGGAACTTTCCTGTCAAATTCACAGAAAACCCATGCATGCTATTAGTTTATAGGGTGTTTGGTTACGATTTTTTGCCCTCTTTCTCTCTCAAATTTAAAAAAGAGAGAGAAAACTCATTTATGGGTGTTTGGTAGACTCTCCTAAAATTTTGGGAGAGAATTTACTCTCGTACAAATCTTCCTCAAAAAAAAAAAAACAACTTCCTACCTTTTTTTTTTTGAAACCGCTCTCTCTCCCCCGTGCGTCCCCTCCCCCTCCCTCGACCGACCGGATCCCCCCTCCCCCACCGGCTCCGGCGAACACCCCCCCCCCCCCCCGCGGCCCCCCTCCCTTCCCCGTCCCCGGCGAACCCCCCCTCCCCCTCACTGCCCCGGCGAACCCCCCTCCCCCTCCCCTCCCCTCCCCTCCCCTTCCCTCCCCTCCCTGGCGCCCCCTGAGGCCCCCTCCCCTCCCCTCCCTCCCTGGCGCCCCCTGCGCCCCCCTCCCGTCCCCCCGACGGTGCCCCCCCCCCCCCCGACGGCGGCCCCCTCCCCTCCCTCGGCAGCTTCGCCTGGGATGGCCACCGCCGCGAAGGCCTCCTGCCGGCCCCCTCCACCCCGCCTTCCTCTCCCTCTCCCTCCGCCGCGGCGGATCCCCCCAGCCCCCCTCTCCCTCCCCCCCGGCGACCTCCCTCTCGCTCCACCACGGCGGATCCCCCCCCAGCCCACCTCTCCCTCTCCCTCCGCCGCGGTGGATCCCCCCCTCTCCCTCTCCCTCTCCCTCTGCCGCGGCGAATCCCCCCCTCTCCCTCTCCCTCTCCCTCTCCCTCCGCCGACCCCCCCTCTCCCTCCGCTGCGGTGAATCCCCCCCTCTCCCTCCCCCACCGGGGCTCTGCCGCGGCAGCTCCTCCCCCTCCTCCGGTAGCTCCCCCTCCTCCAGCGGCTCCCCCCTCCCCGTTAGGCCCCCCCCTCTCCGGCAACTCCCTCCTCCAGCAGCTTCTCCTCCGGCGGCTCCTCCTCCTCCGACGGCAAAACTGAGAGCTTTGCCAAACAACACATCCGACTCTTTTTATTAATTTTAAAAATGAAGTAGAAAATTGATGTGTCATAATTTTAAAGATAGAAAGAGTTTTCTTTTTAAAAATGTTCCCAAACACCCCATTAGCCTTCATTTTATCATGTGCAAGTTTATACATGATTTCCAGACATGATGTAAGTTGAAACCTTAGATCTTTTTATCTATTGTTGTCAGCAGAAGCTCTGACAGATTAATGTAGGACCGTCACAACACTGTAACGGTCTTACGACAAGCCGTCACACCCTTTGTTGTATTCAAAGCTCTCTGTGGACTCTGACGCACCATAACTGGAGCGTTATATAACTCTGACGGTCCCACGATAAACCGTTACATCAGTGTAACGCGCTTAGACTAGAACTTCAAAATGCTTTGTTCAGGCAATTCGAGACAGAATTGAAGAACAGCCACATTAACTTATAAATATGCCTAGTTATCTAAGTTTTGACATGTTAGAATGACTTTAAGTTTATCTACTGATTCATAATAGGAATTGCATGATCTTAAGTTATTTTAAAGCATATGTTAATTTTATTTAATAACTTTATAGTTTTGTATTTAAATCATGATTTTTCCAATATTGTATTGACGGAGTTTTATCTTGGTTTCACATTACTACACATTCTCTCTCTATCAATAGAGTCATTTTCTTTAAGTACATGGCGCATATTCCGGTATGTTGGCCATTAGTTCACACTTTGCAGTATAGGAACATATTCTTGAACATGAGGACCTCTCTATTAGATATTCCTTCCAATGGACTAGGAAATCTTGTTTCAAGGCCTCCGTAATTCTACGCAAGCCTGGGATTCCCACTAGGACGCCGAGTTGGTTGTACCATGAAAGCCCAATCATTAGAAAACACTATTGATGGTTTCTAGTTTTGATATGTAACAGATCCAGATTGGACCGTCAGGCTCATCTAACGGCCCAATAAACGACCGTCACATATACTGAGTCCATCTTTACTTCTTTCGGATTCAGACCATTGTAATGGCCCAACACTGGAGCGTCACGTGAATGTAACGGCCCAGTATAAGACCGTCACAGTTCTTTAGTACATTAACCCAAGGTTTGACCAAAAGGTTGATATTCTAAAGTTCCTAGATGCATTATTGAAGGTCTAGGACTTCTCATATTGTCCAAAGAAACTTAATTTAAATTATGAAAGATAACGAATGTACCGTTATGCTACCAAATTATTCCCATGAGCATAATATCGTCTTAAATCATTCTTGATCTCTCATATTCTTAATTGAAGCATTCATTCTTTGAGAGTTATTGTCATGAGCTTATTGATTGAATTGTTATATTACTGGCCACGCTTTATTGTTAGACTTATGGAAGTAGCTTGATTTATACGTGAAGATGTAGTTCGGGCATGATTGTGTCCAAGGGCTCTATGCTAGTCCCCTCGGCTGATTGCCGGAAACATACTATTATAAATTATGGGGTATGATGCTATTGGCGTTGCATTACGCTGGGAGTACTTTCTTTATAAATAAGTGAAATCCATGAGCACTCGTGATAATATAGTGAATTGCTACATGATTGACGTTCTCGTGCATAACCTTTATGGTTATGAAGGTGAAAAGTGAAAGTGCATTGTCATTACATTCTTGTTCATGAAAGGCCATGCTACATTCTTGATCATACTTGTTACATTCTTGCTAGTTCATACTTGTTCATCCTATCTTACATGATCGTCTTGTTACTTTGATTTGATCACATTATTTATCACATTCGCATGATTTTACCTTATTCTTTAGAGCTAAAATGCTAATTACTTAAATAGTGCTAATCATGTTGATGTGAAGGTACCTACTGGGCAAGTGTTCTCATTACCTATTTCCAATCTTTTTTCAGAAAATGAAAGTGAGTCGGGTTCGGATTCGGAATGTTCAAGTAACGGATCCGAGAGTGAATAAAGAATGCGCGAAGACTTAGGAAGTTTACATTGTTTTAGATTGAGTCTTTGTAATTTCTTATTTCTTGAGTCTAGTATGATGGAAGTTGAATTAGTGGTTGTATTTGAATATTGGATTTGATTATTAATGAAATATGAAGTTGAGTAAATATTGTGTGATTGCATTATTATGTGTGATTGCCTTGCGCTCTGATCATTCTTGCTTGCAAGAGGCTTACCATGCCGGCTATTCACGTTCCTCGAGTTAGTCTTCCGCTGTCATAAAGGCTCGGGACGTGACAGTTAAGTTGGTATCAGAGCCTAAGTCTCAGGACTTAGGGAAAGGAGTCATGTCGTAGGATAAGTCCAAGGTTTTAGGACCTATACCTATGAACTAAGGAAGAAATTTTCATACCCATGTGTGGATTGGGTGGAGACAGGGATGAGATAGTTATATAGACATTATCTTAGGATAAATCTTCCCAACTCTAAATAACTAAAATGTCCATATTCTCAGGTACCTTGATTCTCAATGGCTCATCGTGTGAACTGGGACGAGATGCAACAAACTATTGCGGGACTTACTCAAGCCCTACAGACAGTGGCCCAAGCTGGTGGAAGGGCTGGCGCGGGTAACTTACACGGTAATTTCTGAAGTTTAAATCCCTCACGATTCTCTAGATCTTCTAACCCAGATGAAGCGTAAAATTGGATCGATGAAATGAATCGAATATTCGATGTCATGCAATGCATCGACCAGGAGAAAGTTTGACTTGCCACGTTCCAACACAACAAGGATACTCGTACATGATGGAAATCCATTCCGACACCACCTACAGATGCACCTCATATATGGTAGGGTTTTCGTACACTTTTTCGAGCCAAGTACTTCTCTGATCATGTAAAGGAGAGGAAGGCTATGGAATTTGCCTCCTTAAAACAAGGCGCGATGTCCGTGGCAGAATATGAATTACAATTCTTTCGACTAGCACCTTATGCTCCTCACTTGGTAAGCGCTGATTTATTGAAGGCCAATCGATTTATGGATGGTTTAAGACCCAGATTTATCCAAAAACTTAGAACGCAGAATATCCGCACCTATACCGAGATGGTTCAAAGAGCGCACCTATGTGAAAGAACCATAGAGAAGGTGGAGAGGCTTCGAGGAGAAAAGTCAAGTCGAAAACATGATAGGCAAGAAGAGAAAGACGTGGATGAGGATGAAAATCGTCACATAAAGGGGCCCCGTAATGGAAATTGTAATGGAAAAAGAAATGGAAATGAAATGGAAAGAACAAGGAAGTTAAAGAAGAGAAGGAGCAAGCCATGGCACTTTGCTCATTTTGTGAAAAATTTGGGCACTCGACAGAAGAATGTGGGAAATGTCTCGGTGCTTGTCTCAAATGTGGAAGCCGGGAACATCGCTTGCCCATGTGTCCTCTCATAAATGAACAATCTTCAAGGGATAACAATGGACGCGAGAAGCGAGGTCGATTAAATGCCATTCTAGACGAGGGAGGTCAGATGATTAAAGGCACCCTCTTAACCCATTCGCCTTACGTTAATTTTTAATACATTAAAATACATACACTCTCTGTAAAAACTCATATATTAAATTTGGGGACGAAATTCTCTTAAGTGGGGGAGGGTGTAAGGCCCCAGAATTTATATATAATAATTTCTGGATTATTTATGGAATTTTCTAAGATTTATAAGGGCTAAATAAATTAATAAATGGATTATTAAATTAATAAATGGGTTATAAAACCCAAATATGATAAACAAGTAACCTAGCCTATTTAATTGAAACCCAATAGGTTCATGGACCAAGCCCATTAAGTTTGGCCCATATTCTAGAAGGTTATTTAGCCTATTCACAAATTTTAAGGATAAATTCTACTTTTATAGATAATTATATAGATAAAATGAATAAAGAGTTTTATTAATTTGAAACTCTGCACACGTTGGCTGTAACGGTCTATCGTGCGACCGCCACATGCATGTGACGCATCAGGACTGGACCGTCACACCTTGCTGATTCCGTGAGAGGAAGAACAAGCAAAAAGATTATATTTTTACTAGCTTATCTCTTAGGGATTGAGATGGGAAGACTAGTAGAGGTGTTAAGAACTCTTAGAAGTTGATCTAAACTTTAACAAGGACTCTAGAATCGATCTAATCCTTAAACCCTAGCTAAATCCCTATAAATAGAATCGAGTTCTGAACTGAGCCACCCTTACTTTTGGCTCGCGAAGAAACAAGGTAAGAAGATAGAATCTCGGGTAAGTTCTTTAGAGTATTTTATTCCTAACAATTTAGACTAACTACCCTCAAAATTTCATGTTAGGAGATCAAGTAACCAGGGAGATAAAGGCTTCCAAAGTTGCTGGTACGACCTTAGCAGTCAAGGATTCTTAGCAAAGGACCACTAAAGATCAAGGAATTAGAGAGTCTAAACGAGGTAATTAGAATTAGATGCTTTAGAACTTTTTGTTCCGAATAGTATCATCTTCCTAACCTCCAAATTTCACGTCCTTAGGTCAAGAGGTTGAGGAGTTAGAACGACGTGAAGTTGCTGAAAAATCATAGGAAGAGAAGAACTAGGGCACGTCTTTCAGACTCAAATTAGAAGTCTAAAGCCCAGTTAAGCAGTAGGTCATCGCATGATTGGCAAAAACATATTCTTAGGGATAAAAGCCCTCTGATTTGACTTGATTTCATGCACTATAGATCATGGATTTCATGTTTTAGTAGAGTCATGCATACATGTGTATCCTAGCCCTAACTAAGTTAAAAGGAACTTTCTTGTCAAATTCATAGAAAACCCATGCATGCTATTAGTTTAGCCTTCATTTTATCATGTGGAAGTTTATACATGATTTCCAGACATGATGTAAGTTGAAACCTTAGATCTTTTTATCTATTATTGTCAGCAGAAGCTCTGACGGATTAAGGTAGGACCGTCACAACACTGTAACGGTCTTACGATAAGCCGTCACACCCTCTGTTGTATTCAAAGCTCTCTGTGGACTCTGATGCACCATAACTGGAGCGTTATATAACTCTGACGGTCCCACGATAAATCGTTACATCAGTGTAACGCGCTTAGACTAGACCATCAGAATGCTCTGTTCAGGCAATTCGAGACAGAATTGAAGAACAGTCACATTCACTTATAAATATGCCTAGTTATCTATGTTTTGACCGGTTAGAATGACTTTAAGTTTATCTACTGATTCATAATAGGAATTGCATGATCTTGAGTTAATTTAAAGCATATGTTAATTTTATTGACTAACTTTATAGTTTTGTAATTAAATCATGAATTTTCCAATGTTGTATTGACGGAGTTTTATCTTGGTTTCACATTACTACACATTCTCTCTCTATCAATAGAGTCATTTTCTTTAAGTACATGGCGCATATTCCGGTATGTTGGCCATTAGTTCACACTTTGCACTATAGGAATATATTCTTGAATATGAGGACCTCTCTATTGGATATTCATTCCAATGGACTAGGAAATCTTGTTTCAAAGCCTCCGTAATTCTCCGCGAGCCTGGGATTCCCACTAGGACGCCGAGTTGGTTGTACCATGAAAGCCCAATCATTAGAAAACACTATCGATGGTTTCTAGTTTTGATATGTAACAGATCTAGATTGGACCGTCAGACTCATCTAATGGCCCAATAAACGACCGTCACATGTACTGAGTCCATCTTTACTTCTTTCGGATTCAGACCATTGTAACGGCCCAACACTGGAGCGTCACGTGAATGTAACGGCCCAGTATAAGACTGTCACAGTTCTTGAGTACATTAACCCAAGGTTTGACCAAAGGGTTGATATTCTAAAGTTCCTAGATGGGTTATTGAAGGTCTAGGACTTCTCATATTGTCCAAAGCAACTTAATTTAAATTATGAAAGATAACGAATGTACTGTTATGCTACCGAATTATTCCCTTGAGCATAATATCATCTTAAATCATTCTTGATCTCTCATATTCTTAATTGAAGCATTCATTCTTTGAGAGTTGTTGTCATGAGCTTATTGATTGAATTGTTATATTACTGGCCACGCTCTATTGTTACACTCGTGGAAGTAGCTTGATTTATACGTGAAGATGCAGTTCAGATGCTGATTGTGTCCAAGGGCTCTATGCTAGTCCCCTCGGCTGATTGCCGGAAACATACTATTATAAACCATGGGGTATGATGCTACTGGCATCGCATTGCGCTGGGAGTACTTTCTTTATAAATTAATGAAATCCATGAGCACTCGTGAAAATCTAGTGAATTGCTACATGATTGACGTTCTAGTGCGGAACCTTTATGGTTATGAAGGTGAAAAGTGAAAGTGCATTCTCGTTACATTCTTGTTCATGAAAGGCCATGCTACATTCTTGATCATACTTGTTACATTCTTGCTAGTTCATACTTGTTCATCCTATCTTACATGATTGTCTTGTTACTTTGATTTGATCGCATGATTTATCGCATTCGCATGATTTTACCTTATTCTTTAGAGCTAAAATGCTAATTACTTAAATAGTGCTAGTCATGTTGATGCGAAGGTACCTACTAGGCAAGTGTGCTCATTACCTATTTATAATCTTTTTTCAGAAAATAGAAGTGAGTCAGGTTCGGATTCGGAATGTTCAAGTAGCTGATCCGAGAGTGAATAAAGAATTAGCAAAGACTTAGGAAGTTTACATTGTTTTAGATCGAGTCTTTGTAATTTCTTATTTCTTGAGTCTAGTATGATAGAAGTTGAACTAGTGGTTGTATTTGAATATTGGATTTGATTATTAATGAAAGATGAAGTTCAGTAAATATTGTTCGATTGCATTCTTATGTGTGATTGCCTTGCGCTCTGATTATTCTTGCTTGCAAGAGGCTTACCATGCCGACTGTTCACGTTCCTCGAGTTAGTCTTCCGCTGTCATAAAGACTCGGGGCGTGACATTCCACATCGGTGCTTTTCTTGCCCGTCTTAGTCGATGCTTATTCCTTTAACTCGGTGCAAACTTTTCTCTCTGGCAAAATAAAGCCAGAACAATTTTGTGTTTTACTGTTTCTTGTCCGAGCATATCTGTTGCACGATCAGAGTCTATGGTCTGTGCTAATGATGTCATGCGTTTTCTCAAGTCAGTGCACCTCTCGCTTTTGCTCACTTCAACTCGGTGCAACCTGTTGTTCACCTTGTTGCAAGCTAGTCCAACAGTTGATTTGGGAACTCCTACTCAGTGTAGTTTCTGGGTTCTTACTCCTTACACTGATTCGAATTGTGCTAAGCGGTTGACAAAATGACTATTTCTTCTCTGACAGTTTGTCTGTGCATTCACCAAGATGGCACGTGATCCGAGGAAGATGAAGGTCTAGAATATTCTGACACGTGCTCCAACATTTCAGGTGGGAAATGTGGTATCCACACGCCTAAGTTTCTGGAACATACATATATATATGCTGCAGAGGAAAAAGGGTTCGTGAGATGGGATGGAACAGTTGGGAAGAAGAGCACCGAGAGAGTAGTGGATCAAGAGAGAAAACCAGAGACTACCCACTCCATCCAAAGCTGAGAGAAAAATTTCTGAGAGAGAGAAGTGATTGTGAATGTGAAGATCTGCTTCTACGGAAGCTATATTGTTTTTGCTTTTAGAGAAAATTATTGTTCATCAATCGTTTTGTTTTCGAGTTTCCTTTATTTTCATTCCATTCTGTTTCCCTCCATTGTCCTTGGAGGAAGAGAGGTTTGATCCTCTGGTTGTGTGAGTTACTTGGGAGTAACTGCACAGGGTTCCCTTTGCGACATGCAAAGGAAGGGAGATTGGTTCTCCAGTGTTTTTCTTCTGGTTGATCAGAAGACTGAGGAGGGTGTTCCTCAGGACAAGCTATTTGGCAGCAGTTGTTGCAGACTGAGTCTGCTATGTGCGATTGAATATTGCAAGGAAACCTTACTCTCGTGAGTAAGTTGTGGACGTAGATTGCGGATAGCAATCGAACCACCTAAAAAATTCCTTGTCTCTCTGTGGTTTTGCTTGTTCACATTGTGCTGCTCTCCAACTACTTGACACATTGCTTCATTGTGGGTTGCTTTCTCGATCTCATTCCTTATTCTAGTCATCATTGTTGTCTGTCTTCGAAGTCTTCTTCACTGCAATTTGAGGGGTTGAGAGATCGTGTCTGAATTTATCAAATTTTGGGAGTGAGCTATTCATCCCCCCCTTCTATCTCACTTTCCGCTGTGCGTATCTATTAGTATCAGAGCAGGTTTTCACAATGTTGTCCAATGGCCAGGGTAACCTTGGATTTAATGCTCCTCGGAGCTACATGGCTGAGGGACAATCTATCAGCCGCCCTCCGTTCTTTGATGGTAATAGTTACCTTTTCTGGAAAAACAGGATGGAGGTATTCATCAGGGCGCAGAGCCACAAGCTGTGGAGGGTGATCACTACAGGGCCATACGATCTGCCATCGAACGAGGACGCGTGGACAGATGATCAAGTCAAGCTCTCGTCACTCAACTGGACGGCCCTGAACATCATCCAATGTGCAGTACATCCAGACAAATACGCCCGCATCTCAACTTGCAAGACGGCCAAGAAAATGTGGGATGCGTTGGAGTTAATCTATGAAGGTACACCTCAAGTGAAAGCAATGAAGGTAAATCTCCTCACCTCTGAATATGAGATGTTTAAGATGAAACTAGAGGAGACCATAACTGAGATGTATGCCAGATTGTCATTGATTATGAATAGTCTTAAGGGGTTTGGGAAAGAGATATCTGAGGGAGATATAGTCAGGAAGATACTTAGATCTCTAACCCCGACATGGCACACTAAGGCCATTGTGATAGAAGAGTCTAGGGATCTGTCGACCATGACAGTCACCGAACTTATAGGATCCCTTATGACGTATGAGATGAATTTCAAAAGGAATGGTGAAGGAAGCGACAAGAAGGGTAAGGATATTGCCCTCAAGGTGTCCCGCAGCAAGGGAAGTAGCAGCAGTGGGAGTAGTAGTTGCGAGTTTGACGGACTGTCAGACCTCAACCAGGAGGAGCAAGCAATGCTCACTCGACAATTCAGAAAATTCTTAAGGACTAAGGAAAAGACTTTTAGAAGGAAGAAGTCATACCCCTCTGGTAAGAACCTTGATTCCAGCAATGATAAGAATAGGAGTATCAAGAAAATTACATGTTTTCATTGCAGGAAACCTAGACATATGAAAGGGGACTGCCCTGATCTTCAGAAAAAGGGACCTGACTTTCAGAAGAAGAGCTCGAAGGTGCAGAAGAAGAAACCACAAGCAATGGTCTGCACGTGGAGCGATGAGGAAGAAGATCCAGAAGCCAATTCCTCAGAGGAGGATGAAGAAGGAATTTGCATGATGGTAAATAGTGAAGAGGAGGTAACAAATATCTTCGAGAATTTTTCTATTGATGATTGGGAAGATTCCTATGCTGAACTATTAGATAAGTTCAATTCACTGAGTAAGAAGCATAGGGTTCTGAAGAGAAAATTTAATGCTAATTTTGAAGAACAAACTCAAATCAGTGAGGAAATCAGAAATTAAAAGAACAATTGGAAGAAATTACTTCTCTGAAAAAGAAAAATGAAAAGCACAAATCTGAAAACTAGGAAGTTCACACAAAGCTCAGCGAACTCAAGATAAAATTTGAAGAAAGTCTGAATGGAAATAGTGTGATCACAGAGAAGTATGAAGACATTAAGAAAGTGAACACTGAACTTCTAAAAAATTGTGAGTCTATGCAAAGAGAGCTAGAAGACAAACAAAAGGGTTTAGAAAAATTTGTTCAAGAGAAAACGAATCTGGATTCTATACTAGGAACAAGGGTTAATTTCAACAAAGAGGGTTTAGGCTATGACCCAACTAACAAGAGACCCTTTCAGTTCAAGACCACTACCTTCTGCCCAGAGAAGGGAAAAGAAAAGCTGGACACACCATCCAACTCAAACAGCAATCAAAACATTCAACGTCCAAAGGAAAATTCAACAAATAATGCTGGACGACCATCTAAAATAGGAATGAACTTTGTGAAGAACTTCTCTAAGCCCATTCACCAAAACAGAAGTGGTAGCTGGACTGGGCAAATGTATCAGAATAAAAGCTGGAACTACTATAAAAGAATGGGTCCAAACATTAGTTACTGGAGAAATAACACTCACCCTCAAAAATTTGTTAATCAACAAGTGCACAGAAGATACCCCAGGGAGGAGAAGCCTAATAATTGGAATAGATTTCACTTCTCCAGACCAGCTGGACATAATTCTGGTCACAATTTCAATAGACCCAAAATTAAGATGCAAGAGAAAAATAAGTTGAAACAATTTTGGATTCCTAAACACCTGCTTAAAGATTTGAATGATGTCTTTGGACCCAACTTATCTTGGGTTCCAAACCACTTTGCTTGATTTCGTTTGTGTAGGTTTGCCTGGCAGCTAAGAACAACAAATGGTACCTTGACAATGGCTGCTGCAGGCACATGACAGGAGACCGATCCAAGTTCATCAAGTTAGAAATGAAGGTAGGGGGTCTGGTCAAATTCGGAGGAAAGAACAGAGGTAAGATCATTGGGGTTGGCACAGTTGATAAGTCCTCCACTAACTCAATTGAGAAAGTCTTACTTGTGGAAGGTCTTCAACACAATCTGATTAGCATTAGCCAATTACTTGACAAGGGTCAAAGAGTTGTGTTCTACAATAACTCATGCAAAATCTTTGAAATAAATTCTGATCGTGTTAAATTTGTAGCAAACAGGACCAATAATATCTGCATGGTAGACTTAGATGTTGAGTCTGAATCTAATCTTTGCTTGTCTGCAAATTCTGAAAGTGATGCTTTTGATTGGCATAGACGGTTAGGCCATGCTAGTGTTTCTACTTTGAATAAATTGATCAAGCATGATATAGTAAGAGGCATGCCTAAAATCAAGTTTAGTTCAATCTCAAAAATCTGTGATGCATGTGCTCTAGGCAAACAGACCAGGAAGTCCTTCAAACTAAGATCTGAGCCATTGTCTTCTAGACCAATAGAACTTCTTCATATGGACCTCTTTGGTCCTACTAGAACTCAGAGTCTTAATGGAAGTAGGTTTGGTTATATGATCATTGATGACCACTCTAGATTTTCATGGATCTTTTTCTTAGCCAACAAAAATGATGTTTTTCTAAAATTCAAATAATTTTTCAATAAGATCAAACAAGAAAGAAAATATAAGATTTGTTCAATTCAATCTGACCATGGATGTGAATTTAAAAACTCCATGTTTTCTGACCTTTGTGAAAGTGAAGGACTAACACACAAGTTTTCTTCTCCCAGGACACCAGAGCAGAATGGAATTGTGGAGAGAAGAAATCGAACCATTATGGAGATGGCCCGAACCATGCTGATTGAGAGTCAACTACCAAGAAAGTTCAGGGCAGAGGCGGCCAATACAGCAACTTATACAATCAATAGGGCCATGGTAAGACCAATTCACAAGAAAACCCCCTATGAGCTATTGAAAGGTAAGAAACCAAACTTGGCTCATTTCAGGATTTTTGGTGCTAAATGTTTTGTCCATAATAATGACAAGAAAGACTTAGATAACTTTGATGCTAAAAGCTATCCTGAAATATTTTTAGGATACTCTGGAGTGTCAAGAGCATATAGGGTCTTTAACATAACTGATCAGAAAGTTGAAGAGTCTCCACATATCATTTTTGGTGAAGCAAAAGATGCTACTAACATTGAAAATGCTGACAGGGATTCCAAGCACGATGGAGAATTCCTAGAAGACAGAAGAAGAGAAGGTTCAACCGAATGAAACATCAAATGCTCCCAACCAGGTAGGGCCAGCTGAAACATGTGAGTCTTCAATAAATATTAGATACCTAAAAGATCACCCAATAGATAACATCCTAGGCAACCTTGAAGATTCTCTTAGAACTAGGTCTAACTTTAGGAATGTTTATAATAAAGACCTAATTGCTTTGGTCTCACAAATGGAACCCAATTCAGTAGAAGAGGCCTTAAGTGATCAATCATGGATTAATGCTATGTGTGAGGAGTTAGGTCGGTTTGAAAGAAATAATGTCTGGGAGCTAGTTCCAAGACCAGAAATATCTAATGTCATAGGAACTAAGTTGGTGTTTAAATATAAAATGAATGAAGATGAAATCATTTCTAGAAATAAAGCCAGACAAGTAGCCAAGGGCTACTGTCAGGAATTTGGAGTTGACTTCGATGAGTCCTATGCACCTATTGCTAGGATGGAAGCTATAAGAATGTTGTTAGCATTTGCATGCTCCAAGAATATAAAACTCCAACAAATGGATGTGAAGAGTGCATTTTTAAACGGAGTTATCAAAGAAGAAGTTTTTGTTGAACAACTGTGGACGCGAGATTTATCTCGCTTGTTATTATTACTTATTTATTTATTGATTTATTTTTATTGGTTTGTTAGGCGTGCCAGTCACATGTGTGACGATTTCATTATGCGCTCGACTTGACTTGGTCAGTCGATTGTGAAGTCCGAGTCGGGACCAAAAGTCCGCCATACCATAAAGGCTATGACGTTAATTACGTCCTTCATAAGAAGGACAACCCTTGATTAAATGTCAAAATAGGAGGCCACTCGGGGCGGTAATAAAAGAAAAATAACAGTGTGTGATATTGAAGCTCTTGTTATTCTGGGAAGATAATTTAATGCACATCAGATTACTACACCGACATGACCACCTCTTATGTGGGTCGTGCCGGGTAGAAATAGGACACCGTCCACGCAGTGGCGGGACGGGGTCCGGACCATCATCGGGGAGATGTCCCCTTTCATATTTCTCATCCAGCCAAGGGCCTCGCAGCATTCATATTCCCCAGAAGATTGAGCCGGACGAGGGGCGTGTGATATGCACCTCTCGGGACTTATCGGGGTTAAAACATCGATCGACATTTCGGCAGCACCTCCCCATAATCTGGATTATGCCCAGGGGAGAATAGGCTATCACCCACAGAGTGCCGGGATGAAAGCCGAGAAAAGGAGGGAGCGAACCTCCCACATTGCACATGTATGCCCTGGGGCAATGTTTGACTCTTCCCTTATAGGAGCCGGTGACACTCATGCAGTGGCAGAGCTCACCTTAGCTAAAGGGGTTGCTCATAAATCCGGCGCGGATCAGTGGAACATAAGGGAGTCTATCTCCCTTTAATTTTATCCCCGGGACAGTTATGGTGACCCCTGGACATCCCTAAACGGGTTTGATAGAGGTATCGGAGGCTTGATGGGTGGCGGAGTAGGCTCTCGGCGCACCTTGGACTGGCCTAGAGGTTCCCGACGCCAAGGCAAGGAACAGGAGGGGGGTTGTCGGCACCAGGGCCAAATGACCAAGGGTGTGGGCTTCTCGGCGCAAAGGCAAAGAGGCCAGGTTCCCGGCGCGCTGAAGAGAAGGCCAGGGAGTTCCCGGCGCTGGCTTCCCGGCGCGAGGAAGAATTGCTCAAAGGGGGTTCCTGGCGCGCAGGGAAGGAAGCCAGAGGATGGGCCTCCCGGTGCGATGGCAAAGCAGCCAGAGGGGGTTCCCGGCGCGGCCAAGATGAAAAGGATCCCGGCGTGAAGGTAAGAAGGCCAGGGGTGGGGTTCTCGGCGCCAGAAGCCTTGCGCCGAGAACTGTTCACCCCTTTCACTGTGTACGGGGCCGAGATGGGTGAGGGCGCCGGGATGAGAAACAGAGTTTTACGGTACCCTGTTTTTGGGTTTGTTGATGATTCAGGGGGCTTTCCTGGTGATTCAGGCTAAGATAGACAGGCCTTGAGAAGTCAAAAGAGATCAATTCATCAGACGGCAACTGGTTTTGGCTTGGGTTTCAAAGGGAAGGCCAGAAGCGGAGAGTGATTTGGGGGAAACATGGTTTAGGGTATCTCTGTCACCAGCGTCCATAATAATCCCTGAGGATGATTTTGGTATACTCTTCGTCATCTGGGGGCCAAGAGATGGATGTCTCTGGCCCCGGGGATGACTTCAGCAGAGCCGATGAGCATGAATATAACGTCTAAACCGAGCAGCGGTTGCTATACATCTATGCCTTTCTTCAGAGGCCAAGGGATAGTCTGTCCCTGGCTCGGAAGTAAGCACGAGCAACGTTCGAGAGCCAGGCGAATAAGCAGGTGATCAATCGAACTGGGAGGAGGATAGCATGCTACTAAGTCTAAAAGAAGACAGAAAACATGGGGAGATAGCAATAGGGTTTCGGAGAAATAGACAGCAGGCATCAACCGCAGCCTGTAGTGTTCATTCGTTCGAATATCACAATTACATTCGCACATCAGAGACAATACATAGAAGAAGGTACAGGGAGACTATGCCTTGCCCTAGCGGAGTAAAACCTGCTGTGATATCACAGCATACATCAAAAGGGGGAAGAAGTAGAAGCAATCGGAATTAGAAGAATGAACTACAGAAAATGGGGAGGGGAGGGCGGAGCATTGACTCCTCTCCCTCCCCGCTGCCCACCTTCAATCAGGCTTCGAACTCTTTTCTTCTTTGGCCCTTCTGCTTCTTCCTCTCTCGGATCGGATTACAGGCTCCACTCTCTTCTCCTTTTGTGGCTTATCTATTCTTCTTCTCCTCTGTTCTCCCTGTTTTCTCTTCGAATGAGGGGGTTTTATATCCCTCCTTGGTATCCTATTGGCAGGCCTGTCCCGGCGCGCCTCAATCGTAGGCAGACTTCCCGGCGCGTGGGACTCTAGCTTCTCGGTGCCGCTTTTGGGCTTCGACAAGGGGCTCCCGACGCCACTTTTATAGGCCCATTTATGGCTTTTTAGACCTCGCATACACCTCGGCCTTTATTGGTCCTTCAAATATATCAGAACCCGAGAAGGCCCTCCACTGGTGACACAGTTTCTATTGAGATCATTCATAGATTTTCATCAGTCGATAGACTGGGGTTTCATCGGCGTTGCCATCTGAATGATGACAAAGTTGGAAATCATCTCATCGGTATCGTCACCTGAACGGTGACAAGACCGGACATCAGCTTTAGCCTGAAAAGACTTCAGCCAGGTGACTGCTATTTCATCAGTGCCGTCGTCTGGCTGACAATGGCATCGGACATCAGCTTGGTCGGGAAAAGGCTTCGGTCGGGTAGATGGTTGACGAGCTTCATCATTGATCTTTCACTGTTGGTCTGATCTTCTTTTCAATTCTGTTTCCGCGCCTGCTCATTTTTCAGGCGTCAACAAATGCCCCCCACCTGCGGATGGCGTAAGTGCATAATAAGCGGCATAGGGTCCGCAGGTGCCCTTCATCATTTGAGGGTATCCTCCTCAATCTCTCCTTGACATTGTCCTTCGGCTTAATCATGTTGCAATATTATGCACATGTATCTTTCAATTTCATGTTTTTCATCTCCATATTTTCTGATTTTATTGTCAGCACTTTGGAGCCTTCTTGGCCTTGCCTTGGGCTTCTCGGCGCGAGGTAGGACTCTTCTCGGCGTGGGTGCTTCTCGGCGCGGCCTGTTGCTCGTAGGCCCTCGGTGCGGCCGCTTCTCGGCGCGCCTTTTCTTTCTGTCGAAGGGGGGTTCTCGGCGCGCATTACTTCGTGCCGAGAAGTCCCTCCTTCTTCTCCTTTTTAACCCCCCCGAGAGGGTTTTTACCTCATTTCTTACCTTTCCCTTCTCTCTCTTCATCTCGGCGGCGGCGGTGAGCTTCCCCCCTCCGAGAGCCTTATTGCATCCCCCCCTTTTTGACCCATTCATTCTCGGGTAGGTTCATCATACGGGACTGAGTCCCATTTTATGTTCGGGATCACTCCCTCTTGGTGGGTGACTCCCTATTTTTCTTGGGCAGACCCCGGACAAGAGGAGATGCTGCCAAAATTTAACTGGAATTACTTATTTAATCATCACATGCCTATTCATCTTCTCGATGCTTATTTTTCATCTTTTCTTGATTACAGTCACTGACATGGCTTTCGACTCTTCTGTTGCGGCTTCCATGACTGTGGGAGCGAGTTCATCGGCTCAGCCGGACATATCTCGGGCTTCAGTCAACTGGCTGAATGTGAATAGTCTGAGCTTTGGCTATGACCGTATTGCTACTGTCGACGAGTCCTCTGATTCCGAGACTGACACTGTGCCGTCTTCCGGAGTCTATTCTTCCATAGAAGGTATTGACTTTAGGAGAGCTGCTGACTACCGTCCGGACCTGCCGAAGGATCGTCATCTGTTGCCGTTTATCCGGACCTTCACCATAGGCAGAATGAGGGATCTTTTCCTTGCTCGGTCTGTGGAAGCGGCAATACTTACCGACAAAGACAGTATGAAGGGTTCTGTTTATCGAGCCCGAGCTATATACGAGCAGAGGGACTGGAATGCCGTGCTGGGCATTTCTGAATTAGAGTCGGAGAAGAAGATGCTGACCCGGGCTCCAGAGTTTACCCCGACAAGGTGGGACCATACAGCCAGTCGCGTCCATCGAGAGAAGACCCACTTCGGACTCTTCTTAGCACCTGTGAAGTGGGGTTACAGGGACGAGCCATTTATTCTCAATTGTCTGGCCGTTCAATTTAAATATCAGCTGGCCGCTGGCTGGTTTGGGGATGCTAAGTTGACAGACGCACATCTCTTCAGGGTAGGAGCAGTGGAGTTTATAGAATTTGTCTTGAAGGAATACGCCCCTCTACTGATTAGAGCTGGGGTCTACCATAGTGTATTCGCCTCCAGATTCCGCTATCCCATCTCTCGGGGATTATGTTGCGGCATGCTTGAAGTATTTTGCCCACAGTTTAACACGTTCTACACAACAGAAGGCGAGACATCCCTCGACCTCTGGAGTCTTTCGCAGCTTTCTGGTCTGCCCATAGATGGGGAGCCATATGAGGAGGTCTGTCTAGACGACTCTGTAAAGGACGCCTCTGATGGAGAGGGCAGATATTCTTTCGGCTATGCGTACCGGTATCTGATGAAAGCCTATCGGACCATTTGTCTGGCCTATAGTAGGGGATCTTCCAAAGGATATCAACCCCGGGAAAAGAGCAGTAGATTGAGAGTCCGTGTGGGACAGTAGATACAGTACTTCTTCGGGGGTCCCTTGAAGTATACAGACTTTCCTTCCGTGGGACCGACTCCCGGTAAGCAGATCAGGGCCCCTCGTTACAAATCAACATTGCCAGCTTCACTGCGCCGAGCAGGTGTAGACGGCCCGAACCCAGCAGGGGTTGACCCCATCACTCATTGTGCAGCTTATCTGACCTTCTGGCTGTGCACTTTCGCTCTCCCGCAAGGGGACGAGACGACTATCAGGCCGGAGGCTATATATCCGGCCTGTCAAATGGCCTGGGGGATGAGACTGTCTCTGTGCCCGGTGGCTTTGTGTTTAGTTTACAAATCTTTGGGAGATTTGCATAGACATCGGGTTCCCCGTTCCTTAAGGACTGTGGGTCCATTTCATTTCTTCAATGCTTGGGTTTGCAGCATTTTCCCCGAGCTGGCCCCGAGAACCTTGCAGTCAGACACATTGCTCCCTCGGATGATTGAGTTTGCTAGCGCCGAACCTGGTCTTTTCTTAGAGCAGCTGTTTAAGATAAGGGGCAGGTTGACAAAAGTGCCTGTAGATGCTCCTGGCAGCATTCATTTTTGGAGCTTGGCAGCAGGTTCGGCTCCTTTAATAGACCCTCAGAGGGAATGCAAAATGGAGGAGGTAGAAGCTTATGTCCATCCTGTTTCGGGGGCCAATGCCACCCGGCCCATATTAGAACCAGAACTGGTAAGGTGGGATATGGCTATCCGACCCAGTGTATTGGTCTTCAGGAAGGGAGGCTTGCTCATTTTGGAGCCCTATTACCCATTCCGTTTTAGCAGAAACTTTGGTTATGATCAGCATATTCCACCATCAGTTGCTCAGTTTCCTTTGGACAGCCGGGCCAAGCATGGGTCCACCATTGCCAGTGACGGTCGAACATGGTGGGATTTCTTTCATCGCCGAGAGGGCGTAACTTTCAGGGTCCCGACCGTTTCTAATCGTATACCCCGTGTCACATCGGAATACATAAGTGGTGGAATACCCGCACCAATTTCTATAAAGATGGCAGAGGCGCCTTTTGGGATGTGGCCGAGCGCTCTTTCTTAAAGCGGCAATCAGGGCCTGTGTTTGAAATTGATGAGGTTCATCTGAAAAGGCTCTATTCACAGCATCCGAAGGAGGCGGAAACATATATTGCCAGACGTCGGTCTTTGAAAGAGGAAGGTTCTGAAATACCCACTCCTGTCTTTTCTGAGATTAATGAAGACGCTTTTACAAAGGATCTGAGGCAGTTGGGCCATATAGGGGGTGTTCCTTTGGATGTACAATATCCGTTCCCCCCAGAGGAGCCTCTCCCGACAGCAGCCCCCTGGAGGGGTCCGGTGGATAGATTTCACCCTTATAGGACATTTGTGCGGAGGGAAGACCGCACCCAGACATACTATCAGCACACTTCTTGGCTTTTTGTACTGCTGAATGTTCACGGGCTATCAGTAGAGAACCCGATAACTGGCATTCTGAATAAGCCACTTTTTGTTTCTTTTCATTATGTCGATGGCTGGTGTATGGATTATCTTGGCCTGTTTCATTGCCTCGACTTCCACGGGCATAAAGACTTGGCTGCCTTGACAGAGAAGTGCCAGACCATTGGTGACATATGCTGGCTCGTGAAGGAGGCTGCTTCCCGATCGAATGAGGTAGCTTATCTGTATTGGCCGCTTTCCACATTTTATGATGGCCCAGCAGGTATGACCCTTCCTGTGCGCTCATGGCATCTTTCTTTTATTGTTATGTTCTGCATCTGTCGACTATGACTGCCTTTCTTGTGTCTTGCACAGATAGACCGGACATAAAACGGCAGGGACTTTACAGGAAGATTATTGCTCAAGCTGAGAAGCCTGCTTACTTTGAAATTCCTGCAGCGGCACCTACGACCACTCCCTTGCCTCCGGGCAAGAAGAGGAAGCCTTCTGTGGTGAAAGCTGCAGTTGTCAAGGCCAAGAGGGCCAAGGTTGTTCGGGTCTAGCAGTCAGCTCCAGTTGCGACGGATGCCGGAACCCCTCTTCCAGACATCCCCTCTTTTGACGAGTTCAGGTCTCAGAGGGCGGCTACTCAGGAACATGCCGAGAGTGGCGGTAAATAGCTTGTAGATGCAATCTTCATTGTCTTCTTGACTGATCTTTTAAGGCGTCCTTTGAGACTGAGCTTCTCTTTATCTGATACAGCCCCGGAGCAGGTTGCAGTGCCTGTGGAAAGGGACACGATGCTGCCTTCTCCTACCCCGGCTGGCGAGGAGGAGGGTAAATGTGCTTTCTCATCTCTTTTATTTATACTCCCGTTGTTGTTCTTTTTTTTTTGTTATATCCCTCAGAGTTCCCTTTTTGTTGAGGTGGCAGTCAGGGAGCATACTGAGGCCATGATAGCAGCGAGAGAGTCGCCTCAGCCGCAGGAGGGTCACATGATTCAAACAAAATGGAGCCCTGTCCCGGCCAGATGCATAATCACCCGGTCTGCATCCCGACATGCTCTAGAGGTGACCCCGCAGCATATAGCTAGTGTGGAGGTATCCTCGGGCAGCTCTGAGACCGTCCCTGATAATGAGGAGGAAGTGACTTTCAGCGACAGTGAGGAGGAAGTCCTAAAATCAGAAGCCTTGCCCGTATTTGCAAAAGGCCTTCCGCCTTTTCAGCCTCCCAAGCTGCTGATGCTATCTTCTAAGGAGGAATTGCAAGAGGAGTTTGCCGGGCTCAACACCGAGGTTGACATAACCCCTCCGTTTGTTGCTTCAACTACGGAGCTTTCTCCCCTTTTGTCTCATTTTGAGGATATAGACCCCACTTTAAAGGTAAGCTTCTCTTTTTGTTTCCTGTTCTATTTATTTTCTTTCATTCACTGCTGAAGATCATTCTGCTTTGTCCTCAGGACCCTGTCATTACCAGCTCAGACACAGCCGCAGTTTCTATGGATGTCTCATCTGCAGACTTGGTCATCATCCCTGCTTTACCTTCAACTTGCATGGGAATTTCTGAGGTTATTCGCCCTGTGCCAGTAAGAATACAATCTTCAACTGACTTAACATCACTGGACTTGGGATCATCAGGAGAGATTTCCATCCCTGTCAGGGCCTCAGAGTTTAGAGCCGAAGCAGACCCAGCCAGAAGCTCCACTTTTATACCGGCTGCCGTAATGTCAATTGCGCCCGAGTCAGCAGTCCCTGCCACAGTGGCTATAGAGACTGGATTTCTGCCTCTACAGACTAGGGACCCTTCGTCCCCATTATCAGAAAGAGCAGCTGAAGATGAAGCCCTTATTCAGAAGACTCATGGAGAGATAGCTCCATCATTTATTGGTTCTCCCTCCGCGGATGTTCAAGCCATAGCTCCCGAGACAGCGGTAGAGGAGGAGTCTTCAGCTCAACAGGAGAGCACAGAGAGGGACCGGCCAGTTCTTCCAGCAGATTTGCCGTCTTCGTCCTCTCAGCCGATGTTGCACTGTGGGCAGACATTGACGGCGAGGTGACTTTTGAGGTCGTCCCATCTGCCTCCTTTGGCTTTGCTTCTTCTGACAGCTTTGTCTGGCAGCATTTGGACATGCTACACCAGCTAGTAGAATCCCAGCCTGGCTTGACGTGTCTGCAACTGAAGGAAATTGCCAATCGCTTCACCGCTGGCCTGTAAGCCATGGGCTGCCCTCTAGACATATGGGCTCAGCGGGTCTTGCTTTTGCTGAAATTCGTGCATCGGAGAGACTTCCTAGCACGGACCATGGCCGACAAGCTGACGGCACTGAGGTTGCAGAGGTCAGAATATAAATCTGAGCGGGGGCAGCTGACGCTCGCACTTGATGAACGCCCAGCTGAGCTACAGCGTGTTGTTCGGTGGGAGGAAGCTGTCCAGGACCGGATAGCCATTTTGGAAGCGGAGCTCACCGGACTCCGAGCCGAGCTACAACAATTATCCTCTATTCGGCCGCAGTCCATCGAGGAGGTGGCTTCGTTGGAGGGACGAGTGATGTCTCTCCAAGACATGTCTGTGAGGCTTCAGGAGGAGGAGGCGCGCCTTCATGAGCTAGGAGCTGCTCCCTATGTGGGTCTTCTGGCCTTCGAAGATATATTCCAGTGGCCATGAATTATCTCTTCTTTCTTTTTCTTGTGCCCTCTTTTGTGATACAGTGTTCATTCGGGGCTCTTTATGTACTCCTCTTTTAATGAAAAGGAATCTTCGGCTTCATGTGTGTCCATTGTCTTTTCCATGTGGTTTCATCACTTTGGGAAGTGGGGTAGTGGTTCTAGCAGTCCCTCATGCGAATGGCTCGTACCTGGCAGGAGAGCGTCCACCCCTTCAAAGAAAGGATGGGGAACTCGCTCCACCGCGTGACGGCCTCGGGGGGGGGGGGTGCTTAAATCGAATTCTGTTGGTGGTAGCAAACGTCCTTCTTGGCCGTACGTGCCGCAAGAGAGACGGTTTGCAGGAATGTGAACAAAGAGGCTCAGAGCATTATCCGGAATGGGCGAATGGTCCATCCCGGGTAAGTTTCAAAGCTAGTCGGGGCAATGTGCCAATCGACCAGTATATGACTTCATCATCGATATTGGGTTTATATCGACGCAAAGGAGTTTTATAGGTTTCATCAGAGTAGACGTAAGGTCTAGACTGGGTAGAGGTTATCGCAGGTGGGACATTGAAGGGTGCGTGATTTTCATCAGGACAGACATAGGGTCTGAACTGGATAGGATTTCACCAGTGATCGGGCGAGGTGCCGGTCGATCAATAGCTAGTTTCATCATCAATATTGGGTTCATATCGATGCAAAGAAAGTGTTATAAGTTTCATCAGAATAGACAAAAGGTCTAAACTGGCAGGGTTTTAATTGGACATGGTTTCATCACGGATCGGACGAGATGCCAGTCGATCAGTGGTTGGTTTCATCATCGATATGGGGCTTATATCGACGCAAGGAGTTTCATAGGTTTCATCAGTATAGACGTAAGGTCTAAACCGGACAGAGGATTTCATCATTGATCGGGCGAGGTGCCGGTCGATCAACGGTGAAACGTATGTAGAGGTGTAGGTCTCGTTAGGACAGACGTAAGGTCTATTCCAGCAGGTTTTATCGCGGGTGGGACTTCGCCAAGAAATACGTAGGTTTCATCAGGATAGGCGTAGGGTCTATCCTGGTAGGGTTTCATCGTTGACCAGGCAAGGAGCCGATCGATCAAGGGAAGGTTTAGGAGTTTGATCAGGACAGACGTAAGGTCTGAACTGGTCAGGCTTTATCAGAATGGTGACGGGTTTTATTGTCGGTGGGACATGTGAAAAGAGGGTATATAGATTTCATCAGGGTAGACGTAAGATCTATCCCGGAAAGGCTTTATCATCGGTGGGGCATAGAGCCAGATGACCGACGGAAGGCTTCATCAGTGAAGGGGAGGTAGAGGCAACGTGCCGGTTGACATGGAACTTCTGAATTACCACATTACTGACCCAAGTGTCCTTTTGGGTTTTCACTAGAGCCAGCCCCCTCTTGCTTTTGCCCACGCGTCCTTTCAGATTTTCACGTGGTGGGGTACCCGATTTTACCTGCAGTGCCCTTTCGGGTTTTCACCACAGCTGGGTTTTAGCCATTTTTGCCCTTGTCCAGAATGCCTGAACAAGTCTCACGGGGTATCTCTATTTTTTTAACCCCATTTTTTATATATATTTCTTTTATCATTTTCTTTCTCTTTTTCTTTGTCATCGTCTTTTCTGGAACTGGAACTTTCATCCTATGGACCATGGCGTCATATGTTTATTGTGGACACACGATCATTGATGTGGGTGTCAACATCAATGCAAAGGGAAATATGGTTTCATGACATATTCAGGCGAAAGGTCTGAATAGATAGCAGCTCGGGCACGGAGCCATTTGCCGAAAATGTGAGTTTCATCGTTAATGTAGGGTCTGACATTAGCGCAAAGGAATAGAGTTTCATGATCTATCCAGACGGAGGGTCTGAATCGATTCAAAGAGCAGTGTTGTGCTATGTCAGAGCGGACGGAAGGTCTACCCTGGATGGGTTTTAGCGTCGATCAGGCAGTGTGCCAACCGATCGATAGCAGGTTTCATCATTGGAATTGGCTCATACCAATGCAAGGATTTCATATGTTTCATCAGGATAGACGTAGGGTCTAAACTGGATAGGGTTCTATCATTGATATTGGGCGAGGTGCCTATCGATCAATGGCGGGTTTCATCATCGGTATTGGATTTATACCAATGCAAGGAGTTCATGGATTTCATCAGGATAGACGGAAGGTCTAAACTGGATAGGTTTCATCGTAGGTCGGGCAATGTGCCAATCGATCAACAGCAGGTTTCATCACGGCGGGACGTAAAGAGACATGTAGATCTAGTCGGAATAGACGTAAGGTCTAAACCGGACAAGGTTTTATCGCTGATCGGGCAGTGTGCCGGTCGATCGACGAGGAGTTTTATGGTGGGAGGTGAGGCTTTCTTTGGAATCACCACATTACCGACCCAAGCGCCCTTTCGGGTTTTCACCGGAGCCAGCCCCCTCTTGCTTTTGCCCACGCGCCCTTTTGGGTTTTCACGTGGCGGGGTACCCAATTTTGCTTGCAGTGCCCTTTCGGGTTTTCACCACAGCTGGGTTTTAGCCATTTTTGCCCTTACTCAGAACGCCTGAATAAGTCTGGCGGGGCATCTCTATTTTTAGCCCCTATTTTGTCATCTTCTATTCTCTCTTCCTTTCTCTTTTTTTTTTTAGAGGGTGACAGGTCGGAATGCCATTAGGTCAAGATAAGGGGTGGCTTGGTTAGGGCGGAGTGACGCTAGACCGGGAAAAGGGTGTAGCTTGGCTAGGGCGGAGTGCCGCTAGACCAAGAAAGGGGTAGCTCAGTTAGGGCGGAGTGCCGCTAGACCAAGAAAAGGGTGTAGCTCGGCTAGGGCGGAGTGCTGCTAGACCAAGAAAAGGGTAGCTCGACTAGGGCGGAGTGCCGCTAGACCAAGAAAAGGGTAGCTCGGCTAGGGCGGAGTACAGCTAGACCGGGAAAAGGGTAGCTCGGTTAGGGCGGAGTGCCGCTAGACCAAGGAAAGGGTGTATCTTGGCTAGGGCGGAGTGCCGCTATACCAAGAAAAGGGTGTAGCTTGGCTAGGGCAGAGTGCCGCTATACCAAGAAAAGGGTGTAGCTTGGCTAGGGCGGAGTGCCGCTAGACCAAGAAAGGGGTAGCTCGGTTAGGGCGGAGTGCCGCTAGACCAAGAGAAGGGTGTAGCTCGGTTAGGGCGGAGTGCCGCTAGACCAAGAAAAGGGTGTATCTTGGCTAGGGCGGAGTGCCGCTATACCAAGAAGAGGGTGTAGCTTGGTTAGGGCGGGGTGCCGCTAGACCAAGAAAAGGGTGTAGCTCGGTTAGGGCGGAGTGCCGCTAGACCTGGAAAAGGGTAGATTTTGCCCAATTACTCGGGGAATGTTGGTTGTGCTGTATGATACAGCTTCAGATGTCTTCTGTTGAGTGGCGAGAATTGGACTTCCCCTCGATGGTTAACAACCATGTAGGCCCCTCCTTCGTAGACCCTTTGTATCACATAAGGACCTTCCCAATTAGCATTCAGCTTTCCTTTTGGGTTGGACGCCATGACTTCTTTTTTCTTGACCATGACGAGGTCGCCTTTCTTGAATTCTCGTCCTTTTACGAGTTTGTTGAATGCAGTGGCCATGCGGGCCTGATACATTTGGATACTCTTCTGAGCTCGGAGGCGCTTCCCTTCCAATTCAGCTAGTTCTTCTAGTCTTCTTTCTGCATTGGTCTGTTCGCCACGGGCCAGGCCATATTGGACTGCCACTCTGAGTGACGGGACTTCCAGCTCTAGCGGAACCACTGCCTTTGAGCCGTATACCAGTGAGTATGGTGAGCACCCTGTAGGTGTCTTGAAGACAGTGCGGTATGCCCACAGAGCTTCATACATTTTCTCTTCCCAGTCCTTCTTATTAGAACTGACGACCTTGGCCAGCAAGGTGCAGAGAGTCTTGTTAAAAGCTTCTGCCAATCCGTTTGCCTGCGGATTGTAAGGAGTGGAAGTCCTCCATTCGATCTTATACTTCTCAGCAAGCCAATAGACCTTCTGATTTCTGAAATGACTTCGATTATCGGATATTATTCGGCTGGGGATCCCGAACCGGAAGATAATGTTCTGTTTGATGAATCTGGCGACCAGTTCACCAGTCACTTCTCTTAATGCTATAGCCTCCGCCCATCGGGAGAAGTAATCTGTTATGGCCAGAATGTACTTATGTCTGGCCGAGGAAGTCGGCAGTGGCCCGACTACATCAGTTCCCCATTGTGCAAATGGCCAGCTGGGAACTGTAGGGTGCAGAGTCGTAGGAGGCCTTCAAGGCACAGTAGCATGCTCCTGGCATTTCTGGCATGATTTTGCAAATTTACAGTAGTCTTCAAACATGGTGGGCCAATAGTAGCCCAGCTTCTTGATTTCTATCTTCATCTTGGGACCAGCCTGGTGGGCACCTGCTGTCCCAGCATGGGTTTCTTTCATCGCTTGCCAGGCTTCCTCAGTGGACAGACAGCGGAGTAGAATCTTCTTGTGTGCATCTGCCATTATTCGGAAGAAAATTCCATTCCTGAGTTCATAAGAATCTTTGATTCTTAGGAGTTTCATCTTTTCTTCCCTTATCTGCGACAGTTATTGGTGTACCAACCACTGCAGCAAGTGCTGTCTCCAATCAGAAGCTTGTTCTGTGCTGATGGTGGCAACTTCATCTTATTCGGGGAACCCTTCTAGCATACTGGGGACTTGCCGCCGGTTCATAACGACAATGTTCAGTGTCTTATTTGGTGGGACTGCTAGTGAGCTGGCCAGCTTTGCCAGTGCATCAGCTTGGGCATTGTGCCCCCGGCCCACATGCTTGAGCTCAATATGATAGAATTTCGCGATAAGGCGCACAGCTTTCTGGTGGTAGGGATTCAATTCTGGCTTCCGCACTTCGAACTCCCCTTGGATTTGTTTTATGATCAACATCGAATCCCCGAATACCTGAAGCATTTGGATACCCATGTTGAGGCTGATATGCAGACCGATTATCAGAGCTTCGTACTCAGCTTCATTATTGGTGCAGGGCTTGTTTATAGAACAGGAAGTATGCACGACCTCCCCTTCTGGTGACTTCAGCACAATATCGGCCCCGGACCGTATTCTGGTCTTTCCATCGGAGTCTGTCTCTGTTCTAGATGCTCCATCAAAGAATAGTTGCCACATAACTGACTGAGCCTGGTAGGCCTCGAGTGTCTCGTCATCGGGTAACTCAGTCCCTAGCATATCATTTTTCGGCACAGGATGCTCTGCGAAGAAATCAGCCACGGCCTGTCCTTTTATCACCCTCTGGGGTGTGTAGGTAATATCGAATTCCATCAGGATCACTGCCCATTTGCCCAACCGGCCCTTCAGTACAGGCTGAGTCAATATATATTTGAGCGGATCTGCTGCAGATATCAATCTGACTTCATGTGACCACATATAGTGTCGGAGCTTCTTGACAGCAAAGACTAGTGCCAAGCAGGTCTTTTCTATGTAGCTGTAGCTTTCTTTAGTTCTAATCAACCTCCTACTCAGGTAGTACAAGGCTTGTTCTTTGCCTTCTTCATTTATCTGTGCCAGCATTGCCCCCAGGGAACAGTGTGTGGCCGCGATGTATAGTATTAAGGGCCTGCCCTTAACGGGTGCCCCCAGCACTGGAGGGGTCTTGAGATATTCTTTCAGCTTCTCAAAGGCTTCCTGACAGCCATCGTCCCAGAGGAACGGCACATCTTTCATCATGAGCTTGTGAAAGGGGTGGCATCTTCCCGACAGATTTGATATAAATCATCGGATATAGGCCAGACGCCCTTGCAGAGATCTCAGCTCGGACAGATTCCTCGGTGGAGGGAGCTCCTGGATAGCCTTAATCTTGGATGGGTCGATTTCAATGCCCCTATGCCGGATAATAAACCCGAGGAATTTTCCACTGGACACGCCGAAGGCACATTTCATGGGATTCAATTTGAGTTCATATTTGCGCAGCCTCTGGAATACTACCCTCAGGTCTTGCAAATGGTCTTCTCTTCTTTTAGTTTTTACTACCAAATCATCAATGTAGCACTCTACTTTCTTGAAGAGCAAATCATCAAAAATCTTGGTCATAGCTCTTTGGTAGGTAGCGCCGGCATTCTTGAGGCCAAACGGCATCCTTTTGTAGTGGAAGATCCCCTTCGGAGTGCGGAACACAGTGTGCACTCTGTCTTCTTCAGCAATCCAGATCTGGTTATATCAGGATGACCCATCCATAAATGACAGGGCTTCATGACTAGTAGTCGCATCGATCATCACTTCAGTGATTGGCACTAGGAAATCATCTTTCGGGCAGGCCTTATTAAGGTCCCGGAAATCAACACATATTCTGATCTGCCCATTCTTCTTCTTTACGGGCACTATATTGGCTAGCCATGTAGTATATTGGTTCTCTTCAACAAAGCCCACATCGATTAGCTTGTCAACCTCTTTGTTAATCTGATTTATTAATTCAGGGCGCATTCTCCTGGAAGGCTGCTTTACAGGGCTAGCCTCTGGTTTTATTGCCAATCGGTGCTGTGCCACATCAGAACTCAGTCTCGGCATTTCATCATATGTCCATGCAAAGCAGTCTCGGAATTCTTTCAAGAACTGTATATACTGTTCCCTGGCAGCTGGCTCCAGCAGTGCACTGAGGAATGTTAGCCTTGGCTCATCTGCGGTCCCCGGATTTATTTCCACAAGCTCATCGACGGTGGCCTGACCTCCATCTTCGACCTCGGGCGGGGCTTCTTGCAAGTCAATGAAGCCTCCCGGGATATAATCTTCTTTAGTTTCATGATTCTCTGTTTCATCATACTGGTCATCAGCGGGTGCTGGCTCATCATATACGGCCAATATTGTTGGATTCTGTTTAGTCTGTCCCGAGGACGTGACTGGTTCAGAAGGGAACTCAAAAATGGAGTCTTCCGCCCCCAGAGGTTCTTCTGATGCAGGCTTTGCCGAGGGATCGTCATTCTATAGGGCCCGGACTTCTTCAAGGATGCGCTCAAACTCCAGGCATTCCCTCAGCTCTTTGGCTATTTGGTCTTCATCCGGGGTTCCCGTATCAAACTTTGCTTCAGCATGGAACAGATCCTCTTTGCAAGGTAGGTCTTCCCAGCACCAATCTTTCTTTGTTTCATCAGATGTCCCCGTCTCCGGCTGACTGTCTGGGGCTTCATTGTTCATTACGGATTGATAAATGATTTCTTCATCTTCCGAGGGGTACCTGTCATATCCCACCTCGGGAGGGTCTTCATGCTGGTAGGAGACAGAGATGACGTCCACCTAAGCTTCATAGTATTCTTGAAGGGTATAACCCAATCCCGGGTGCTGAGTGATTTTCCTCAGTTCTTTATTATCCCAAGGCGGATCCCATAGCTCCTTGAACACCTTCTTCTGGGCAGCAGGCTGCAATGACGGCATTTGCATCTTAGAGAACATCTGCGAAACCCGTTGGGTAGTATAATCCAAGCCTGTAATTGGAACCATCCGGTTTGCAGCTTCTTCAGGGACCATGCAGTCTCGATCATCTTCCTCGACTGACTCCCCGGTGTAGAATATGGTAGGAGGCTCGTAGAAGCGAGGGATTTCCATAGTCTTCAGTGGTAGCACCGTCTGGTATTCTATGCTGGCAATGGGCTTGACTAAACCCTGCGGAACCCCCACTTGTATGTACTTTTCTTTCATTTCTTCGTCAGTATCATCTGGGTGGATGCTAGGAGGGGTGATCCGAGCAAAGTCACCAATATATGAAATGTGAGATACTTCATGTTTCTTAATATAGCCCCTTGGTGGCGGTGGAGACCAATTTCTTGCCTTTGTCACCGGCTTCTTCTAGTTGACCCCAGCCTCTTTCTCTTCATCCTTTTGCGACACCTCCGTGTAGTAGGATGCATCGAGCATATCGCACTCGAATACTTCGAAGGGATGCAGGTCCGCAAACACCCTTTCTTCTTTTCCTTTGTGGCAGTATTTAAGGCATTGATGTAGCATGGACGGCACTATCTGATATTCATGCAGCCACGGTCTCCCCAGCAGGGCCTTATACGTGGTGTTGGAGTCGATTACATAAAATCGCACCACGGTAGTGAGGTCCCCCAATGTGAGGTTGAAATCAGCCACCCCAAGGGGCGTCTCACATTTCTGGTTGAATCCCGCAATTTTCATGTCTCTGACCTTGGTAAGCTGAAGATCAAAGTAATATTTTTGGTAGATGCGGTATGGGAGAATGTTCACGGCAGCCCCGGGATCTATCAGTATCTTGCTCAGTGGCTGACAGTTCAGGGAGCCCCTCATATACAGCGGTCTGTTATGGCCGGAATTCGGAATCAGCATGTCGTCTTCTGTGAATGTGACTGACAGCCCAGAATTCACTTCTGTCAAGAGTGCTTCATATTGTGCCGGCGACTGCAAGGCATCAACAATTGCTTGGCGAGCCTCTTCACTCAGAGAGAGAATCTCCCAGATGGAGAATCTGGTAGGGAGCTTCTTTAGCATTTTCATGATCCGGCTGCCCACCCTGACATTAGACAGTCTCATTTCTTCCGCCCATCGGGGTTTTAGAGGTTCATGTGGTGCCCGTGGCCTCTGCTGCCCAGTGCTGGTTTCATCCTCTGGACTGATCTCTTGGGGGGCTTCTTCTATGGCAACGGCCCCTGGTGCCGTCGGAGAGTTATCCTCCTCTTTCTCATTTTGCTTGTAGGCTACATATGCCGACTGCTGAGGTCTCTTGCCTTTATCTGGCCCAGCCTGTATCGACTGCCCAATTTCCAGGCTGGATAGAAATTCCAAAAATGTTGGAGTTTGACCTCCTTTCTTCTTTTCTTGGTACAAGCTGGCAGGGGGAGGAACCTGGACACCTCGTACCTCTGGTTCAGGAATCTGGTAGGGTTGCTCCCCTCTGAACATAATGTTATGATTGGCTGGTGGTGGGCGCCCCCACCTTCTTCCGGAGCGTGTTGCATGTGCTGAGGTTGAGGCCTCGGCATGGTTGGCTTCTAGCGGGGCATTTGATGTTTCATCCTCATCGTCCTCCCCGGGCGAGGTAAAGAGTGCTGATAGGGTGTTGCATTGTACTGTCACGACTCCCTTTTCCTTTTTGCATTTAGACCATCTCTTCTTTTTCTGGGAGTTTGGCTTCTTTGGTTCTTTCCCCCAGAAGGGTTCAGTCTCAGCTTTTTCTTGTTCTGCCTCTGACTGCTCTTTAATTTTCAATTCTTCGAGCTGTTCCCAGAGTATACAGTCTTTCACCAGCAGGTGCCCGGGCTTTTCCTGTTCATATTCATCGAGCCCATTAATATACTGCTGTAAACGCCTGGCTGCAGGACTTACTTCCTTATGTGCAGGTAGGGGGACTTGTCTTCTCCGATTATGAGTGGGGATCCGGATAACTGGCCCTGTTTCAACCGTGTGCCATACTGGCTTTACTGGAGGTGGTTCGGGCCTTGGTGTGACACCGCGGATAACTGCTCCACTGGTATTGGCTGCGGGAGTCTTCTTTCTGTTCTTTATGGGTTTCATCTGCCATCCTTCCTGATCCTTTAGTGGGGTGAGGAAGCAAGCTTCATAAGTATGCCTGGTACATTCTTCAACGGCCTCCTTAGGCAGTTGCTGGTAGACTGAAATCATATTGGCGGCCATTCCTAAGGTCGGAGGCTCATGTGGACGAGGTGGCTCTACCTGGTAATCTCCCAGCTGTAGCTCGCCCTTTTTGACCATGCCTTCCATAATATCTTTGAAGACGTAACAATCTTCAATTGCGTGCCCCAGCGCACGGTGATATGGACAGAACAAGGGATCACCTTTCTTTGCCGTGTCATCGGGTCTCTTTGGCTCAGGCAATGTTACCTTGTTGAACTTGTATGCCCAGTTGAATAGTGCGGCTGTCTTATCTTTCGGGAAAGAGTATGGCTTTCTCATTTTGTTTCTCAGAGAGACCTTATCTTTTCTTTCTACTGTGTCTGCTGGCGGGGGAGCTTCATCTGCCCCCTTCTTCCCTTTCTGTTGCTCGAAGGTTCTGAAATCGACGGTGTTAGCCTCAGAGTGCGATGGTCGTCGATCATTAGATTTACCTTTTGGCACAGTTGGAGCATTGGCCGTTAGACGCTTGGACAGGAACGTCTCGACTTCCGCCACTATATTATTTAGCCGGTCAAATGTTCTGACATCTGCACCAATCATTTTTTCCAGTACCTCTCTCCTGAGGCTCTGCTTACATATTTGCACTGCATCTTCTTGATGAGGAGGTCTTCTGCATCTCATAGCTAAGTTCCTCCACCTTTTGATGTAGTCCAGTGATGTTTCATCTTGCTTTTACCTGGTTGCATATAGTTCTGCTATTGTAATTTCTCTTTCCGTGACGTGAAATCTGTCGCGGAACTTTCTTTGCATATCAGGCCAATCGGCCAGTGACCCAGCCGGCAGGCTTGAATACCATTCAAAGGGTATCCCGATGAGGGATGAGCCGAAGAACTTAAGCAGATAAGCTTCATCAACTGCCAAGTCACCCATAATTGTGGTATAGTAAGCTATGTGCTCCCTGGGAGAGCCCTGGCCATTAAATTTTTCGAACTTCGGCGGCTTACTGACGCCTGGCGGTAGTCTCTTAGCAGCATACTGGGGAGGATACGGTACTTTGTACACATCGTAGGTACTAGCATCATCACCAGTCTTTTCAGATAGCTTCATCTCCACAATCTTTCAATCATCAGCTTCTGGGCTATGGCTGGATCTATGTTTTCCGGGAAGAAGTGAGCTTGTTGCTGACTGTAAGGAGTTGTCATCACAGTTGCGCGCAAGGCCGGCGCGACAGGCTGCGTCTGAGATACAGAGGGCTGAGCTACCGTCTGCTGCAGAACGGGTTGGCTCGGTGCTTTGCCCTTATCAGCCGGGAGAGGATTAGCTGGGATAGCCATTTCTGTTGAGCTGGCAGTCTGCCCCACAGGCTCGACTTGCTTGGAGACCGGTGTAGCTTCATGCCTCTCATTTAGCTGTCTTCTGAGAGCATTGATCTCTTGTTGATATCTTCTAAACATCATCTGGATCATGGGATCCAGGGTTGACGGGATCTGTAGATCTTCTGAAGTCCCTTCAGCATCATCAACGAAGGGATTGTCTTCCTCTTCCGTTGTCACCACATTAACTGTCATAGTGGTAATCCTGCAGGCTTCATCATTAGTCTTCATCTTATCTTTTGCCGCCTGTCCTCTTCTTGTGACGGGGCCTGGTCTGGCTGCCAGTCTGAGCAGTTCATCTGGCTGTGTCGGTAACATATCCTGCCCTTTGACAAGCCCGGCCATATTGCAGGCAAAGATCTGCATCTTTTCCCTCTACCTGTAGACTTTCCTTCTCACCTGATCGGGGTATTTGAGCCGGTCAAAGACTGATATTCTTCTCTAGCTTCTTCTCTGTGCGGGTCTTCTTTCCCATACCCGGCTCTGTGGCCTTCTTCATAATCATTGGAATCGGAGGAGGAGACTCTGAGCATCACTTCTTGAAGGGTTTCTTCTTCTTCATCATCCATGGTGCCCAAGGCACGAAATAATCTTTGCCGCCCGAGGGCGGAGTTCCCCAGGTAGTGAAAGTAGTCTTGAGCCACTTGTTTCATCTCCTCTTGATTGTGCCTTCGTGGCTCTTGTTGGAGCATCAATCTTTCCCGGCTCTTCTGCTGATAAGCCAATCTCTCCACCTGAGCAGTCAAGTGCTCGGCTTTGCAGTATTTGAATATATCGGCCTGTCTGGCACAGGCTCTTTATCTTCTTAGAGTGGCAGTAGCGACTGGTTCGCTTATTCTCATTTCCTCTTCCTCCCTGAACCTTCTACTCCCATCCTGGCAGCGGTTGGCAGCAGCAGCATAGTTCTTCCTTTCCCATCTTTTGCCCCCAGCCATGGGGTGGGTGACCGTGAGCTCTTCCTTCTGCTCATATCTTCTGCCCCTCATCCTGGGGTGAATAGTAGTCAGATTTCTCCCTTCATTCTCTTTCTCACCTTTCCTACCCCGAGCCCTGGGATAAATAGCAACAACATTTCTTATGTCTTTTTCTTCTCCTCTTCTACTTCCTGCCCTGAAGTGGGCAACAGTGGTATCAGCTATGTTCTCTTCCTCTCGAGCTGGGACCCAGCTCCGGATTTTCTTTGGCCGCCAGATCTGCCTGAACTTGGGCGGCTTCGGTGCCAGTGGCTTTCTATCCTCCTCTTTCATGTCAACCCTCCTGGCAGCTAGTACCCGGAACCTGTTGGTAGTAGGCACCATCGGGACGATCACGTCCGGCTTGACCGCCCTTGGGCAACCACTGAGGTTTACCCGGACATCTCCAATCAGCATTGTCTTTCCTGAATTGGATATCCGACGACCCGCAGCAATGGATCGGGCTCTCCTGTCGGATCTCCTCCTTCTTCCAGCAGCAAAGGATGTGCCCCTTTTCGCCTCGTGATGGATGAAGCAGGACACGACCTCAGGAGTATCCTGCATCACCTGGCTCATCTTGGGGTTGGTAGCTTGCGTCAATGTCTCGACAACAGTCCTTTGCTCCTGGTTGTCAATTTCGAGCAAGTCAGTGAAGATGAGGCCCAGGCAGTTGGGCATCCCGACAGTAGGCGGCATCGATCCGAAGGAAAGAGGTACCGCCATGTAGCCTTCTCGAACATGCACATCGACAGCTTGTTGATCAAAGCATACAGATATGATTCCAGCCGTCATCGTAGCTTCCTGAAAATAGAGAAAGCACACAAAATCAGAAATTTGAGGGGGGGCCCGCTAGGCCTCCTATTTTGGCGTAGAGATGAAGGGAGACTCTGTCCCACCGGGCGTGCCAGACTTGTGGACGCGGGATTTATCTCGCTTGTTATTATTACTTATTTATTTATTGATTTATTTTTATTGGTTTGTTAGGCGTGCCAGTCACATGTGTGACGATTTCATTAGGCGCTCGACTTGATTTGGTCAGTCGATTGTGAAGTCTGAGTCGGGACCAAAAGTCCGCCATACCATAAATGCTATGACGTTAATTACGCCCTTCATAAGAAGCACAACCCTTGATTAAACGCCAAAATAGGAGGCCACTCGGGGCGGTAATAAAAGAAAAATAACAGTGTGTGATATTGAAGCTCTTGTTATTTTGGGAAGATAATTTAATGCACAGCAGATTACTACACCGACATGACCACCTCTTATGTGGGTCGTGCCGGGTAGAAATAGGACACCGTCCACGCAGTGGCGGGACGGGGTCCGGACCATCATCGGGGAGATGTCCCCTTTCATATTTCTCATCCAGCCAAGGGCCTCGCAGCATTCATATTCCCCGGAAGATTGAGCCGGACGAGGGGCGTGTGATGTGCACCTCCCGGGGCTTATCGGGGTTAAAACATCGATCGACATTTCGGCAGCACCTCCCCATAATCTGGATTATGCCCAGGGGAGAATAGGCTATCACCCACGGAGTGCCGGGATGAAAGCCGAGAAAAGGAGGGAGCGAACCTCCCACATTGCACATGTATGCCCTGGGGCAATGTTTGACTCTTCCCTTATAGGAGCCGGTGACACTCATGCAGTGGCAGAGCTCACCTTAGCTAAAGGGGTTGCTCATAAATCCGGCGCGGATCAGTGGAACATAAGGGAGTCTGTCTCCCTCTAATTTTATCCCCGGGACAGTTATGGTGACCCCTGGACAACCCTAAACGGGTTTGATAGAGGTATCGGAGGCTTGATGGGTGGCGGAGTAGGCTCTCGGCGCACCTTGGACTGGCCTAGAGGTTCCCGGTGCCAAAGCAAGGAACAGGAGGGGGGTTGTCGGCGCCAGGGCCAAATGACCAAGGGTGTGGGCTTCTCGGCGCAAGGGCAAAGAGGCCAGGTTCCCGACGCGCTGAAGAGAAGGCTAGGGAGTTCCCGGCGCTGGCTTCCCGGCGCGAGGAGGAATTGCTCAAAGGGGGTTCCCGGCACGCAGGGAAGGAAGCCAGAGGATGGGCCTCCCGGCGCGATGGCAAAGCAGCCAGAGGGGGTTCCCGGCGCGGCCAAGATGAAAAGGATCCCGGCGCGAAGGTAAGAAGGCCAGGGGTGGGGTTCTCGGCACCAGAAGCCTTGCACCGAGAACTGTTCACCCCTTTCACTGTGTACGGGGCCAAGATGGGTGAGGGCGCCGGGATGAGAAATAGAGTTTTACGGTACCCTGTTTTTGGGTTTGTTGATGAATCAGGGGGCTTTCCTGGTGATTCAGGCCAAGATAGACGGGCCTTGAGAAGTCAAAAGAGATCAATTCATCAGACGGCAACTGGTTTTGGCTTGGGTTTCAAAGGGAAGCCCAGAAGCGGAGAGTGATTTGGGGGAAACATGGTTTAGGGTATCTCTATCACCAGCGTCCATAATAATCCCTGAGGATGATTTTGATATACTCTTCGTCATCTGGGGGCCAAGAGATGGCTGTCTCTGGCCCCGGGGATGACTTCAGCAGAGCCGATGAGCATGAATATAACGTCTAAACCGAGCAGCGGTTGCTATACATCTATGCCTTGCTTCAGAGGCCAAGGGATAGTCTGTCCCTGGCTCGGAAGTAAGCACGAGCAGCGTTCGAGAACCAGGCGAATAAGCAGGCGATCAATCGAACTGGGAGGGGGATAGCATGCTATTGAGTCTAAAAAGAGACAGAAAACATGGGGAGATAGCAATAGGGTTTCGGAGAAATAGACATCAGGCATCAACCGCAGCCTATAGTGTTCATTCGTTCGAATATCACAATTACATTCGCACATCAGAGACAATACATAGAAGAAGGTACAGGGAGACTATGCCTTGCCCTAGCGGAGTAAAATCGGCTGTGATATCACAGCATACATCAAAAGGGGGAAGAAGTAGAAGCAATCGAAATTAGAAGAATGAACTACAGAAAATGGGGAGGGGAGGGCGGAGCATTGACTCCTCTTCCTCCCCGCTGCCCACCTTCGATCAGGCTTCGAACTCTTTTCTTCTTTGGCCCTTCTGCTTCTTCCTCTCTCGGATCGGATTGCAGGCTCCACTCTCTTCTCCTTTTGTGGCTTATCTATTCTTCTTCTCCTCCGTTCTCCCTTTTTTCTCTTCGAATGAGGGGGTTTTATATCCCTCCTTGGTATCCTATCGGCAGGCCTGTCCCGGCTCGCCTCAATCATAGGCAGACTTCCCGACGCGTGGGACTCCAGCTTCTCGGTGTCGCTTTTGGGCTTCGACAAGGGGCTCCCGGCGCCACTTTTATAGGCCCATTTATGGCTTTTTAGACCTCGCATACACCTCGGCCTTTATTGGTCCTTCAAATATATCAGAACCTGAGAAGGCCCTCCACTGGTGACACAGTTTCTATTGAGATCATTCATAGATTTTCATCAGTCGGTAGACTGGGGTTTCATCGGCGTTGCCATCTGAATGATCACAAAGTCGGACATCATCTCATCGGTATCGTCACCTGAACGGTGACAAGACCGGACATCATCTTTAGCCTGAAAAGACTTCAGCCAGGTGACTGCTATTTCATCAGTGCCGTCGTCTGGCTGACAATGGCATCGGACATCAGCTTGGCCGGGAAAAGGCTTCGACCGGGTAGATGGTTGGCGAGCTTCATCATTGATCTTTCATTGTTGGTCTGATCTTCTTTTCAATTCTATTTTCGCCCCTGCTCATTTTCCAGGCGTCAACAACAACCTCCCGAATTTCAGTTCTCTCCATAACCTAACCAAGTTTTCAGGTTGAACAAAGCCTTGTACGGTCTAAAGCAGGCTCCTCGAGTATGGTATGAAAGACTGATAGAATTTCTGATCAGCAAGGGCTACCACAGAGGTAAGGTGGATCAAACTTTTTTTTTCAAGAGTTCACATAAAGACCTCATCATAGTTCAGGTATATGTAGATGATATTGTCTTTGGGTCAACTAGCTCTGAACTATGTAATGAATTTTCTAAACTGATGTCTGCTGAATTTGAAATGAGTTTGGTAGGTGAATTAAAATATTTTCTTGGCTTGCAGGTACAACAGTTAGAGGATGGATGCTTCATCAACTAAACCAAGTACACATTGGAGATTCTCAAGAGGTTTGGCTTGAACAATTTGAAACACATCACGACACCAATGGGTACCAATACCTCATTGGATGCAGATGAGACAGGTAAAGAAGTAGATGCCAAGCTCTATCGAGGTATGATTGGATCTCTACTTTATTTGATAGCTTCAAGACCTGATATACAGTTCTGTGTAGGGATGTGCACAAGGTATCAATCTAGACCCACTGAATTGCATTTAGCTGTAGTGAAAAGAATTTTTAGATATCTGTCTGCTACACACACCCTTGGTTTATGGTTTCCTGCATCATACACACTTGATTTAGTTGCAAACACAGATGCAGATTATGCCGGGTGTAAACTAGATAGAAAAAGCACTAGTGGTCACTATGAATTTCTAGGTGGGTGTTTAGTATCTTGGGGTTCCAAGAAACAACATTCTGTGGTCCTCTCCACTGCAGAGGCTGAATACGTGGCTGTAGGGAGTTGTGGTACACAAGTCATTTGGATTAAACACCAGCTTCAGGACTATCAAGTAGACCTGGGGTGCACACCCATTTACTGTGATAATACCAGTGCCATCAATCTAGCCAAGAACCTTGTCTTGCATTCCCGCACCAAACACATAGAAATAAGACATCATTTCATAAGAGATGAGGTTTCTAAGAACACCTTTGAGCTGATTCATGTAGGCACTACTAATCAAATTGCTGATATCTTCACCAAGCCACCGGACAATGACAAATTCACCACATTAAGGAGAGAATTAGGCTTATTTAAATTATCTTAATTGCTAATCTCCTGATATTGAACTGTTTTATCTTGGCAAGAGATTGTGTGAGAAGCCTGTCCTAACAGTGAGGGAGAGTCTTGAGAGTATGCTGATTAGATTCCTTTAGTGCATCGATTGAGGGGGAGCTGGGTAGTTAGTGATTTTTTTTTGACTGATTCAAAAGATTGACCAGATGTGTGTTATTGTTGGTTCTCATGATTGAATGAGTGCGGTTCTCTCTCAGACAACAGAATCTCACTCATCTCTTAAGCCTATAAGTCTGTGTTACTAAAGTCCTGACTAGAATCTTTCCTCTCGTAGTCCATCAGAGATTTGGATTAAGTGTTCGAAGTATATCTTCCTACATTGTCAATGATTCCGGTTCAAGCTAAAACTTGTATGTCTTGACATCTGTCCAGAACAACTTGAAATATAGATTTCAAGATTCATTTCAAAGAAACAGTCCTTCTGGTATTGTCTTCAATCACTTCATCTTTACAATATAAGGGATCAACCAAATAAACAAAGGTCAAAGGTTTGATCACTGAGAAACTGAGAGCTTCATCAATGAAGTGAAGTAATTCCCATGTCATGAGGTGTCAAATTCAAAAAAAATGAAAGGCAATCTCTGCAAAATAAATTTATGCTTCTGATCATCACAGAGCAATGGTGACAAGGTGGTGAGTAACTGGGGACTCTGGCCTCTGATCAAGGTGTTTCCTCATGTAAAAAGTCACAGTTACTAACTCTGTTCTCTAAAAAGGAGAGGTAATGAGGTACTCACATTGAGTAACTGGAGATTCAGGCCTCTGATCAAGGTGTCTCCCTAATGTCAAAAGTGTGATTTACCAACTTACTCATTGGTCTTATTGAAAAACCCTATAATATCCCTTGTCTCTGTGCAAATTACTGGAATGCTTATCCTCAATACCATGAGAACACCTTCTCTGCCTTTGTCTCTTGTCGTCTATTGGGTATTGATGTTTGTTCAGCAATGTCTTGCCATACTAGTTCATCCCTACTCTACATCATATACCCTATATGTGGATACACTTCCCTCTCATTCTATGTCTCTATTGATTACCAGAGTTCAAGAATCTTCTCTTGAGTTTAGCACCTCACTTATTCTCTTAAGATATGCTCTTGAGTCCTTCTACACTAAGAAGCCACTGTACTTCTCCCTCATGTCTCCAGCAATTTCATATATCCTTCATTTCCTTTTGATGATGTCAAAGGGGGAGAGAGGTCCCTCTGTCAACTGGAAAGAGGTCATCTGAGAGGTTCAGGGCATTGGTTCAGGGCATCCATTGCATCTGAGAGTGAAGCGTTTTTGGAGAAAGAAGAGATTCAAAAGATGGTGTCTAAGGGAGAAGTCTTCAGGTTTATTTGTATGCTCTTTTTGGTTTGCTCTTCATTGTTTTTGATCTCCTCCTTAATGCCCTGACATTGTTTGATTCGTAGTGTTGCCATCATCAAAAAGGGGGAGATTGTTGCATCCCTACGGTTTTGATGATGTCTTACACTATAAATCAAATTTGTTTTAACTACAAATCAATTTGTTTTTATACGATGCATTTCCTTATTTCTAAGCATGAAGAAGGTCTGTGCTTATAGCATGATACACGTCCGTGCATTACATGTCATTCACCCTTTTGCTTAATGCATATTAAGTCAGTGCAAGTTCTGCATCTCTCACATAAAGTGCTTGCCTCGGTGCAAGTCCCTGTTCATGCACAGGTTCTGCTGTCATACTTTGTCTCTGTGCATTTCTCTAGGTCATGTCCACTAAGGTACGTGCATATCATGTCTCTGCATCTCAACTCGTGGGTCAGTGTAAATTCTTGACCAGAATGCATTGGTTATGCTGGTCATTCCTTCGTCTCAGTGCAAATCCATCTCGGTGCAAGCCCTATCTTGTATTTCTCTTTGCCATCTCGGTGCAACTCCTGTTTGGATTGCATTACCATTCTCGGTGCAAGGTTTGATCTGCACCTAGTCGGTGCAAGTCTTGGTTAGTCAAAGGGATTGGAACACAACTCGGTGCATGCTTTGCTTAAAACACAATCATGTTCGGTTCATAGTCTAATGTATACAATTCACTGTAGATGTCTGTGCACATTTTTGCTCCATGAACACCAAGCCTATTCAAATCTCTGTAACAACGAGGTCGGTGCAGTTCCTATTTCAGGCTTATTAGACTCAGTGCAAGTACTGTAGACAGCTAACGTAGACTGGTGCATTTTCTGCTTCATTCCACATCGGTGCTTTTCTTGCCCGTCTTAGCCGATGCTTATTCCTTTAACTCGGTGCAAACTTTTCTCTCTGGCAAAATAAAGTCAGTACAATTTTGTGTTTTGTTGTTTCTTGTCCGAGCATATCTGTTGCACGATCAGAGTCTATGGTCTGTGCTAATGACGTCATGCATTTTCTCAAGTCAGTGCACCTCTCGCTTTTGCTCACTTCAACTCGGTGCAACCTGTTGTTCACCTTATTGCAAGCTAGTGTAACAGTTGATTTGGGAACTCCTACTCAGTGCAGTTTCTGGGTTCTTACTTCTTACACTGATTCGAATTGTGCTAAGTGGTTGACAAAATGACTATTTCTTCTCTGACAATTTGTCTGTGCATTCACTAGGATGGCACGTGATCCGAGGAAGATGAAGGTCCAGAACATTCTGACATGTGCCCCAACATTTCAGGTGGGAAACGTGGTATCCACATGCCTAAGTTTCTGCAACAGACATATATATATGCTGCAGAGGAAAAAGGGTTCGTGAGATGGGATGGAACAGCTGAGAAGAAGAGCACCGTGAGAGCAGTGGATCAAGAGAGAAAACCAGAGACTACCCACTCCATCCAGAGCTGAGAGAAAAATTACTGAGAGAGAGAAGTGATTGTGAATATGAAGATCTGCTTCTACGGAAGCTATATTGTTTTTGCTTTTAGTGAAAATTGTCGTTCATCGATCATTTTGTTTTCGAGTTTCCTTTATTTTCATTCCATTCTGTTTCCCTCCATTGTCCTTGGAGAAAGAGAGGTTTGATCCTCTGGTTGTGTGAGTTACTTGGGAGTAACTGCACAGGGTTCCCTTTGCGACGTGCAAAGGAAGGGAGATTGGTTCTCTAGTGTTTTTCTTCTAGTTGATCAGAAGACTGAGGAGGGTGTTCCTCAGGGCAAGCTGTTTGGCAGCGGTTGTTGCAGACTGAGTCTACTGTGTGTGATTGAATATTGCAAGGAAACCTTACTCTCGTAAGTAAGGGGTGGACGTAGATTGCAGATAGCAATCAAACCACCTAAAAAATTCCTTGTCTCTCTGTGGTTTTGCTTGTTCACATTGTGCTGCTCTCCATCTACTTGACACATTGCTTCATTGTGGGTTGCTTTCTCGATCTCATTCCTTATTCTAGTCATCATTGTTGCTTGTCTTCGAAGTCTTCTTCACTGCAATTTGGGGGGTTGAGAGATCGTGTCTGAGTTTATCGAATTTTGGGAGTGAGCTATTCATCCCCCCCTTCTATCTCACTTTCCGCTGTGCGTATCAAATTCATGATACATCTCTAAATGATAAACTTGCATGTCTGGAAATTGAAAATCTCAATCTGAAAAAATCTCTTGATGAAACTGAGTGTGATAAAGTCATCTTGATTGATTTAAGAACTGAAAATGAAAATCTGATGAACACCATTGATGAACTCAAACTTAGAATACATGAATTTTAGGAAGAAACAAGGATAGCCACTGAAAAATATGAAGCTGTCAATGGTGTGAATGTTGAATTGAAAAAGATAATAAAAAATTTTGAAAAAGAAAATAAAGACAAACAAAACTCCCTTGAAGGAATGACACAAGATACAGAAAATCTGAATGCCATCTTGGGAACAAAAAGTAATTTCAGAAAGGAAGGTTTGGGTTTCAACCCAACTAATAAGGAGAGGTTTGATGTGAGAACTATCTCCTTTGTGGCCGAAAAGGGGACATCACAACCCCTGATAAAAATGACTTCTGGAGAAAGTCAGAATAAAAACCAAACGAAAAATTAACATTGAGAAAACTAAGTCCAGTGCCAAGGATAAGTGCAAAAGGAAGATAGAGGTGTCTAGGGAATCATGCTCATACACTCCCACACCTCAGACTAAGGGACAGGCTAGGGGTCAGTCTTCTAAGGCTAGAGTTCAAGGAAGCCCCAAGGCCAAAACAACCCAGTCACCATAGAATGGTCGAGGCACCCATCAATGTGCATTGACCTCTACCTCTTCTAGGTATAAGTCCTCGAGGAACCAAGGGCCGAGTAGAAGTGCCTCAGGTCAAGGCTACTACAATACAGCTCCGACCTACTCTACATTTCATAACTCGTATAACCACAACTTTAGTAAGGGAGGTCTAGGTAGCTTCTACATGCTGCCAATGTAGCATCATTTTCAGAATCCATATTCCACTTAGAGACTAGACGCAACAATTTCAGAAGCCAAAATTCCTATGGCTTTGTCAATTCCATGCCCAGTCAGCCTAGGGTCTACAGTGCACCTACTGCTCCCAATGCCCATTGGACTAAACGCTGGCAAATAAATTTTTAGAATAGTTTTAAAAGGAAGAAACAAGCCACACCACAAAAGCAATCCTCCAAAATTAAAAGTGGAAAGAAAAAGCAGACCAAACTGAATGATAAGAAATCCACAAATGTCATAAAGAAGCGAAATCAAATGTGGATACCAAAACATCTAGTCTCTAGTCTGCATGAAATAAATGCTTTTCTGGGGCCCAAACAGCTTTGGGTTCCAAACCTTTTCACTTGATTTTCCATGCAGGTATGCCTGACAGCCAATCAAAACAGATGGTATCTTAACAGTGGCTGCTCCAGGCACATGACCAGGGATAAAGACAAATTTTGCATGTTGGTGAAGAAGGATGCATGTCATGTAACCTTCGGAGGTAATACCAAAGGGAAAATAGTTGGATCAGGTAAAGTAGGTAAGTGTTCTTCTTGTTGCATTGACAAAGTGCAGTTGGTAGAAGGCCTTGCCTATAACTTGCTTAGCATTAGCCAGCTATGTGATAAAGGTCATAAAGTGGTTTTTGACTCTCTACATGCACAATTTTTGAACCTAATTCTAAATCTGTCAAATTTTCTGGTAGAAGAATCAATAACATCTACATGATAGACTTAGATGATGCAGCACACACAAATTTATGCCTCACTGTCAATAAGGATGACTTAGCCTATCTTTGGCACTGTAGGTTAAGTCATGCTAGCTATCATGTGTTGCATAAATTAAATAAACACAGCATGGTAAGAGGTCTTCCTGCAATCTCATTCAAGACAAACCATAAAATCTGTGAGGTCTGCACTCAATGCAATCAAACTAGAAAGTCATTTAAGTCAAGAACTGAAAGCTTATCTTCTAAACCATTTGAACTGATACACATGGATTTATTTGAACCATCTAGAACAGCCAGTTTATCTGGAAAAAGATATGGTTATGTTTTAATAGATGACTTCTCTAGGTTTACCTGGGTATTTTTCATGACTCATAAAAATGATGCATTCGACGAGTTTCAAGAATTTTATCATAAAATAAATTAGATTAGTGAGCATTCAATTCTGAATATCTTGTCTGATCATGGAGGTGAGTTTGAAAACACACAATTTGATGATTTCTGCAGGGAAAATGGGATTAACCACAGGTTCTCCTCTCCAAGAACTCCAGAGTAGAATGGGGTAGTTGAAAGGAGGAATAGAACTCTGCTGGTTGAAGGAAATTTGCATAGGACGTTTTGGGCTGAGGCTGTAAACACTTCCTGTTATATTATCAATAGGGACTTGTTAAGACCTTCAACTCAAAAGACTCTCTACGAGATTCTTAAGGGTAAGAAACTTTCACCAACACATTTCAAGGTCTTCGGTAGTAAGTGTTTTATTCATGTGAATTCTAAAAGGGACCTTGATAAGTTTGAACCTAAAAGTGAACCTGAAATCTTTCTAGGTTATTCTGAAATGTCCAGAGCCTATAGAATATATAATCTTAACTCAAAAATTGTTGAGGAATCACCACATGTTGTCTTTGATGAGCATGCTAATAAATCTGAAACAGATTTTTGCAGAGACAAAGACGATGGTGATATTCTTGAGGCAAAAGATGAGCCAAATACTGAACCTGTAGAAGATGGTGAGACAAATGCATCTAGAGTTCAGGGGGAGGAAAATGCAGAAATAGGTAATCAGCTTACCAATATCAGAGTCCTTAAAGATCATCCTTTAGAGAATATAGTTGGTAATCTGAATGAACCCCCTAGGACTAGATCACATTTTAGGACTGAAAATGAGTTTAATTCTTTTGCACTAGTCTCACAAATAGAACCAAAAGACATAGATAGTGCCTTAGAGGATGTGCATTGGATAAATGCCATGCATGATGAGCTGAACTAATTTTAAAGGAACAAGGTATGGCACCTAGTCCCTAAACCTTCTCATGGCTCAGTTATAGGCACTAAATGGATTTTCAAGAATAAAACTGATGAGCAGGGAAAGGTAGTTAGAAATAAAGCTAGGCTAGTGGCACAGGGTTACATCCAAGAATATGGGGTAGACTTTGAAGAATCTTTTTCCCATGTTGCCAAATTAGAAGCTATTCGAATACTTTTAGCATTTGCTTCTAGCCTAGGAATAAAATTACAGTAGATGGATGTTAAATCTGCTTTCTTGAGTGGTCTAATAAAAGAGGATGTGTTTGTTAAACAACCTCCAGGTTTTGAATGCCTTGATTTTCCTGATCATGTCTATAAATTAGATAAGGCATTGTATGGACTGAAGTAAGCTCCCAGGGCCTGGTATGATAGGCTGAGCTCCTTCCTCGCAGGTAAGGGTTTCTCATGAGGTGAAGTTGACTAGACTCTATTAACTAAAGTAATTAACAAAGACATTCTTGTTGCTCAAATCTATGTCGATGATATAGTGTTTGGGTCAACCAAACCTGAAATGTGTGAGGAATTCTCTAAACTAATGATAGATGAATTAGAAATGAGCTCAATGGGAGAATTGAAGTTTTTCCTTGGGTTGCAGGTCAATCAAACGTTGGAGGGAAGCTTCATCACACAGTCCAAGTACCTAAGGGACCTACTGAAAAGGTATCAACTGAAAAATCTCAAAGCTATAACTGCACCTATAGGCACATCAACCAGTCTTGATGGTGACCTAAAAGGTAAATTGGTTGACACCAAGCTTTACAGAGGTATGATCGGATCCCTCTTGTACCTTACTACATCTCGGCCTAACATTCAATTCTCAGTATGTTTATGTGCTAGATTTCAGGCTAGTCCTAGAGAATCACACATGAGTGCAGTGAAAGGGATCTTTAGGTATCTATCAGGCACCCCTGACTTAGGTCTATGGTTTCCTGCTAAGTGTGAGTTCGACCTAGTAGCTTACACTGATGCAGATTATGCTGGGTGCAGGATAGATAGAAAAAGTACTAGTGGATTTTGTCAATATCTTAGTGGTTGTCTAGTATCTTGGGCATCTAAGAAGCAACACATTATTACTCTATCCACTGTTGAAGCAGAATATGTTGCAGTAGGGAATTGTGCCGCCCAAGTCTTATGGATAAAGCACCAACTTGCTGATTATCACATCAATCTAGGATGCACACCTATTTTGTGTGATAACACCTGTGCTATTTCATTAACTAAAAATCATGTTCATCACTCTTGGACTAAGCACATTGAGATTAAACATCATTTCTTGAGAGATGAGGTGAGTAAGAATAAATTTGAGTTTCATTTCATTGAATCAGAAAAATAGATCGTTGATATCTTTACTAAGCCCCTTGGAAATGATAGATTAAAATTTTTAAGAAGGGAACTAGGCTTATGTAATTTTCAGCATGATCCGTAATAATTTATCCTTGTCTGTTCTGAATAAATGCTCTCTCTTGAGTGCTTCAATTTGCACTTGTTCCAGATCGTCATTTAAGTTAGTCTATCAGTAGCTTGACTGCACACTTTGCATCATACCCTTATTGTTCTCAAAGGTATATAAAATGATTGTTGGGAGAAGGGTAGATATCTTCTGTCCAGAAACCCACATCATGTGTAGATGCTAGTCCTCCGCCTGGTACCTTGAGTCATGCATTTGTGTCTAGCATTATCTTTATAGTATGATAGGTCAACATGCTGTGTCCAATAGTGTTGCATAGATTTAGGGGGAGCATATGTTTTTCTTTTTGTTAAAGAGAGTTCATAAATTGTCTATCAATTCATATTCTCATCTCTGAACTTCTCAGAACCAAAATCTCTTAAGGTCATTGTCTCTGAGTATTCTTGATATTCAGATTACTTCCCTTGAGCAAATTTCACATGCTATCCCTCTATATCCAGTTTATACTCATCACTTGGTAGCACACTGCATGTCATCTTGATCTTCATTCCTATCAGAACTTTGACCTTCAGTTGGACATCACTTTGCATCTTATCTACTTACACTTCTGAGAATCTGAAAGAATGACAAACTGATAATCAGTTCACGACTCTAAGCTACTAAAATCAGATATCTACCATTGTAAGAATCTGAATGCACCTTGAATGAACTAAGGATTTATGCTTAATGAACTTTAGAGTCTAAATGCTTTGCTCAATGAAAAGGATAGTTCATTTCTGTTAATAGCTCTTAACCATCCTTTACATGTTGTGTTTATTCTATCTTTCTAAAACTGAAAGTGTAAAAACTCAAGAACTCTTAGTTGAAAAGCTATTGACTTGTATTTTTGTTAACAAAACCTATGGGCAGTTGAGTACTACTTTTGAGTCAAAATAGTTGACAGAGCAATAACTGAATGCATAGAGAAATTGGGTCCTCCATCAAAGCAAGAGGATTAACCCATGTCATGAAGTGCTTTAGTTACCTCTGTTTAAAGAGGATGAAATTTTGAGCCAAAATTAAGTGGCAGAGCAATGGCTAAATACACAGAGAAACTGGGTCCTCTATCTAAGAAATAGGGTGAACCCATGTCATGAAGTGTTTCAGTTACCTCTGTTCAAAAACCAAAATAGAATGATCAATCCTACTGAGTAAAGTGGGGGTATTGGCATATGATCAACATGTACCTCTATGTATAAAGGTATGGATCATATTTGCATGTTCAATAGTTTGTGGATAAAAATGTAGAATCCAGCTGAATCCCTAAAGAACGTTTTCAGAATTTGTTTAACTCTCAATACATGTTCAAGTTCTTCCTAAGAAATTCCTTGAATTTTTGCATTAGTAAGTTGAAGCTAGACTGCTCTGACATGATTAATGTTTGTCTGGTTTATTGCTATTAATGGCTAATACAGACTTATTAAAAGAGTAAAGTAGCTACACTCTAACTTTTATTACACATAAATTAGACTTTATAAAGGTTGCATTCACTGAACTCTTATCCTAAATAGATTCTGAACTTTGTATGCTTCTCTCATGAACGATAATTTAGTTTGTCACTCAGCTTTCTCCTCACTACCTCTATCCACTCTATCTCTACCAGCTTCCTATTTCTTGATGGCAAAGCGGGAGAGATCTTTGATGAATAAATTCCTTCTTTTGATGGGTAGAGATCTTTGATGGAGAGTTTGAACTTCTTGTTTTCATATTCTATTTAAAGGCGAGAGTTTGATTTATTCTTGATTTGACTATGGGGTGAGATGAGATTATTCTTGATTTGACTATATTCATCCTTGCACACTGTGACCCTTGCATTTTTTGACTTATAATGCATTAGTGTTGCCATCAAAGCATTTCAATGTTGTCATCATAAAAAAGGGGAGAATGTTGTGTCTCCTCTGACTTGATGTCATTCTCGTCTAGTTTTAATGGTTGGCAACACTAGTTTGACAATTTGCTGACTTTTGCAACATCATCTTCTTATAAGTCAAAATATGTCACATTAGCTGTTACAAGTCGGTGCATAGTCAGATTATTACATTTCTAGGCTAATGAAGGTCAATGCATGTTCCTGTAGCTTACTCATATAAGGTCGGTGCAGGTTTTTACCTTGTACAAAATGAGGTCCGTGCATATTTTGGGTTATAGCACACGTAGGTCTGTGCACACTTGGTTTCAACGTACAAAGGTAAGTGCATGTCCAGTGTTCAAGTCTATGCACATCATGCCTGCGCAGAATGTAAGGTCGGTGCATGTCTATGTCACCAGCATATAGGTTGGTGCATGTGTTCAGTTCAGCATATCAGGTTAGTGCATGTTTTGCATCAGACATGACCAAGGTCGGTGCATGTCTACACTAGCATCATATCAGGTCGGTGCATGTTTTGCATCCCACATAACCAAGGTCCGTGCACGTCCTCACTAGCAGCATATCAGGTCGGTGCATGTTTTGCATCACACATGACCAAGGTCGGTGCACAATCATTCATGTTGGACCAAGGTGTTAGGTCCCGTAGTGTAGGAACACAGATCTAGAGGGGGGATAAATAGATCCTTCTACTGAAAACTATGTCCAATTAAAAATACAAACTAGTGCACAGCGGAATTAACAAGATTGATAAGATTGAGGAATTTAATCTAAACATATTTAAACTTAAATCACTCACTCTCACCGAGCTCACACGATTGTAAAAACAGATAAGATAGTGAAGCACACAAACACAAAGATCAAATCACAAGACACAGGAATTTTTAAGGTGGTTCGGGACCACGACGGGCTCCCTATATCTACCCCTCACCAAATCGGTGAGACTTCACTGCAGTAAAAATAGCCTGAGGATAAATCCCACATACACACGGAGCCAAGCTCCACCACACACACGTAGGGCAATGCCTACACAACCACACGGGAGTAAACTCTCAACCACACATGGGGAACACACCCCAAGATACACCCAAGCACACACGTGAATATACTCCACACAAATCGACGCACACACGACAACACAAACACTCAGAGAACCGTTTCTCCTAACACCCACACAAAGTATTCTTTCAGATGTATATGAAACAAAGACAATTATATGCTATGACCCCCCAAACAAATTCTATAGATGGAAACTAGAAAGATGCATCAAGAATAAATCTCCCCCTTCTTCAACAAAATCTGGTTCTCCTTAGCTCGTTGATGGATGTTCACTATTTCAACATCATCTTCTTCCTCTCCTTGAGCCGCTCCTCTTTTCCTTCTTTCACGAGCTCCAGATCTTCACGGATGTAGATGATATCATCCTTGCAAGAGCTCCACCACATTTCCCCTCTTTTCTTCACCTATACGAAAGAACAAATGAGCATTCGAGTTGTTGTTCCACAAAAATCGTAGCTCATATATATATGCAAAAGAGAATGGACAAAAGACACATAAAACCTTCCTAAAACATGTTAGAAACACCCTAATATGTTTAGGAACCTTTGGGGGGTAGTTTGGTAAAGTTTCATAGGGTTTTCATTAGGTTTTGAAGACTTTCGCAAATACCCATTGTGGACCTTCTGGAAGGTGTCGACACCTGGTGTCGACACCTACACCCTGCACACACAAACTCAGAACTCTGCCAGATAGGTGTTGACACCTGGTGTCGACACCTTCTGGGCAGCTCCACTGGATAGAGCCAGTGAGCACTAGGTGTCGACACCAGGTGTCGACACCTTCTGCCCAGCTCAAAGGCTACATAATGCAGTCCAAAGTAGTCCGAAAAACCTTCAATTCCAATTGAAAACTTGATTTTTCCAAGTGAAAAATATGCATTAGAAGGTCTTAAAAACATCATTCAACCTTGGATTCAACAAAGAATATGGAAAGTTAAATGAGCAAGATGCTACCACAAGACTATCATGATAATCATGCATGAAGGGCACTTGATAACCCATTTCATGAAAAATACTTCAGACCCATTCATGGGACCATCAACAAGGGTATTGCAACCCATACACAGTATGCATGAAAACTCATGAATTCCAAGATAGTTTCCATCACATGAGCACACTAGCATTCAAATGAGCATTAAGCTATTACACCAATGCAAGATTAGCATGCAAGTGAAGCTTGAGCACTATGAACCAAATTCACCTCCTTTAGCTCAAGGATGATATACATGAAAACCAATTTAATCATGTATATGTCTTCTCATATCAATCAACAAAAACACATTCCACCATATGACAAGTTTTTGTTGTGATTAAATTGAATCTCTCAATTGTCGAAATACAAAGGCATGAAAGCTCAACCTCAACCTCCTCCAATTCAAGCACACAAGGTGGGTAATAGATATTACCATGATCCACTTGATATGGGAGGGTATAAAAATCATCCTTGGACCTACAAAATCACAAGAGTATCAAGTTACCATATGTATGAAAGTTAAGAGCTCATAAACTTGATTCGTCCAAAAGAACTTCCATAACTTGTCAACCATCCAAATGCTCATTGCATAAGTAAATGTTTCCATAAATACATAAGTCACAAGCTTTGGCATTTGGAGCACTTTGAATCTTCCATCGCATCCAAGGCATATACAATGATATGGGAGCTCAATCATTCAATAGAATTCATGTACCTTCATAGCCTTCAGCATCGAGATGCTTCAACACGCACATGTAGACAATAATGCCAAATTCAAAGGCATGTACAATAGCATTGGAACTTATTCATTCAAATGGCATTCTTGTTGATAGAAATCACATTCATCAATCATTGAATACATGAGGGGCATTGTTATAAACAAGGGATCTTCTTGAATCTTCCAAGCAACCAATTAAGGAAAATATAATGGTATTGCATCTCAATTATTCATTTAACATTAGCCGAAGTACACATGCATAACATGAGGCTCAATATGACATTTATCCAAGCATGTTTTCCACAAAATCTTTCTCATTGAATACAAAGCAATCTCACCAAGTACATATGCAATGTATATGCAATGTGCTAACATCAAAGCACGTATGAGCCTTATAGAGTCACAAATGTATCCACATGATGATATCTCAATAACAATACTTTGCAATCATCTGCACAACCATTTCAAACTTCATAGCTAGAGGATAAGGAGTTCAAGCACATGAAGACATGAATAACCATTCAAGCATAAGGCCAAGCAACAAGGTCATTTTGTAATCATCAAAATCATGTACACAACACAAGGTCAGTGCACATCTACCTAAGTTTTACTAAGGTCGATGCACATCTTGTCCTGCGTATATAGAAGGTCGGTGCAAGTTTTGCCATACGCATGCTAAGTTCGGTGCACATTTTGCTTGCACACATAGAAGGTTGGTGCAATGTCTTACCTTAAGCGTATAAAGGTCAGTGCAAGTTTTGCATTATGCACATAAGGTCGGTGCACGTTTCTGCCTCATGCATATAAAAGTCTGTGCACCTTTTGTATCAAGCATATAAAGGTCGGTGCATGTTTTGCCTTATGCATGGAAGAGGTCGGTGCACATTTGCATTAAGCATATAGAAGGTCAGTGTACGTCTGCCTTGGGCCTATATAAAGTCAGTGCATATTGTCTGTGCTACATATATAAGGTCTAACCATGTTTGCACTTTTATTCAACAAGCTAAAGCCTTTCCTCCAACCTGGCATACCCACGAGCATCTGAACCGCATGAGGGCAGATATCATCGTCTCTCACGTGATCACTTAAAGTCACACCTAAAGCATGAGCTTGTAAGGGGTTAACAAAACCAATGATTGGCATGTGATCCAAGGACCTTCTGCCATGAGGATCGTTGTCCTATCTGCACCCGACACGTGGCTTCTCTGGAAAAGGTGGGAACGCGCCTTCCACACGTCGAAAGCGTGAGGTCGTGGGAACCCAGCCTGAAGCCCTATAAGAAGGCATCTTCTGCGACTAAAAGGAGTAGGGGACAAGAGGCGGCCATAGAAGAGCCAGAGAGAAGAAAAATAGGAGAAGCACGAGAGTGTTCAGAAAAAGGAGAGAGTTTAAAAAAAGGAGAGAAAATAGAGTATCATAGAAGAGAGTTGAGAAGAAGAAGTGAGTTGAGAGGAGGAAGAGAGTCTGGGCGAGGCTGACACTTCCTGACTTCTGGATCAAATCTAGAGTTTTATTGCTCTATTCAAAGAGCTACATTTCTATCTTATATCTGTATTTCGTTTATTCCGTTGTTTTCTTTTCAAATCTACTTTAAACTATGTATCAGTAGAGCTAAGCTGTATTGCTCAGTGGGCGAGGGTGTTCCACAGAGAGCTAAGCTGTATTGCTCAGCGGGCGAGTGTGTTCCTCGGTCAGCAAGTTGTAAGGCTCAATGGTTGTAGGGATTTCCATCCCCAAAGCTATGGATCAGCGGTCTTCAAGCTGTGTGGCAGTAGGAAGCCTTACTCGGTTGAGTAAGGGGTGGACGTAGATCTATGGATAGAAATCAAACCACCTTTGTCATGCCCCGAACCGATAGCAGCGGGAAGCGATGCTCGGAACATGGCAGTTAACAGTCATGATAACAAGAGCGGAAGATAAATAACCATAATTAAACGCAAGGAGGCCATAGACACACGTTGAAAATACGAGCTCTTATTAATATTTAAAAGTATAGTTTTGACCCACTCTTACAATATTAGATTCAAATTAAAGGAAGAAAGAACAAAAAGAAATAACCAGACTCACGACACTAGCTAGACTCAAGAAGATAAAAAAAAGACAGACTCCAATCTCTAGGTTCCAAGTTCACTCAATCACACTGATCCGATTCCCATTTGCAACGTACCGTTTACCGCATTACCTGAAAAGGATTGGAAGTAGGGGTGAGCAAGAAGCTCAGTAGGAATTATACTCTATCATCAGGCATGGTTTAAGTGATTAACCAATTAATGAATATGCATGATTAACGCGATAAAATAAGCAGAACTAAATAATCACTAAGATAGAAAGAGTAACGATAATTAGAATGGAAGAAATAGTTGCATGCCGAGATATCAAGTAAGATTAACAAGATTTTCTAGTGAATGGCCATTTCTAGTCAATTTCACGTCATGTCAAGTAAGCAAGCAAGCAAGTACTTCATACTTTAAGCATGAATAATAATAAGTATCACGAGAATGTAGAATGTCGTAGACCCAACACGCTAGATAGTACCGGTGCCAAATGCCACACTTAATCATTCACCTCCTCGGGGGATCAAGTACTTTTCGGGTGCTCCTCCCAGGACCAGACTGGGCCCTTCATTTGTTTGCCTTGGCATTGATTTCTTTTTGGATCATAGATCCCATGAGACTAGACATCAACAATATTTAATGGCCAAGGGTTCCAAGGTAAAGTACATGTAGTCAAGGTAAAGAACACAAGGATAATGATTCTTTAAGAGTCCAAACAATAAGCTACATAATCGAGAGGAATAATTGTCCCAAAGGACTATAATTAATGATCAATAGATCTAACAATAGGTAAATTCACAAAATACCATAGCCTACATTGGCTTGGTTAGCTCACACGATTCGAAATTCATGAAATAACCACTTTTCGGAAAACTATCATATAAACGGTCAGACAAGGGCCGCTCAAAGGTATATACGGTTAATACTGAGCTGTGCATGGCCGAAAGTCATTAAGACCCATGAACAAGATATACGGTCCATACAGGGCAATATTAAAGATATGCGGTCGTTATAGGGCCGCCTATGAGGATATACGGTCCACTACTGGTCGCACATGCCTGTTCAGCCCTATTCGATCCAAGACTTAAAAACAAGCAATTCAATCACGTAAATCGATGTTCTGGTGGTTCATTAGGTTCATAACAAGGGTATAAAGAAATCTTGAGATGATGGTAAGTTCGCCGGATGGAGTTTCCGGTGATAAGTTCAAAGTTAACGCAACTTAAAGGGGCTAATGACTTACTAGAAGTCCGTAATTTGGTCAACGTTCTACTGGAATAGAATCGTTATCCAGCAACTAAAAGTTCATGATAAACCTAATTTCCATGTTAAATCATCAAGGATTAAGTTTTACATTTAATGTATTTGCCAAAAAGATGAATCAAGATGATAAGATAATGAACAAGATCGTGTAAGAATGAACAACATGCAATTAACAGAAGTTTAGTTACATAATTAACCACTAATCATGTGGGTTTCTAATTAACCATTGTGTGCGTTGAAGTGGAGATAGTAATCAGAATGATTTATACACTTGGATTGAGTGCAGGGACCATTGTTCTTCAATTTTGGATTGAGGAACGTCGGGCTTAATTTGAGATCATAGGGTTGCATGCATGGGTCACTGGTTCCTCAAAATATGGTTTTCAATTGGACTAGGTTGAATGGGTCAATCCCCTCACGGTCCGGATCGATCCTCGGGTCGAAAACACGTAAACCGGGTCTTACAACATATGGGTCGACCCCTAAAAAATCCAGGGATCTGCCTGCGTGTGGGTCGACCCCTGGGGTCGACCCCAGCAAGACAGACTGCTGTCTGCTGAATGGGTCAACCCCATGGGTCGACCCCCACAAATTCTGCCTTATGGGTCGACCCCATGGGTCGACCCCCACCTGCCCGATGTATGGGTCGACCCCATGGGTCAACCCCCGCACGGTGCTGTATGGGTCGACCCTCGGGCAGACAGGTTCTGCTTGAGGATGGGTCGACCCCATGGGTCGACCCCTGCATTCACAGAACCGAACATGACTTCAGAAATCAACAAAAACTCACCCAATTGGGGTCTAATTGGGCTGAGATCTTAACCCCATGCTCTTGGGTTCTTGATGGACATATTAGGGTCATAATACAAGGGTTTGGAACATTAAATTCACTGAAAAATCAAATGAAATCACAATCTATCTAGGAAGAACACTTGAAAACCTAGTTTTAGCATGCTTCTAATCAAACATGAAATTCTCAAAGCATGGTCTATGAAAATTTGGGCGTTATATATCAAAAGAAAGAGGACTGGATGCTGAACATTTTGATATATTACTTGTGGTTTGAGCCCGAGAGAACCTACCTCAATCAGAGAAGAAAGGAAGAAGAAAGGAGGAAGAACGGACGCCGACACGTCACCACTAAACTCCCGAGATCTCCCTAGATCGATCTCCACTACAACTGCCGCTCCTACCAAAGGATTCTAGGGTTGCATAGCTTCATTTTTATAGCTCATACACCTTCTGGAGCCTTCGGTGCCGGGAGAATTCGTCGTAACAAGTTGATTGTTTAAAAACGGCGACGAAATGTTTGACCTAGCCAAAGCTCGGTCGACACCACGTTTTTGGGTTAGGGTTTCGATGAATTAACAGAGGGGAAATGATCCTTAGATCATGGCCTTCCATTTGCCACCAATTTGGGGTTATTTGGTTGAGTATTAAGCTCTAATTTCGCGTTTTAAGTTAAGGTTAGGTAAGGGTTAGGTAAGTGTGCATTTTTAGGCTTAATCCACTAATTAGACCTAATTAAGCATTTTTACTGGGTCGACCACAGAAGACAAAGTTGTTAAATAAATGGTCCTTAACCCAATTACCATTTTTCTAGATTTTTATAAGGTAGTCGAAATTTCATTAGTCTATTTACTAAGGAATTAAATATTAAATTCTGAAATTCATTTATTTCAATTAAAAATTCATTTATTTCTATTAAATTTCAGATTTTTAAAACCGGGGTATTACAACGTTAAAACTCTCTTGTCTTGTGAATGATTTATTGTTTTATCACCGAGTAGATGAATGCTTAGGCTCGCCTGATGGTTTAGCATGTGTTTGATTGGATAGATGTTCGTCTACCTTGTTCATCTGCCTCTCTCCCTCTTGCGCCTTCAACTAAGTCACTACTGCTGGTTGATTTAATGCGCTTGTAGGATCGTTCATCTTCTGAAGTTGTGTATGAGTTTATAGCAGTTCATTTAATTTCCGCACTAGTTCTTTTAAACTGCTATTGTGTGTTTATCTTTGGGGTTAGATCTATTCACCCCCCCCCTCTAGATCTGTTCTTCACACCCATCACTTTTATCTACTGGTCCTATTTCCTGCGCAAGCCAGCAAAGAGTGTGTCTGAAAGGAGAAAACTCTCTGGACAAAGGACGTCCCTTCTGCTAACAGAAATTAAGGTTCTACAGGTTTCTTTGGTCAAACACTCTTTGTCTATTCCAGCTATTCAAAATCACTAAAGAAATGGAGGGAAAGTCTTCTGCCTCTTGAAGCCTATAAAATGGATGCCCCTCTTTACATTTTGAGCTGCTGCCTTTGCAACCATAAGCCTCAAGGAGCCTCAGATGTGGGAACTAGAGAGAAGAAAAAGATAGAGAGATTCTGCCCTGAGCTTCCAAAGAACGAGTTGGGAGGTAGAGAAGAAAAAGAGTGCAGCCAAGCCATCCACTTCAGCCCTGCGGTTCCAAAAGTTTCAGTTCTTTTCTTTCATCTTTGTGCTTCTTCATTTTCAACATCTTATGTGTTGAGGAGTTGTCCTTGTGTGTGTGTGTGTGTGTGTGTGTGTTGGGGCTAGTCCCCGTGTTCAGCTGGTTTCCAGCGTGTGTGTGTGTGTGTGTGTGTGTGTGTGTGTATTTCTTTTGGCCAAAGAGAGTGGAAGCCTTACCAAGTTGGTAAGGGGTGGACGTAGGTGTGCCAAGGTGTAGCCGAACCACCTTAAAAGTCTTGTGTAGTGGTTTGCTTTCCATATCGTCTATCCCCTCTTCATAGGTGGCTTCTTTTGTCAAGAGTATCTCTTATCTCTTTACTCCGATAATTCCACCACTTGTCTTTGCTTGTGATAACTGTGGTGCTATCTTTCTAACTTATTTGTAGAAATTGAAAAGTTGGTATAGGATCTATTCACCCCCCCACTAGATCCTCTCATACTGTCCAACACACTCAAGGGGTCACTCTTTCTCCATCTTCATCTTTTCATTCATCTTTCCTTCTGCTAAGCTCCCACCCTTGGTTGGTGTATGTGCCTTCTCCTGATTCTATTCCCCCCTTTCTTTTTGGGTCCATGAACCCTCATTCCTCTCCTTGTAATCCAGATCCTCTGGATTTTTCCTATTCTCACCATTCTAGGCCTCGGCCTATGCCATCTTCTAGTTCTCCTCCGAAAGTTTCAGATTCTACTCTTGATTCTTCTCCGACCTCATCGGATGACTACTATTTTCCTTCTCTGACCTTGTCGGATGTCCATAATGATCCTTCTCCGACCTTGTCGGATGACCATTATTCTCCTTCTTTGACTTCGTCGGATTATCATTCTTCTTCTTCACCTTCGCAACAATCTCTTCATTATGTTTCTATTCCTTCTGTCTCACCCTTTCAGGGTCGTTGCCCTTTTTCATGTTATTTTCGAGGCTTTAGTCCACCTTGATCTCAATTAATCTCTATTTATTCTGTATCTGGTTCTTTGTTATCAGGGTCTCTGCGCCTTAACGAGGGAGTTCTAGCCCTCATCTCTTTTCCTTTTATTCGTCTTCGTCCAATTTGGTGTCAGCCGCTCCTCCATGTAGAGGAATCTTTAAACCTTGTTATCCTCTCATCTTTGTCCTATCGATCAAGGAATGTGAAGCTCGATGATCAAGCTCTCACTTCAGGACGCTATTTTCACGCCATGTAGTGCCCTAGAATTTCTATAAGATATTTCTGATATAATTAAGATTTTTCTTGAATTATTAAGGGTCTAAATGAATTAATTAATGAATATTGGGTTAAATATATCATTATAAGGCCCAATTATGTTAAACAATTAATCCAGCCTTAATAAATAAAGCCCAATAGGTTCAAAGACCAAGCCCATTAAGTTTGACCCATATTCTAGAAGGTTATTTAGCCTATTCACGAATTATAAGGATAAATACCCCTTATATAGATAATTATGTGGATAATTAACAAAAATAGTTTGAATAAAATTGAATTCTGCGCACAGTGGATGTAGCGGTCTATCGTGCGACCGCCACAGTCATGTAACGCGCCCAGCTTGGACCGTTACACTCTGTCAGTTCCATGAATGGAAGAAAGAATAAAAAGGTTGGATCTTTGGGATCCTATATACAAGAGACCTAATTAGAAGAATATGTAAGGTTACTAGGGACTCTTAGGGATCAGGCTCTGGCCAACTAAGGACTCTAGAATCGTTCAAATCCTTTAACCCTAGCCAAAACTCTATAAATAGGACCCAGTTCTAAACTGAGCGACCCTTACTTTTGGCTCGTGAAGAAACAAGGTAAGGAGATAGAATCTCAAGTAAGTCCTTTGGAACTTTTTGTTTCTAATACTAAGGTCTGACAACTCTCAAAATTTCATGTTAGGAGGATAAGTATCCAAGGAGTTAGGATCTTCCAAAGTTGCTGGTTTCATCACGCCAACCCAAGAAACTGTGCGACAGGGTGCTGAAGATTAGATAATTAGAAAGTCTAAACGAGGTATTTAGATTTAGATGCTTTAGAACTTTTTGTTCCTCTTAGTTTCATCTTCCTAACCTCCAAATTTCACATCCTTAGGTCAAGAGACTGAGGAGTTAGAGCGACGTGAAGTTGCTGAAAAATCTCAGGAAGGGAAGAACTAGGGCGTGTCTTGAAAACCAAATTGGAAGTCTAAAGCCCAGTTAAGAGGTAGGTTATCTCATGAATGGCAAAAACACATTGTTAAGGATAAAATCCCTCTACTTTATTTATATTTCATGCATTATACTTCATGAATTTCATGTTTTAGGATTATTCTATACATTCATGCATGCCTTCAACCCTAATTAAAGATAAAAGTTATATCTTGTTATTTCATTACTACCTATGCATCTAGTTGGCCTTTACTTCGTTATCATGGCTAGAATAGTTAGTTATTTTGATTCTTCTTGCATGGACATAGTTCCTTATCTTTATTGTCAGCAGAAGTTCTGACGGATTAAAATAGGACCGTCACATGATTGTAACGGCCTTACGATAAGCCGTCACACCCTCTATTGTGTTTAAAAATTCTCTGTTGTCTCTGACGCACCATAACTAGAGCGTTATAATATTGTAACGGCCCCACGATAAACCGTCAAAGAAAGGTAACGCCCCCTTGTTAGACCGTCAGACAACTGTGTTCCGTCAACCCGAGATAGAATGGAAACCAGTCAGATTTACTTATAAATAAGCCTAGTTAGCTAAGTTTTAACCTATTTTCATGACCTTGAGATTATAAATTGACTTATGATAGAAATTACATGTTTAAAAGCATCTCTAGTTATTTCAAGCATATGTTAATTTCATTAAGCTAAACTCTATAGTTTTGTATTTACACTATGATTTTAAATGATGTAATGACAGAGTTTTTGTCATGGTTTCACATCATTCCACATTCTTTTCTATCTATAGAGTCAATTTCTCTAAGTACATGGCATATATTCCAGTATATGGCCTTTAGTTCACACTTTGCACTATAGGAACATATTCTTGAACATGAGGACCTCTCTATTGGATATTTCTTCCAATAGACTAGGAAATTTTGTTTCAAGGCCTCCGTAATTCTCTGCGAGTCTGGGATTCCACTAGGACGCCGAGTTGGTTGTACCATGAAAGCCCAATTGTAAGAAAGCACTATCGATGTTTTCGGATTCTGGATATGTAACGGATCTATATTCGACCGTCAGGCACATATAACAGTCCAATATATAACTGTCACATTGTTTGAGTCCATATCTATTTTCTTCTGGATTCAACCTTTCTAACGGCCCAATACTCGACCGTTATGTTCATGTAACGGCCCAGTATTAGACCGTCACAGTTCTAATTTCTTTAACCCGATGTTTGACCAAAGGGTTGATATTCTAAGTTCCTGGATGGAGTATTGATGGTCTAAGACTTGGCATATTGTCTAAAGATACTTAACTTAAATTATGAATGATAATAAATGTACCGTTATGCTGTCGAGTTATTTCCATGAGGATGACATCGTCTTAAATCATTCTTGATCTCTCATATTCTTAATTGAAGCATTCGTTCATTTGAATTATTATGAACTTATTGAACTTGTTACATTATTGGCCACATTTTATTACTTGAAACGTGGAAATAGCTTGATTTATACTTGAAGATGTGATCGAGCACTGATTGTGTTCAAGGGCTCTATGCTAGTCCCCTCGGGTGATTGTCGAAAACATACTGTAAACCATGGGGTATGATGCTATTGACGTCGCATTACGCTGGGAGTACTTTCTCTATAAATAAGTGAAGATCCACGGGTATCATAAAAATACTTGTACATGATTTTCTTGCTTGTTACATGATATTCCACAGAAAATCACCAAATACTTGTGCATAGGCAAAAGATGTTTGGGTGATGAGTATGTGACTTGCTAGTACATTCTTGTTCATGAAAGGCCATTCTTGCTACATTCTTGCTAGTTCATACATGTTCATTCTATCTTACATGATCATCTTGTTACTTTGGTTACTGGTGATTTATCGCATTCGCATGATTTTACCTTATTTCTCTAGAGCTAAAATGTTAATTACTTTAATAGTGCCTTCATGTTGATGCGAAGATACCTACTGGGCAAGTGTGCTCATTACCTATTTCCAATCTTTTCAGGAGATGAAAGTGAGTCAGGATCGGATTAGAAATATTCAAATAGTGGGTCCGAGAGTGAATGAAGAATGAGTGAAGACTTAGGAAGTCTACATTGTTTAGATTGAGTCTATGGAATTTTCTTATTTCTTGAGTCTAGTATAATGAAGAAAGTTGAAATGGTGATTGCAATTGAGTATTTGATTTGATTATTAATGAAATAAGTTAAAGTTTGAGTAAATATTGTACAATTGCATTTATGTGTGTGATTGTCTTGCGCTCTGATCGTTCTTGCTTGCAAGAGGCTTACCATGCCGGCTATTCACATTCCTTGAGCTAGTCTTCCGCTGTAATTAAAGGCTCGGGACGTGACACGCCATGTGTCACACCCCGAGCTTTTTAATACAGCGGAAGGAATTTTGGGAACGTGAACAGCCGGCATGGTAAGTCTCTCGCAAGCAAGAAATCAGTGCGCGATACAATCACATAAAAGTAATTGCACAAGTAAAATTTCTCAAAACTCTAACTTTATTTTATAATAATAATCGAAAGCACACAAGACCACTAATGTTTAACAACCCTCTATCATGACTCAAGAATTCAAAAATTATGATCTGACTCAACTTAGACACTTGATAACTAGTGCTTCTCTCATGCCAATGAACTTTCAATCGCTCTCGGACCCGCTACTTGCATAATCTGAATCCGATTCACTAGTATTTCTTGAAAAAGATAAGAAAATGGGTATGAGCACACATGCCCAGTAGGTATCTTCGTATCAACATAAAGGCATTATTTAAGTGATAAATGCTTTATCTCTAGAATTAAGGTAAAAATGAGAATGCAGTAAATCACACGTCATAATCCCAATAACCAAGAATATAGAGTCACGAAATATCTGAGCAAACAGACATAGTCGAGTATATGAACAAACAAGATTTATTCATGTAGATATACAATTGGCCTTTCATGAACAAGAAAGTATGAGCATGTAACTAGAAAGTACTTATACAACCTTGTAAAGGCTATGCATTAACAAGCATGTAATTTTCATAATGAGCCTTGTGGTTCTTCACTCATTTGAAAAGGAAAGTACTCCCAGCATAATGCGACGCCAGTATCATCGTACCCCATGGTTTATAGCACGTTTCTGACAATCAGTTGAGAGGACTAGCATAGAGCCTTTGGACACAATCCGTGCTCGATCTTGCATCTTCAAGTTATAAATCCAGTGACTTCCATGAGATATAACCATAGTGTGTGACCAATAATGTAACAAGTTTAATGATAGTTTCATGATAACAATATCAAGGAATAGAATGCTTCAATTAAGAACAAGAGATTTCAAAGAAGAATTAAAAGAACATTATGCTACGGTGGCATTCCGGCAGCATAACGGTACATTAATTAAGTTCCATAACTTAACATTGACTTATTAAATAGAGTTTTAGGTTCCAGATGATCAAGAGGCCATCTAAGAATAGAATTAGAACAACCTTTGGGTCAAACCCCGAGTTAGAAACAAGACAGGTAACGGTGGTCATGTAAAGAACCATTTCATAACTTAGCAGTCTATAAAGGGTCGTTTCTAGAACAATAGCGGTAAGATACATGCCGCAACAGTAGCTTGGCGGTCTAGGAAAAACCGCTACTAGACAATGTCGACCAGAAAGAACAAAGAGTCGACACTTAAGAAATTCTGGAGCATGGCGGTCTCAGGGATGGCCGCTGCATGTCAAATATGGTCTGATCAAGGTCGCTATCTGACAGTGACGGTCCGTAGATGGCCGTAATAAAACAGAGTACAAAAATGAAACCACCAGTCATGTGAGTGCATTCTAGATAATTTGGGCTTTAAGGGTACAACTAGCTCGGCGTCCTAGTGAGAATCCCAGGCTCGCGGAGTCTTACAGAGGCCTTGAAACATGATCTCCTAGTCTGACAGAAGAAATATCCGACAGAGAGGTTCACAAGTCCAAGAGAGTGTTCTATGAGTGCAAAGTGTAACTAATGGTCGCATACCGGAGTAAACGCCATGTACTTATGAAAATAACTCAAGAGATGAGAGTGAAACGTGAAACATACGGACCAAAAACCATGAATTTAACACCTCATAAATCATTCCCGTATCATAGAAAATCATTTAATTACAAAATTATAATATTTTGGCATGAAATTTTATAATAATGAAAAATAAGGTTCTAAGACGTGCTCACGTTAAAACAGGGTGTTTAACAGGAAAATAAGCATAATTTTTAGTGAACAATAACATAATCATAGGGTTTCTAATATGCAGAATTCAACTAGGCTCGGATTGGTTCACAGAACCAAATAGCGGTCAGGGTCTGGCCACATGGGTTAAAATGGACTTGTGATAGACCGCTGTTAACTAAGGCGGTCAGTGTATTGACAGTTTCTGTCTGATAGACAGAAGCTGTAAAATTAGTGAAATAAAACACTAATCTAGGGCATATTATGCATGGAAACGATGTAAAACATGTAGTAAAGCATGCTAGAAGAATATTGGGCTAAGAATATGTATAGGAAACTATAGTGTAACCAAAAATTACATCTTTTTCCTTTAACAGGTTAGGCTTATGCATGAAAAATGAACTTACTACGTAGTCCCAATAAAACGTAAAATACTCTAATCACAATGCATGAAAACGACTGAAAATTGAGGGCCTTTACTCCTAACATGAAGTTTTAGCCGTTCATGAGATAACCTACGTCTGGACAGAGCTCTAAACTTCGAATTTAGGGCTGGAAGTTGACCCTAGTTCCTACTCGTTCTGAGCCAATCCAGCAACTTCGTGACCTTCTAACTTCTAATCCCCTTCACCTAATACCACGAAATTGGGAGGGTAAGAAGAGGGTACTAACATGAACAAATAACTCTAAAGGACTAGGTTCTAATTACCTCGTTTAGGACTTCTAATTAGCCGATCTTCCTGACCCGGTCGCATAGTTTCCAAGTTTGCTTTCACCGAACCAGCGACTTTGCAAGCTTCTATCTTCTCGATGGTTTGATCTCCTAGCGTGAAATTTTGAGGGCAGTCAGACTTTACTATTATGAACAAAATATTCTAAAGAATCTACCTCAAATATTGTTACCTTACCTTAGTTCCACGCGAGCCAAAAGTAAGGGTCGCCCATGTGAAACTTTAAGTCTATTTATAGGGTTTTGAGGATTGGAACAAACCTAGAGTCCTATTTAGGGTTTCAATTCGATCCTCAAGCATTCTAGACTTTTCCAATCAAGGGATAGCATCGATCCTAGGTGATTTGGATGCCAAAGATCCCAACTTTTCATGCCTTCTTTCACTCATGAAATCTTGAGAGAATAGCAGTCGTTTGGAGAACGTTTTATGCCTCGGGCGATCCCTCGATAGACCATTTTTAGCCTTGGGCGCCGAATTTGAACTATTTCAAACTCTTTTGATATTATCTTCCCATTATTAGCATATTTATCCCTTAAATTTCGTAAATAGCCTATTTAAGCTTCTAGAATATGGGCCAAGTCTTGTGGGCTTGGATTTAGGTCCTTTAGGCTTAATTAAAAGGACCAGGTCCATCAATAAATCTAAGGCCTTAATATCTGGCTTTAATTAGTTTAGTTTCATTTAATGATCAATTTATTTCTAGAAAAAATCTTAGAAAATCTTATAAAAATTCTAGGAAATTCTAGAATACCTTACATAAATTTTTGGGGTATTACACCCTCCACCACTTAAGAGAATTTGCTCCCCAAATTCAATATATGGATTTTATGGAGAGTGTACTTACAGTTGAATAGTTCGAGAAATCTCCTGCGCATAGCTTCTTCCGTTTCCCATGTAGCATCTTGATCCGATCCTTTGTTCCACAAATTTTTTACCATGAGAATGGTTTTATTTCATAGCTTTTTTTTGGGTAAAGCCCTGCCTAGAGATAGGGGGATGAGTGGATTTTACCCACTCCATCACCTTTCCACTAGGGGGAGATTTTATAGAAATATGAATAAGTCAGATATTACAACTATGTCACTCGAACGCTAGGCATGCCTAGCTTATCTAGCTGAGTTGCACCCTTCATTTGAGAGGTAAGCTCATGATAAGAATAAAAGGAATTACATTTCAGAGTACATGCTAAAGAAGCCAATGAATCCGCCACAATGTTCCCTTCTCTGTAGATATGAGTGATGGAATCCTCATGAGTAAGAATGCTCCAGATCTCTCTGACATAGGTGAGGATGGACCAAGGACATTGAGCTTGTATGTTAATGATGTGGACAAGAGTTTTCGAATCACATTGAATAATGGTGGGCTTTGAAACAGTAGTTCTTAAGTATTTAATACCATCCAGGAGAGCACGGGCCTCGGCAATGATACTGTTAGACATTCCATAGTAGTGGGCAAAAGCAAGAAGAATGCTTCCTTTGTGATCTCTTATGATCCCACCTCCTCCCGATTCACCATTTTGCTTTGAGGCACCATCCGTATTTAGCTTGAGAGATGGCCAAGGTGGACAAATCCATTTGATGGCTAGAAATTGATGTTGTCTGCATTTAGAATTCAGCAGGCCAAAAGCTTCTAAAACTTTAATTTTACTGTGATTGGCTTCAGCAAGATCAGCATCTTGGCAAATCTCCTTTACTTTGAAGCAGATTTTGTGGATGAGTCCCTGTTTTGAAACTTCTTTCCCATCATACTTTGCAGAATTTCTAGCGTACCATATCTCCCACATGCCAATACCAATAGCTGCTAGGGTGAAGAGACCGAAGAGGGACTTCTGCTGAGAATTGCATATAGTGTTTAGATTGATGGAACTAACTGAGTTTCCTTCAGTTTGCAAGCCTATGGAAGTAAAATAAGACCAAGTATGTGAAGCCCAATCACTCTGCAGAAATAAATGATTGTAGTCTTCAAAATGAGCTATCTTACGGCAGTAACATTTGGAACATAGGTGGATACCCACCCGTTGTATATTAGAATCCAGAGGGAGGCAACTATTAAGAATCTTCCACAGGTGGACTGACACCTTAGTAGGGAGCCATCGAGACCATAACCGAGTCCATTGATTGTTGAATTGTAACCTGTTGCTGCTGCAGATAAAATTGTAAGTGGAGGTTACACTGTAATTCCCCGAAGAAGATAGGCTCCAAGCAACTAGATCCTGCTCCTGATTAAGGTTTACATTCCTTAGAGCAGTACATATTTCAGTAGGAAGGATCCTGCTTTGCAAAACTGAGTCTTCCACTGTCTGATGTAATAAACAGTCTCGGACAGTCAGTCTAGGGTTGGGAATATTGATTTCAGAGATCAAATCAGCAAGGGTGATATTACCTAGCCATCTGTCATACCAGAAATTGGCTTGACTACCATCACCCACAACCACCCTTTTATGTTGGATGATGAGGTTTTTCACCTTAAGCCAACACCTTTTATCAAAACCTCTCATGTTGTTGAACTGAACCTTGGCTAATGGACAGTCCCTAATGTACTTTGCTCTGAAATAAACAGCCCATAGAGAATTTTAGTGCATTGCCTGCCACAACATCTTTACTCTCAAAGCTACCTCCATGTGTCTAAGAGACATTATACCAAGGCCACCTTGCGAAATAGGTTTACAAATAGCTTTCCAGGATCTCCAATGCTTCTTATTTCCTTGGGTTGATGAACCCCAGAAGAAGTTTGCACAAATAACTTGATGGTTGCCAATGTGAAGAGATGATGATGTTAAAAAATAAATAGGTAGAGAAGAGAGGACATGTTTGATAAGTACCAGCATAGCACCCTGAGATAACAACCTGGATTTCCAGCCTGAAATACGTTTCTGAATTGTATTAATAATACCATTATAGTGGACCTTCTTGCATCTGCCTTTAACCAGAGGAAATCCTAGGTACTTGTGTTGAAATGAGTGCCTTGCAAAACCTGTTGCTTCCTGAATCTTTCTGATAGCTTTATTATTGCTTCTTGAGTGCATAAAGAAACCACTTTTGTCTACATTTATCTTCTGTCCCGAAGCCCTTTCATAAGTTCTGAGAACTTTAAGAAGGTTCCTTACTGAAATAATGTTTCTTTGCAAAAAATCAGTGTATCATCAGCAAAAAGAAGCTGTGATATTTTTGGACAATTTCTTGGGCAAGCAAACCATTCAACTTGTCCACTTAGGAAAGCTTTGGTCAGGGATCTACTCAGAGCTTCTTCAGCTATAATAAACACTGAGGGAGCAATGGGGTCACCTTGTCGGACCCCTCTAGTGGATTTAAAGAAACCTGCAGGGACCCCATTTAGGAGAATAGAAAACCAATTGTTGTTCACCATTTTTTCTACTAGGAAGATGAATTGATTACTAAAACCAAACTTGTAAAGAATAGAGAAAAGGAAATCCCATTCTAATTGGTCATATGCATTAGCCATATCAAGCTTTAGCATCACATTAGAACCCCTGGTTTTCTTACCCAGATCATGGGTTAATTCCTGAGCCAGAGCAATGTTCTTAACTATTTGCCTTCCTTTCACAAATGCATATTGTTCAGGAGAAATAATCTTGGGAATAATGTTGGCTAATCTGCTATTTATGATGGAGGAAATTATCTTGTAGAAGTAATTGCAAAGACTGATAGGTCTAAATTCAGATATCTTGGTGGCATTAACCTGTTTAGGGATCAAAGCTACCAAAGTTGCAGTGACATGTCTGTGAAGAGCTTCCTGTGAAATGAAGAATTCTGAATAGCATTTACCACAGTAGTTGAGATGATATCCTAGGCTGAGTGATGGAATGCACCTGAAAACCCATCTGGCCCCGGGACACTGTCCTGGGATAACTTGAGAACAACATCATGTATTTCTGACTCAGAGGGGATAGCACAAAGTGTTTTATTGTCCAATTGGTTTACCATGTGAGGAATACAGTCAAGTAAATTGTTCTCTATAAAATGGGCTTGAGTTGTAAATGCTTGTTGAAAGTGAGTCACTGCAATGCATTTCATTTCCTCAGGATCTGAGGTGAGCAACCCTGCAGAGTTATGGAGCTGAGATATGCATATTTTTCTTCTTTTAGTCATTGTAGTAGAGTGAAAAAATTGTGTGTTTCTATCACCTTCAGCAAGCCATCAAACCCTTGATTTCTGCCTCCAAAAACACTCTTGCTGAAGAAGTCTCCTAGATAAAACAACTTAGCCTCATCTAGAATAGCTGAGTTATCTTCCGAGGGCTGGAGGTCATAAGAGTGTTCAGCTTTGAGGGCAACATCTTCAGCTGCAATTAGATTCACTTGAACGTTGCCAAAGACATGGTAATTCCAACCTTTTAACATTTTCCTGAGGCTCTTAAGCTTGAGATAAAGAGTGGTGATTGATGAAGTTGCCAATGGACTAGTAACCCAACATTTTTTAACATCCTCCAAAAACTGATCATGATGAGTCCACATTTTCTGAAAGCAAAATCTACTCTTTACTCTGCCTTGAGAAACATGTTGCACTAATAATGGAGCATGGTCGGATGCTTCCCTAGAAAGATGCTCAACAGAAATGGGAAAAGTTGCCATCCAACCAGCATTTATTAGTACCCTGTCCAATCTAGGCCAAATGCCACGGCCTCCTGATTGGTTATTATGCCAAGTGTAAGATGATCCTTTGAAACCAGCATCAATGAGGGCACAGTCTGAGATACAGTCCTTGAAGTCAGCCATTGCAGAATTACTTGGGTCATTACCACCTAGTTTTTCTTCAACAGCAAGGATGCAATTGAAGTCCCCTGCCACCATCCAAGGCCCTGTAACCTGAGAGTGAACATTGAACAGAGAAGTCCATAGAGTCTTCCTCTCAATCACATTACATTTAGCATAAACAATAGTTAAGTGAAACTCTACTTGAGCAGTGGAGGATAAGTGAAGGGTGATTTGTTGTTCATCCCTTGTAACCAATGAAAAATCCAGAGGGTCTTTCCATAGAACCCAGATATGTGACATAGCATCTTCATTAGCAATGGCCTTTGACATACCCATTCTTCTATAGATCCTATCCATATTGCTTGTGTTCATCTTGGGTTCCAGCAGAGCAATGCAATCAATGTTATGATTTTTGATAAGCAATTTAACACGACCAATAGATGTGTCATTCCCTACACCTCTAATATTCCAAGCTATGAAATTCATTGGGAATGAGGAATATTAGGGATGTTACCAGTAGATCCACCTCTAGTCATGGATCTAGTTATGACACGTGAATACTCACCATGCATATCCTTCAAATTCTCAATGGCAGCAAAATTAGCAATTTCCTTCCTTTTTTTTGTTACCTCATCAGACTGCATGTCATCATTAGAATTGGCAATAATATTGATTTCTTGAACTGTCATGGTGGACTGAGAGTCTACAATCTCAATCTCTGGAACAGGAACAATGGCACCAACAGAAGAAGTAATTTGGGCTGGAGGGAGCTCTAAGATAGTAGGAGTATCCTTGTTAGCCAAAATAGATTTCTGAGTTTGTATATTGTCTGGACATGAACGAAAATTATCCAAAGAAGATTTCTCAGGCCTAACAACTTCAGTTTCGAAAGAATTGAAAGAGGGTTATGAAGCCTTTTATTGATTGACCCTGCAATAATGACATCTATACTGCTCAAACCAACATTACCTACAGCTGGCTCCTTTAAAGGGACATGATAATTCTGCTTGTCCTGGATAGCCACAGCCTCCTCAATTTGATTAGCCATCTCCTCTTGAACAACTGAATCCTTAGAAGGACAAAGTTCCACAATCCGGGGATCCGATGAAGAACTGGAATTGATTAACGTTTCCCTCTTGTGTGAGACTGGTTTCCATAAAACCTTCGGCTTAGAAGGAACAGGGGCCAATTCCTGATCAAATTTTGATGAACCTGCATTCCCGTTCCCTTTACAAGTCTCCAAATAATGTCCAATCCGGAAACAAGAAGAACAGTAAGCTGGGATCTTTGGGTATTGAATGTCCTGCCACGCACCTCCACCAGGGAATCCAATCCAAACTCTGGTTAGGAGTGGTTTAGAGATGTCCAGCTCAACGCAAACTCGAGCAACCATTGCATTAGACAAATTCAATGTTGAGGAATCTATTTTCAGAACACGACCCACATTGCCTGCTATGGACCGAAGCAATGGTTCAATGTAAAAATTAATAGGGAGACCAGGGAAAGAAATCCAAACCGGGAGAATGGGAGAGTCCATAGAAGGAGAAAATTGCATAGTCCATTTAAAAATTTTAAACAGCCGACCATGGACATAAAGGGATTCCTGAAGAAGAAGATGAAGGTAATCTTCGTAGTTCCGGAATCGGAGGAGAAAATGCCGTGTATCCAGCACGCTAATTAGGAAGTCTTCTTTAAATCTGCATCTGCTAGCTAGATGAGTTCTGATTTCAGGGAAAGTCGGCCCGCCAAAAGGAGTGCGTGCCACCAGAGTAAAAACAAAAGGCTCAAGAGAAGCCATGATCTCTTCATTGCTGAAGAAAACGGCGGGCTCTCCTCCATCCGTTGAAGCAAGCTCGTGAAAACGACCTTGAATCACAGGCAGCTTCATGAAAGATGCAAGGACCTCAGCAAAAGAGCGGGTAGAACCGGAAGCCTTGTCCGACAGGGAAACTAAAGTAGGAGAAGGAAGAGGATTCAAAGACGGGGCCCCAGTCGACCCCCCCGGGGCAGCCATTGCTGGCCGGGGGAGTCAACAGACGATGGTGGTCTTGGGCGCCGGAAGAGGTAGGTCCCCCTCACCCGCTTAGGTTAGCTCCTCGACACGCCTCATTTCATAGCTGATGTACCTCTTGATCAATGATTTTGTAAGGTCTTTGTTCGTACATCAAATCTTTTTGAATCTCCAGATTATCATAAGAGATAATGTGCAATGGATCATAGACATATTTCTTTAACATAGAGACATGGAATACATCATGAACTCCTACCAGTTGTGGAGGCAATGCTAGACGGTACGCCACTTCTCCCACTCTTTCAAGAATTTCAAAAGGGCCAATTAATCTTGGCGTAAGCTTGCCTTTAATACCAAACCTACGAATATCACGACCAGGCGAAACCTTGAGAAATACATGATCGCACACCTGAAATTCCAGATCTCACCTTCGATTATTAGCATATGACTTTTGCCTATCTTAAGGCCACCTTGAGTCTTTCTCTCATCACTTTTACCTTGTTGGTTGTATCTCGAACAAGATCAAGGCCTAGAATTTGTCTTTCACCGATCTCGTCCCAGCATATAGGTGTACGGTAACTTCTTCCATATAATGCCTCAAACGGTGCCATTTGAATGTTAGCTTGGTAGCTGTTGTTGTAGGCGAATTCCACTAGAGGTAAATGGTTGTGCCAGCTTCCACCGAAGTCTATAACACACGCCCTTAACATATCTTACACTACTTGATTGGTCCTTTCGATTTGTCCATCCGTTTGTAGATGAAACGCGGTGCTAAAATTCAACCGGGTTCCCAAAGAATATCGTAGACCCTTCCAGAATTGTAAAGTAAATCGAGGGTCTCGATCGAAAATAATGGTGACAGGGATACCATGTAATTTAACAATCTCTTTTATGTATAAAGCAGCCAAGATATCCATAGACCATCGGCTTTTAACATGTAGAAAATGGGCCGATTTTGTTAAACGGTCAATGATCACCCATATTCCATCATGTCCACCCCTTGATTTGGGTAGTCCGATGATAAAATCCAGCCCTATACTCTCCTATTTCCAGTCCAGAATTTCCAAGGGATGTAGTTTTCCAACATGCTTTTGATGTTCTGCCTTAATTTACTGACAAGTAAGACAACGTGACACATAGTCTGCTATCTCTCTCTTCATATTGGGCCACCAATAATTTCTTTTAAGGTGTTGATACATATTGGTAGCACCAGGATGAACAGTATATTTTGACTTATGAGCTTCTTCTAGGATTATCCTCTTAGTATCATCATGATCCGGAATACAAATACGACCTCGAAACAATAACCTTCTATCATTTGCAATAGAGAAATTTGGTCGTTGTTCCATATCAGCCTTAATCTCTAATAATACAGGGTCATTCTCTTGTAACTTTACTAGATCTTCAATCAATATAGGTTGTAATCGAATATTGGCTATAAAGCAATCTTCTTTTTTCGCATCAACATCTAAATTCAATTGAGCAAATTTATAAATAAGATTTGTCATACCTTTCATAAGACTTGATAGTTTCCCTATCGGTTTCCAGCTGAGTGCATCGGCAATAGCATTTGCTTTGCCAGGATGATATTGAATAGCAAAATCAACGTCCTTGAGATATTATAGCCATCGTCTTTGCCTCATATTCAATTCCTTTTGAGAAAAGAGATACTTCAGGCTCTTGTGATCTGAATATATAGTAAATTTCTCTCCATAAAGATAATGACGCCAAATCTTCAAGGCAAATATGACAGCAGCCAGTTCCAAGTCATGAATAAAATAATTTTCCTCATGCCGCTTTAATTATCTTAAGCATAGAAAATCACCTTGCCCATTTGGATGAGTACGCACCCCAGGCCAATGCTGGATGCATCGGTATAAACTTCAAATCTACCACCTTCCACGGGCAATGCCAATACAGGTGCCGTGGTAAGATGCTCCTTAAGAGCCAAGAAATTGTCTTCACATTTCTTTGTCCACTCGAAAGGATTTTCTTTCCTAGTGTGTTTTGTTAAGGGAGCGGCGATTTTGGAAAAATCTTTGATAAACCCCCTATAGTAACCAGCCAAGCCAATAAAACTCCGAACTTCAGATACGGTGTTTAGTCGGCTCCAGTTCTTGACGGCTTCGACTTTAGAAGGATCCACTGCAATGCCTTCTTGAGAAATAATGTGGCCAAGGAAAGAGACCTCTTTAAGCCAAAACTCACATTTATTCAACTTAGCATAGAGTTGATGTTCCTGCAAGGTTCGTAGCACAACCCAAAGATGTTCCTCGTGTTCCTCCTTCATTTTAGAATAGATAAGGATATCATCAATGAACACAACTACAAATTGATTTAGGTATGGTTGGAACACATTGTTCATTAGTTGCATAAATGCTGTCAGCGCATTTGTTAACCCGAACGGCATTACCATGAATTAATAGTGATGCGGGATGGGACGCGAACCTGGGACTCTAGCTCGCGGACGTCCCTAAGCGAGGGAAGTGTGCGGACATGCGCGGTTGAGAAATCGGCAATGAGTCTGGGTATCAGCTTTTCCACATACTCGAATTGAGTCACGGGACGAGTCACACTCACTCTCTTGCAGTGGCGATTGAAATGATTTCGAGCTAATTTAGCCTAACACACTCATGCAGTGGCATATAGAAATATATACGAGTAAAGCAAATTGCCGAGAGGGAAGCAGACACGATACCTCCACGCTACAGGGCGTGGGGAAGGCCACTCCCGACCAAGTCTGATACTCCTAGTTTAAACAATTAACAAAATTTATAGCAAGAGTTTTACTGCCCATTCCACGCAAGGAGGTGAAGGACTAGCTATTGCGGGTGCTCCTCGAGGCCCAACTGGTAAATGAAATTCTCCAGTGGACGAGATGCAGTCTCGACGTCAACAAATAGCTATATCTGCTGAAATTACCAATGCTCGAGCTTGGCACAAAGAGCAACCAAGGAGTCATCACTAGATCAATGAAAGGGACTCAGTCCACGGGTATGTTTCTTTTCACCACCCATTCTCAATGACATTTATCATCTGGAATGTTAGAGGTATTGGTAACGATCTTACATTGGGTCGATTTAAGCTTCTTATTAAAAATTATAACATCACATGTATTGCTATCCTGGAACCTAAACTTCAAGTAAATGCCCTAGATAAGACTTGTAAAAGGCTGGGTATGGATAAAGCTGTGGCCAATGGTGATAACAATGCTCACATTTGGGTGATGTGGAAAGACCCTCTAGATCTATCTATTGTTTGCCATGATGATCAACAAATCACATTCAAGCAGAATGCTGCCTCAAATCTAGAATTTCATGTCTCTGTGGTTTATGCTAAATGCTCTATTGTTGAAAGGCATAGCCTTTGGTCTTCCTTAAACAACATTCAATTGCAAATTATTGGTCCCTGGATGGTGGCAGGGGATTTCAGTTGCATCCTGGACCCAGATGAGAAATTAGGAGGCAACCCTCCATCTATTATATCTATGCCCGACTTTAAGGAGTGTTTGAATGATTGTGCTCTTTCTGATGCTAGTTTTCTGGGATCTAAGTATACTTGGCACAATAACCAAAGTGGTGATAGGGCCATTTGGGCTAGACTTGACAGGGTCCTCTTAAGTGGCCCTTGGCAGATGCTTCTACCTATTACTGTTGAACACCTATCTAGGGAGGCATCGGATCATGCTCCTCTCTATGTTAAACTAGCCAATATGACTAAATACCGAAGCAGATTCTGCTATCAACAAATGTGGTCCACACATGATCATTTCTTGAAGGAAGTAGAAGTAGATTGGTGCAATAGTCCCTTGGCTTCTTCTGCATTGTCTACTCTTTATTTGAAGCTTAAATCTATGAGGAAAATGTTGCAAACATGGAATAAGCAGGTTTTTGGAAACATCCACACAAATTTAATGGAAGCTGAAGATTCTGTTCTGAAGGCTGAATTTCATTATGATACTCATCCGAATCAGATTACTTTTGATTCTTTAGAGGCTGCTAAAGCTCATCTGGCTTCTAGATTGATTCAACAAGAATGTTACCGGAGACAGAAATCTAGAGTTAAATGGCTACCTGAGGGAGACAAGAACACAAAATTCTTCTATATGAAAACTATTGCCAACAGAAAGAGGAATTTGATTCCTCACCTGCAGACTTCAGCTGGCAATCTGACATCGGATCACGAGGAGATGAAGGGTATTGCTGTTGCTCACTTCCAGAAAGCCTTTACATCCCAATACCACCATATTGATGAGGAGTTCCTTAGTAACATTCCCCAGATGATTTCTTCTACTGATAATGACTGTCTATGTGCCATTCCTTCGGATTCTGAAATTCAGGAAGCTGTCTTCCATATGTCACCTGATAGTGCCCCTGGCCCAAATGGTTTTTCGGGGGCTTTCTTCCAGAAAAACTTGGAAAGTCACTGCCACTGTGGTAACAAGGGCTGTCCAGGAATTCTTTTCTACAAGAGAAATGATGCCCAGGTTCTTAACTGCTACCCTAATTGCTCTTATCCCTAAAGTTAGCAATGCTACTAAAATCTCTGAGTACCGGCCGATTAGTCTCTGTAATTTTATTTACAAGATAATGTCAAAAATAGTCAGCAACAGACTACCAACTATCTTGCCCAAGATTATTTCATTTGAGCAATCTGCATTTGTGAAAGGAAGATTAATTGTGGAGAACATTGCCATTGCTAAAGAATTGATACATGAGCTGGGCAGAAAAACAAGAGGAGGTAATGTTATATTCAAATTGGACATGGCTAAGGCTTATGATCGAATTGAGTGGGATTTCCTATATGCTGTTCTGTCCAAGTTTGGTTTCAGTGCTGACTTTATATCTCTTATTCACTCAATGATGGGAAATTGCTGGTTTTCTATGCTTCAGAATGGTGACTCAGCAGGTTTTTTTCATTCTTCAAGGGGAGTTCATCAAGGAGATCCAATGGCTCTAGCTCTTTTCATCATTGCAGAGGAAGCACTCAGTAATGCAATCCGTAAAGCCCAGTCTGAGGGTCGAGTGGACTGGTATGCTGGCCCCCAAAGATGCCCAAACATATCCCACCTTTTATTTGCATATGACACATTGGTGTTTAGTAAGGCCACTGTTGCTTCAATAAGAAACCGGATGGGCATCCTGAAATCTTATGAGAGAGCATCTGGCTAGTTAGTTAATGTAGGAAAAAGTGGTTTTTTTACCCACCCTAAGGCCAAGGCTTCAACTATAAAAATGATTCAGGATATTACTGGATTTACTCATCATTTTTCCCCCACAAGTACATGGGTTTTCCTTTAGTTTATGGTAGATCTAAGAAAGTACACTTTGCTGGCATAATTTCCTCCATTCAAGCGCGCATTGCAGGATGGCATGCTAGTTATCTATCTCAGGGTGCCAGAGTTATTCTCCTGAAACACATTCTCACTTCCATTCCAATTTACTCTTTAGCTTCATCCCCACTACATGTTGGTATTCATCAAATGTTAGACCACTCATTTGCTAACTTTTTTGGGGGATCTTCCATCCAAGGAAATAAAAGGCACTGGAAATCATGGGAGGCCATATGCAAACCAGCTTACTTGGGTGGACTTGGTATTCTATCACTGAGGTAGATGGAGCTAGCTTTTAGAGTTAAAATAATGTGGAAGGCTATTCACTCTAATTCTATATGAGCAGAATTTTTCAGAGCCAAATACATTAGAGGCAGACACTTATCTGAAGTAGATTTCAAGGAGATGAAAGGGCATTCTAGGAGGAGCTGCACAAAGGCTAAGGAGTTGATTCTGCAACACAAAATAATAATTATGGGGGACGACTGCTCCTCTAATTTTTGGCTAGACACTTGGATTGGCAACTAGCCATTGGTTTCTTATACACCCAATAACAACATTCCAAATCTGAAGTCGACAGTTAGGGATGTGATCATGAATCCCTCCCTCGAAGATAGTTACTTAATTGACTATCCGCTCCCTCCTGCTATCAAAATAGCAGTTTGGTCTACCACTTTAAGTCACCACCAAGACAAGGAGATCTAGAGCCTTTCCCCCTCGGGTGAATGTCTGATTTCTTCCACTTATAAAGGTATCTGCAGTCATGCCTTTGTTCTGAACTCTCTCCCATGTGATCGGATGTGGTCTAAATGGATTCCTACTAAGATTTCTGTTCACATTTGAAAAATTCTTAATAACTGCATACCTACTGATACAAGAGTTAAGTCCATTGGTATTCCCCTCCCATCAAAATGTCACTGCTGCAAACAACCACAAGTGTAGGATATTCATCACCTATTTCTTTATCGTGAATGGGCAACCGGTATTTGGTCTTCTTTTCAAAGGAATGGCTGTCAGTTCAGGGGTAACTCAGTTAAATCCCTGATTCTCAATACGATCTTGGATATCAATGTTAAATCACTATTTGGTTTATTCAAACTATCTGCTCTTGGATATGGATTGTGGGAGATTTGGCTAGCAAGGAATGCTACTCAGCATGAAGGAAAAGCTACAACTTCTCAAAGCCTTTTTCATAAGGTTCTCTTTCAAGTTAAGCAGGTTACTAACTTTGCTCAGCTCTAGGAAGGAAACTTAAGCAGGCGTAACATGCTAGCTGGTCTTGGCAACAAAGTCGCAGCTTGGGCCTCTCCATTGGTGAAAATCGTCAAATGGTCATGCCCTCCTTGGCCCTACCTCAAACTAAACACTGATGGAGCACACAAGAAGACCGGACATTCTGGTGGTGGTGGTGTCATCCGAGATTACCAGGGGAATATTTTATTGGCATTCTCTCACTACTATGAGCACTGTAATAGCTTTGTTGCTGAAGCAAGGGCATTGATGGATGGAAGCAAGTACCTGCATATTATTTCTTCTCAGCCTGCAATGATTGAGAGCGACTCTCTTCTTATTGTGCATGTGCTTAACAGGAAGGTTAATTGCCCGTGGGAGATCCTTCCTTTTGTCAGAGATATCTGGAGCAGCATCCCCCAATCCATGAACATCTCTCACATCTTCAGAGAAGCCAACACAGTAGCTAATTCTTTAGCTAATTTTGCTTGTTACACAAATTGTAATTCTTTCTTTAATTCGCAGCATGATCTTCCCAGATTGGCAAAGGGTGCTGCTAGATTAGATAAGCTAGGTATGCCTAGCATTCGAATGATGTAAAGACTTTTTCTTTCACTGATCAATAAAATACCCCCCTAGGTGTGAGTTGGCATGTGTTTTTCGGATTGGAATCGCAATCTTACTCACCACTAGGTAGGGCTTTATATATAAAAAAAAGGTAAGGTCATACCAACCACCATTGACAACCCCACATCAGATGAACAGCATTTTAGTTCAATTCAACGCACATGACATGATTTTTTTACACTAGTTTCATCAACATTAATTGCATAAGAATCACTACTTCCTATCTGTTTGTTTTACAAAGTAGCATGATCCAGCACTAGTTTGCAGTCTTTTGCCTGTTATTTGTATTCCATAAAGCATATAGTTTAGTGCAATCAATTCAGAGTGGATAACATCCATCAATTTTCTCAGTGAATAACGATCTTCCAAAATGAACTCACCTTAGTCCAACACTATGTGCCAACCCAGCTGTGAAGGAGTGGCTTGAACTGGATTTCTTGACTAGTTCATAAAAGGTTGCTAATGCTGGGTCATCAATAGATGAAACCTGGATTAGTCTTGTTATGTTTGACAAATTCAAGTTCCCATGGTCATGGACCAGAGGCTGCACCCAAGCTTCACCAATACCTTTGTGTGCATACATCACACATCCTTTGCGCCAGGGTCTTAGGTTCAAATCTTGGGACAAGGTCTTAGGTTCAAATCTCAACTCCGACAGTTGTGTGAAAAGAGGGATTTAACTAATGAGTTTGAGACGGTGTATGCCCAACTGCTCCCTGCAGGTGATGGAACTTGCAAAGAGAATATTACTCCCCGCAGTGTGACATCCAGGTTCAGAATAATCACCTAAAAGTTGGAATGGTGATGACCTGCAGAAAAATCTCCTATTTAGGAAGAAATAATCAAGGATTCTCAAAATCAAACTCTTGCAATTAGGAAGGACTTTAAGTACTTAGGGAAAAAATGAGATGAATAGTACACTATGAACCCTATCCTAGTTATTGTCCAAATGTCCTTTTGTTGTTTCTCACAACATGCATGCTTAGTGCTGAGGGATGCCAGTGGACATTCTGAAATTCTTCCATGTTCTACTACAAAATAGTCTTGAGATAGGCTTACAGAGATGGTCATGGTTTTCCTAACTGGGATCAATATGCAATCAGACTCATATGACTCGGCATTTTCAGATTTTCTATGATGTGTCCAGTTGTCACCGGCAGATCAAGAACAATATCAACAATGTAATGTACGGGAGAGCATTTTAAGCTTTAGGTCAGAACCATGCATACACTGGCCACAACTTGATACATAAAATTTCTCGATCTAATATACTCCTGGAACATGCAAACAATTATTCCATGATTTCCCTTACACATGGAATTTTACTAGATACATCTTAACCAAATTGCCAGAGCAATGGGGGACTGCACTATATATATCAACACAGCAATATCACATTAGTGTAAAGGTCCACTCATCAAATTTACTACCGGAATTGCTATATGGAACTGAGAAACCAAAAATCTACAAATTGAAATCAATCTCTACCAGGAAAACCCAATCATACACATATTGAAGTGATAATTAGTCAAATAATGTAAATGTGATTGAATATACACTAAATAGTAGGAAAGGGATTGGTCAGCAAAGTTGACAATTGGGAATAAGTTTGACTCAAATTCGTTTCAAACACATCATATCAGATTTCTTACCTTGGGAACAAGCTATAGAAGTTTATGTGGCATGGGCATATTAGATGGCTTTGCTCCAATGCAACGTATCTTGTCATTTGATAAGGGGCAAAAGCGAACATCATGAAAATCTATAATCTACGTTGAGGACTTATAGTTAGTATCCTCATGCAACAAGCTAAATTTGGTGATAGTGACTGAAAAGTCCTCTCACCACATCAGGAGCAGCAGCCAGCGCTTCAAAAGTAGGCCGTGGGCCACCGCTCCAGCCAGCCGCAACCCCACGAACGTCGGCAGCCCAAGGACACTTGGTCGCCGAGGAGACACCAACCGCATGCAACGGAGGGGGAGGCCCAGGGCGTGGCCCTCCAGCACCAGGGAGCAAGCGTGAGGAAGTCGCAGGCCCAGCTGCAGAGACGCGACCACCGGCACCCCTGGCCGGCATGGAGATGGTAGCCACAGCCAACCCAGCGCGTAGTCAGCCAGCACAAGGCAGCATGATACCAGCACCATCGAGCCCTGAAGCAGTAGGAGGGAGGGCGAAGGCTAGGTAGGTAGCATCTGCAACATGGGCGGAGGAGGGGATGGTAGCAGGTGGGGACACCAGCCCTCGCGCTTGAACTGGCAACAGATGCACCCACAGCTACAGGGGAGGGCGTGGAAGACAAACCTACACCACCAGCAGCAGGGGCAGGCAAGGGAAGGAGATCATCTGAAGGTAGAAGACCGGCAAGAGGGGGCGAAGCGCGAACAGCAATAGAGGCATCCGGGATGGAACCACCGGGAGGAGGCGAAGGAACGCCAACCTCTGCGCCCAGACTAGCAGGGGAGGCAATAGACGTAGGGGAGGTCCTAAGGAAGAAAGGTGCGATCGAAGGGCCTCCTGTAGCAGGTGGCGTGGGGAAGGAGGCAACGATGTGTCGAGAACTAGAATGGGGGAGCACGGCAGCGGCGGCAAGAGCACCACATACGCCGGAGGATGCGGGCACAGAGGCCAACGGAGGGAGGGAAGGGCGAACGGAGGGAGGGCGAGGCACCATTCAGGGGAAATGGTAGGTTAAAATGGGGAAAAATTGAAAAATATCGGGTGCCAACTTTGGCACCCGCGGCGTATCCCCTCTTCCTACGTTTTTTATTTTTATTTTTATTTTATTTGAAGTGTCTTATTCCTACGTTTTAACATAAAGTGAAACAATATTTAAGACCTATTCTCACATTTAATGACAAAGCGTAAGAATAGATTACTTTTTCATACGTTTATTAAAAAATCGTCGGAATAAGATGACCATATAACTACGCTATAATAAAACGTAGGAAATTTACCAACGTTAATTTAAAAACGTCAGAATATGTCTTTTATACCTACATTTTTTGAAAGCGTAGGTAAAATTCATTGCTATAGGCTAATTTTCTTGTAGTGATTTATAGGAAGGAGACGAAACCCCTAGAGGTCAAAAGAGACTTCGTGCCTCCCCAACTCTGTGAAAATTGAAGTGACGGGACCATGAAGATCGTTCCATCTCCCCGACTTTTCTAACTCTCAGTCCTTCCTTTTTCTCGGTCATGAGATCGCTTGGACCGAGGTTCATTTCGTCCGGGTACATCAGCCGCATAGTAGACGAGAGGCCGGAGAGAGATACTGCAATGGCTAACACCGCATAGTGGTGATAAATAGTAATAAGTGGTGACAAATAGGCTTCAAGGCTGACAAATATCTCGTAAGGGTGATAAATCGATAACAGAAGTCACAATATGTGATGAAGCAAAATAAAGGTGACGCCTAGCGAGCAATAAGGGTGACAAATAGCTCGTTATGAGTGACAAATAGTCATTAGAAGTGACAAATAGCTCTGTAACGGTGACAAATAGCTCATGGCAGTGAAACTTGAAGAAACTTAAGTTCGTTTGAAGGATTTAACCGTGTCCTAGCGATCCTAACTCTACCAACATGAATCTGAAGCTTATCTAATCATGAAACGACACTGATTAAACTCGACCTGTCTTTCTAACTCGACTTACCTTTCATATGTTCAGACCTAAAATTGCACATATGGTCAGACCTAAAATTGCACATATGCTCAGACCTTAGTGTGCGCTCATGCACATATGCTCAGACCTTAGTGTGCAATAGTGACAATGTGCACCGACTTTTGCATGCAGCATTTTGTTCATGTGCACTGACCGAAAATGCAACACTGAACATGCGCACCGACCTTATGTGCTTACATCCAGACATGCACTGACCTCCATATGCGACATGCATGAACATGCACCGACCTGCATATGCAATACTATGTGCATGCACCGACCTTCATATGCAGCACTATGAATATGCACCGACCTTCATATGCAACATGTATGAACATGCACCGACCTTCAAATGCAGCATGTATGAACATGTTCCGACCTTAGTGAGAAACACATACACACTAGCTTGAAAGACTATAAGATACTAACACTGTTGCCATAATGAAAAGTAGATTCAGAATATCACAATTTGCCAATATCCAAAAGCTGAAGACAAAATGTATTGTTGCCAATCATCAAAATTTAATTAGAAATTAAATTCAGATAATCAAGTTAAAGGAGACACAACATGAGACACACATTATCCCACGCAATCTCCCTACAACATCCGTCTCTGGATAGGTGGTGCCATCTCCTCATCTTCCAGTTGGTCTAAAATAGCCTCCTCAATGTCGTTGAACATTTCATCATCCTCCATTACAAATTCCATTACAATCTGATCAAAGTCTACACATCACACAAAGCACGTCCATCACCAAGACATCAAAGATGAAATAACCAAGTCGTTGTCAACGAGTAAAATGTCCAGTACATTATTTCCCTATGCAGACCAAGCATAGTACACTTCCTTACCTACAATAACAGTAACAACAAAGAAAGTAATATGAAGAGGAGCAACACTACTAGAGTACATAATAGAACAACATTAATACAAGGCACATTTGACATTTATGTAGTCTGTTGGCGTAGTGCCTGGTTCCTTGAATCATAGTCAGGCTCGGGACTTGCATGATATGTAGGCATGTGTCTTTCCTGTAGTTGAGGTTGATTAACATACGTAAGCCTACTATTGCCAACCCCATTTATAGCAGCATGTGCTTCCTCTACCGAGTGAAAACCCCTTATAACGAGCTCCAGGGTATCCATTCACTTGGACAAAGCATTCGGGCCAACTATAATATACACCGAGTTCACGACCAACCCACACTACATATCATTTATACCTTCCCATTTTCTGAACCTCAATTCTCTACATGTAAGGTGTTATAAAAGACAATAGGTATGACAGACATAATAATTGCAGCAAATTTAATATGAAGTCCAATTCATAAGATCAGGTTTATAGATCAGAAAGCATGTAGGTTTAAGGTTACACTGCATGAAGCATGATATAGTGGAGTAGGGGATTTAAGTCTGCTAGTTCAAGTGCATGAACAAGGTTTATGTCAAGTGAATTAACACCCAATCAACCCTAAGCAATAGTATGTCTTAATGTGGTGGAATAAAATTTGAACATATTTAAATGCTTTCCTGTCAAGTTATAACAATATGGAAGTCCATTTCTGTGTGCTCTTATCAAAGCAAGGTAGATGTTAGGCCCAATACAGTGTACAGAGCATACACAAAGCATGGTAGAGGTCCAACGAAAAATAATACTTGTGCAGAGGTTAAGATTAAACAACCACTGCATCCGTTTAATATGAAACTACCGAGAGCATATCATATACGAACATATGAAAGGCCTGTAAAATGCATAAACATGGAAGAGGATTAAAAAAAAGGAAGAGGGCATCTGCAGTAGGAACCAGTGACGACAAGGGACCGAGGAGGACGTAGAGGAGATAGGCTCTTCTACTAGAGAAGCCACCGCTACGCGCACTGATGAAGGGGATGACATTGCGGAGGAGCCTTAAGAACTTAAAATAGAAGAGCGGGTGTCAATGTAGGGTCACGAGCGGGATCGGTGTGTCGATTTAACACATCACTGCAATGGAGGTGGTAATGCAACCCCTCGGGAGTAGAAAAAAGGGGAACGTCGGGAACCCTAGCCGAACGATCATCGCTCGATCGGAGCATATTACAGAGGTGATTGGACAAGATAGGTTGTAGGTAAATACACTGGATAAGGGTGAAAAATACCAATCAGTGGCGGCAACTAGATCTACAGATAGACAAATACACTGGTAAGGGTGAAAAATAGATCCTAGATCTAACCAATGAAAAGCAGAAGGAGTTGAAACGAGGAGTAAAGTTCACAAGAGGACAAAAATATGAACAGTGTATCAAGAGTTTATAGAGCAATCAGAAGAAGAACGAAGGGACTTGGTTAATGCCAAGACAGTCAATGTTGACTCGTCAAGGTCAATGCCAGTCAAAGAGGACTCTAGAAAGCTCAACTTTTTCTTGACTACAATCATGAGGTCCCACTCAAAGTCAAAGGTTAATGAATAGATGAGTAAGCTATAGTGATCCAAGTCAAAGACAAGCAGCTAATGGAGAGAAAAAAAGGCAATGGCTAGTCATGTGGTAAGATAAGAGTGATAAATATGCAGTAAGGGTTACAAATAGCCCATATGATTGACAAATGGATGATAAGCGTGTAAATTAGCCAGTAAGGCTGACAAATGGACTGAAATGGTGAATCACAAGCTCGGTGTGTCTGGCACATGCTCAACTCGAAGGCCATAGGCTCAGGCTTTGCACGTGATCTGAGGCTACCCTATCAAAGATATATTTTCTCTCATGGGACAAGGATATTTCTATATTTCAGCCTGATCATCTATTATTCACCCTTTGTCGCCTCTTTTACACTAGTAAGGCCTATTTTTCACCATTGGCCACCTATTTGTCACCCTTAAATCGTAGCCAAAGCCTTTTCATCCAGCGGGTGACTTGGGTTTTTCTCTTCAATAGTCTGAACTGGAGTCGGCTCCACGGTCGACTCTAGTCGACACTTATGCAAGTAAAGCCTTCATCTTTTCACACTTCAGCCTAGTTCCTTAACCAAACTTGAATTTGTCTTCAGAAAACTCATTGATATTCATTAATTAACATTATCAAGCACACACATTAACATCATTAAATTGTATAAAACTTTGAAGATCAAAATGTATGACAAAAGAAATATCAATGAAGACAGGTATGCCACATTCTAAGGTTTGAGACGTGAAATATTTAAGATCTTGTATTTCCAAAGGTAATGAGGTCGGCCTCAAACCGGGCTCTAAACATATTACAATCACCCTCATTAAATGTCCATGATGTATCACCCTTCCTTGACAATTCCTGAACATATTTTAGTACATAAATGGCATAGTTGAGGCTTCCATCTGCCTATTGGGGACATTCGTTGTCAAATACAAGATCTCATTTCTCAACACCCTCGAATGTCCCATAGAGCCTCAGAGACCCCCGTACAGCTGCAGCCTGCAAATGAAAGGTTATAATTTATTAAGGAATAATTAAAAGATAATATAAATTTCTATGATTTCGGGTACATGGATAAGAAAAAGTACCCAATTTCTTGTAGTGGCATCATAGATGGCCATGCTTCTCATGGAATTGTATGAGAAAAAGTGGTGATTCTCCGTGCCAACAGTAAGTAGATGCCACTGACCTCCAGAGTGTAACACGAAGAATAAATATTTATTCTTCTGCAATTTTGATAATTCAACATTCTCGTAGGTGCACTCCAACAATTCATTGGATTTTTCATAGTTGGCCATTGTCCTGCCGTTTATGTGATTCACTTAAGTGGTGGGAAAACAAACCCACTAATGAAAGGTGTCAGATTCATTGAATCATGAGTGGAGGAGGTACATCATGACGTCGATCACCTGCAAATTAACAATCACGATTCTATTAGCAGTAGAAACCCAAGTTCAGGGTAGGGTGAGGCATAAAATTTCACAATTAATGAAAGAAAGTATCGTATCATCTATCATCTGGCTGTATAATAGATCAATGACATGATGACGTTTCAAAAAAATCTCGTTTTGTAATTCAAATATGGGTCCACTATATTGGACAAAAGTTTTCATGGTAGTCAGAGTAAGGCAGATTAGCATAATTACATAAACTATAAGAGGACAACTTACTCAATTTCCTCCGAGGCACAAGCATCAATGAATTCATTCACAATCATGTTATCTGTCAGCTTCAGCCGGCCTTTGTAGATCCAATTAGGACTCTGTATGAGCTTTCAGTAAGGTTCGGCTTCATCTCCCTTCTACATCTATGCCAACCAATCTTAAATTCTATACTGTAAGAAGTAGGAACAATGCAGACTCACCTTCTTCTTCCCCCGTCTTGCAGTTTTCTTTGCAGGTGCCTGCCATTTCCTCACAGGCTTCTCGTCCCATTGATGAAGGGACTGAGAAAAGACACCTTCACGACGGTCACCATGCCCATTGGTCGCCTCCATCTGAGCTTGGATATCGCATTGCACATCCTCTTCAGGGGCTGCCTTAGATGGCACAGTGTCATCCATACTTTGTTGAAGGGGCCTTGGAGGTGGGACATCGGCGACAATGTCCATTTCATAGGTTTGACATATACCTTGCTCCACATTTCCAGCCCCTTGCACTTCCTTGACAGGGGCTATCGGAGGTGGCATGACATCATCTGTCACCTGTTCGACGGGCCTAGGAGGTGCTGCATCAACGGCAATGTGAGCCCCTTGCACCCTAATCAGAAAGAAGGCCCTCATTTCCTCAAGTAGCCGCTGCTGGATCTTCAATGTAGCGGAAATATCCTGTAGCACAGGCATGAATGGAGCTGATGAGGACGTCTGTTGAGCACTGGGTCGGGTTATCATCTGACCACCGTACAATGTGTCCCTTTCACTTGGCTGAACAAGGAGCCCTTCGATCACCTGCATTTCAAATCACATCACTTTGGTTATTCATTAATGTTGAATGACAAAGAAGAAGTTTTTAGTACTCATAATACATGTTGGCCTCGCAGGGATCCAATGGAGAATTATAATTGCCTATCTAGAAATGGCCCCCACCTAAATAGTCGGGGGAATGCCACCTGCCTTAGTGGCTGCCGCACCCGCGTATGCTCAAAAAACCAGACTTGTAATATGAAATATATCAAGTTATTTTACAATGCAATAGAATTAATGATTGACACATTAATTATTACACAACAAAAACAACAAAACTTACAGCAAGTGCGGCAGAACAACCAAATATAATTGTATGGGCCTGGGATGCATCCCCAGCTCTTTTCTTAGCATGGTCAATTGTACCTGACCATCATTTTTGGACCGCCAACACTAATTGCTCAAACTTGTGCATCGTTACCTGTTGCACAGCAGCTGACCAATTGTAATCTGAAACTCTGTCAATGTCATCTAAGCATGACAACATCTTTTGTGGACAAGAATGTGTCGACCGTGGGCAATGAAAAGTGGACAGTAAGAGTACAATCCACAGCCAGACTATGTCGGCCACATCCTGCTCTTCATCGGACCCAACAATTTGCTAGATGAGAAAGGACACTTTCTTCCAATCAAATGTTGTTGCAAATCCAAATAGGTGCTGCAACTTTGACATCTGTTTCGTGGATCCATAATGTTGAACTGGCTGACCGGAGCAAGGTAATCCAAAAATTATGCCCATATCTTCCACACTGAATGCAACCTCCTTACTACCCATACGGAAGTAATTTCCCCACTATGGGCGCAAATAATCTCCTCCAATAGTGTCATGGTGAAGGTGACGGGAAAAGTATTGTCAACATATGGACTAAAGGGTGTGGTCCTCATCAATGACTTGTGGCATTCCCGAAATGCCATCTGATCCCTATCCTTCATGTAAATGTCTATAGAACACCGGGCGGAGATGACCCTTATGCTCACTAGATTCAAAAAATGTGTAAACAAAAAATTAAGTTAATTGACTGATCAAGAAATACAAAAATTATTAAGAGTAAGATAAGGGTGACAAATATATAGACAAGGGAGTTTAGGTGTTGTAAATAGGTGCTTGAGGGTGACAAATGTATGAAATTCGGAGACAGGTAGGTCTAAATCTGACACAAATAGGTATATATAAGCGTGACAAAAAAATAGGTCGACAAGGGGGGAAAATAGCTATGTAAGGGAGATAAGGAACCACACTACCTTTAACTTCTCATCCTAAAGTGGAGGCCTTAGAAACCCTAGGCATGTGAAACGTTTCTTCTTCGGCCGTAGGAACTAGTACAATTTCCTGAGATGCAGGTAGGACATCTAGTTTACGGCGGACGGAGTGTTGCATGGGTGTCTCCTTCGGCTCCATGGCTATCAGTGATGAAATAAAGCTCGCTATTTAGGAGTGCTCTAATACGTAAATGGCACCGCGAGGAAGACGAGACACTGACCACGATAGAGAGACGAACCGGCTTCTGGTAGGTTGTGTAAGAGCTAAGACACGTCGGGAAGGGTAAATAAGTAATTGGGGATTTTTAATTTCGATGATCTAGTTCGGTGTCATCATTTCTGTTGATGTGGCTTGCGGCGTTGGATCGGCGGCAATACGCGAACAACACCTACGCTTGGCCGACGTGTCCCGTTTTCCACGTGGACCAATTGGAGGTTAAGGGTGAAAAATGTGTCTACACGAGTGACAAATGCGTTAGCAAGGGTGAAAAATACCCTGCTAACGGTGACAAATAGGGCTCAATAGAGACAAGGCTGACGAGCGGCTTTCAAGGTAGTGTAAGAGTAAGGGCGACGCCTTGTGGACTTTAGTGGTGACAATTACTTGAGTATGGGTGACAAATGCTCAACTGGAGTAACAAATAACTTCCTTAAGTGTATCGATGTTAATCGTGAGGTGCCAGGTTCGAAACAAAGTTCTGACGTGTTTTCATTTTCATTTTTAAATAAGTTGTATTAAAAAACTTAAGGAAACCTTAAGCTGAAGCTAAGATTCGAACCCGGAGAAACCCGTTCAAATGGTAGAATAATAAACCAAATGATACAACATGTCATTTCAATTTGTTTATTCCATTATATATATATATATATATTATAGTTTTCTGTATCTGTACATAATGTCCAATCCAATCGCGAGCCGTGGCCGGGACGACCGGTTCGGCAGGGACAGCCACACCTGCCCCGAATGATGTGCACGTGACTCAAGGGCGACGTTGATTATTATCCCGTGTGGATGTCGATATGTAAGAAAATGTGTATGTGAATGCAAGTATGTTAATGATTTTTTCCATAATATGATGTCAATGTCAACCACAGTGTGTGAATATGGAAGTGAAAGTGAATGTGGATATGGATGTATATGTGACCAAACAGGATGTACAAGTGTGGAAAAAAGTCAATATTTGGGAGAGATATACACGATATTTTCTTAGATGTAGTGATAAGACATATTGATATGAACTTTTTAATTTATTAGGTAAATATGGCTAGAATTGATCGTTCATGAATGAATCGCAGACTAGTTGACGGAGTGGTGTCAGAGGAGTTTAAGGATGTAGTTGATAGTTTTATTAAGTTTGTATTGGGGCATCCAACAGTAGTGGACCAGTGTGGTAACATCCGATGTCCTTGTTTACGTTATAGAAACAAGAGATTCCATTCGCTATGGGATGTGCAAGTTCATTTGTACAGGAAAGGGTTCAAGAAAGGTTATATTGATGCGGAACGCTAGGAGAACTGGGACTCTATGTGAAGACGCGACTAAATGGACAACTAAGACCAACAACTTTGCGATGGATTGAACGGCGTAGACTTAACACCTAATGTTCCCAAAAGAGGAACTATGTCAACTAACAAGAATTCAAGCTCGCAAGCACCCCTATGAGGGAAGCGCACGGATCCGCACGGTTGACAAACCGGTAGGGTCTAGGGTGATTAGACTCCACACTCGCGACTCGGATGAGTCACGGGTGTAGATTCTAAGAAAATCCACTTAGAACAATTGAAAAAAATAAAAGATATTAAAGCATGCAAGCACGAGGTGCTAGTAAGGAGAGTGATCGTCAGAGACGTGAGGGCCTCAAAGGATATAAACAATAATAATATGGAGGGATCGCGAATATAAATACCTCAAATGCGGGGAGATTGTGAGTGCACCTTTCTCTTCCGATCGGCCGGTCGATGAAGAGAGTTCTTCTTGATTGATTACCCTTGCAAAATTAACAAACACCAATAAAAGAATATGGATTAGAACCAAGGTGAGTGTAGCATCAAATTCACAATAAAGATGAGCATGAAAATCATGTATAAGAACACACCTTGTTGGGTGTTGGCCCTTAAACCCCAATGCAAAGGGTGGGATAAAAATATATGATGAATGCTAAGAATAATAAGTGTGCAAGTGTTGCACTGTGGGAGTCTCAATGTGATTGAGAAAGAAGCTTGATAACAAAACAATGACTAAGATGAATGCATGCGATTAATGCAGATAAAAGAAAAAGAAAATAGATAACAGAGAAACAGAGAAAGGAGATAAAAAGAGCCTGGGCAGTTTTTCCCCTTTGGCCTTGATATGCAATCGGGAGGAAGCCTCTTCAAGGATGAAGATTTAGAACGTGTAGGAGGCTTCTCCTAGAGCCAAGAAGCAGCAGCAGCAGCACCTCTCTTGTAAAAACTAAGAAAATCTCCTCCCTTCGACAGAGCCGCATGTCTCTATTTATAGGGTGAATTGGAGTTTTAATTCCAAGAACAATTGGGATAACTTAGTTTTAGCAAGAGATAAACATTGGAAAGAGTCTCTCCTGCCATGGAAAGCCATTCCGAAGTTAAAAGGGGCTCAAAACGAGGAAAGAAGGAGGTTCTGGGAAAAATCGGAATTGATCAAGAAATGACGCCTTGGAGACGGTCGTTTCTTAAAATGACGCCCGCGGAGGAAACGTCAATTTCAGAATTGACAACTTGCATAGGGGCGTTATTTATAATTAAACATGAATTTCGGTCGGATCCGAACTCTCAAAATATAGCAATGAAAATGACGACCGACACAGGGGCGTTAATTGAAAATAACGCCTTGCACAGGGGCGTTAATCAAAATGATAAAAAGCCAAAAAGAATGGACGACCGGGGATTCGGGCGTCAATTTAATTGACGTCCGATTCAAGGTCGTTAATTCAAAATATTCAAAATATAGTCATTTTTTATTTCTCAATATTATTTTCCATTTTTTAGGTGGAGGTGCATCTCACTGTGCTGATTCCAATGACTATTTTTTCATATTTTTCTGACACCCGGAAGGCCACCAAATCACCTCTGGAAGAGGGTTTAAAAATAATATTAAAAAATTCAAATTGAAAATGACGGCCTTTCAAATGTCGTTATTTAACTCATTTTTATTTTTATTTCATTTAAAATTAAAGTAACGTCCTCTGTTAAGTCGTTAATCCCAAAAAAATTCTAAAAAATTTCCAGAAAAATCTAGAAAAATGCGAAAATGAAAGAATGGATGCCCCTGTTGATAGTCGTCAATTTTTTTAGAAACGCCCAAGGTTAAGCCGTTATTTAAAAGACGCCCCACGTCAAGTCGTTAATTCTGAAAAAATTCATAAAAATAGAGAAAAAATTCTCAGAAAATCCAGAAAAATAGGGAAAAATAAGAAAAGGGGGAAAAAAAGGAAGAAATCTAAGAAAAGTGAGAAAAACCACTCAAACAAAGTTAATTTGAGGGTCAAATTGGGGCATTACAAGATAATATGAGATGTACTCACAGTAACGTCAATTTTGGCGTGTCTACAGCTGCCCTGCCTTGGCGTCTGCTTTGCAAGGGAGCAGAGCAAACTGAAAAGTAGATGCCAAGGTGTGATGAGACACGCAATCAACATCACTTGATTAGAATTAAATCAAAAGCTCAAGATGAAGCAATCTCGGGAAATTCAATAAAATCAACGATGTTTGGATAAAAGAGGGAGTGTGCACGCGGGCACGAAAGAGATAAAAGAAGATGATCAACTTCCGACGCGGTGGAAGTACCCCAGGTCGCAAACCTGTAGGTTTCACCATTGGGGAGCGGTTACCAGCCAATGTGGACGTGCTGCAGCCAAGGTGGATCAAGGGAAAGGATTGAAATAAGAGGATAGAAATCCAAACAAGGAGCTTTCGAGAAAATGACCCAAAACAGCGACAAAACGAACTGAGGATTCCATTCAGTAATGAATATCTCACATCTGGAATTATTAAGATCAATTTGACTCTCCAATCAGCTTATCAGAATGATTTTTTCAACGTTGATTCAAAGTCCTACATGAATGCATGCTGGGTTTAAAGGAAAAATATAAAACAAATGAAAATATAAGATAATCAAGGATAATATTGTTAAGCTGCCCAGATTGGGTCAAGAAATCAATTCCGCGAGCTGATACTAAGCCGAAGCCCGTTTATCCGCGCACCAATTCACAAAAGGGAACCATCGTCCCCAGTCTTGGACGGCTCAACGGCCTATCCGTATGACTAAGACGCCTCTGGAACCATCATTATTTTTTGATGAAGGGGAACTCAAATTCCAGATTTACCAAAGTCACAAGGTCTTTGATATAATCTAGTAGCGTATGTAACATATAGTAAAAATGCATACAAGAAGATGGTGATAGCAATGAGCATGAGGGAACTGAGGAATGAGGTGCAAACACCGTGGGACTTGGATGATGATGCCCAGTCGGTGGGACCAAGAGCTTTTTATCCCTGCGCTCAAAATTTTATTAGCCAAGATATAAAAGATAACAAGCAATGGATAAGGCATTTAAGCATAGCAAGAATAGCATGAATCAAAGCATCAATAAGCAATCACAACATAGACATCAAAGCAACCAAAGCTTGGTGTGGATAGCATTCAAGCATGTATTAGCAAGGTGAAATATTTTTAGCATGAATAGCATGAGTTAAATCATAGCATTGCAAAGCATCATTATTTGTTATTTGTCATGAGGATGACAATCTTGGCATGTGAGATTGAGATTGGATGATCAGGATCAAGTAATACCCAGTGACAGAGTGATCAAGTGAAATCAGCAGGAGTTTATTAAAAGATTTTGGAGATGAATAATCAATTAATGCCCAGTATAGAGAGATGATAATCAGGAGTGTCCATAGTGATAATCATGATGATATTGGGAAGAATCAAAAGATTGATAGTGGTGAAGGGAGAGGACTCATCCCGTGCTCTTGGTCCTATGAGAGTTGTTGTTCCTGCAAAAGCACCATCAGCAAAACACAATGCATTTTTTTTTGATTTTGAAATATGCAAATTTTTATGGTTTTTGGAAAAGATATTCAAATTTTTATGGATTTTTGGAAAATATTTGAAAATTTTTTGTGGATTTTTTAAAAGCATTCAATTTTTTTTGGGATCTTGGTTTAGGAAATATTCAACCCTTTTTTTTGGGATTTTGGTTTAGACTTTGTCAATGCAGCATCAAAGGGTGTTTTTGAACCACTGGCTAGAGGTCCTTGTTCCTTCCCCTTTCGCTAAAAACTACCCAAAGCTGAGCGTGCATTGAAGGTGGCGTCTTACGACCGGCTGTCCATGGTTAACGGTGCCCCTACCAAGGCCATACCCGAGAAACATTCGGTCTTAGAGGGAGAAGAGAAGAATAATTGGAGATAAGCTTTATGCAAGATGAGAGATATCAGGACTTGAATTCCTTCCATGGTATTTCCCCTCAAAGAGATAGTCTGTTGTGCCGGAGCTTTGTGCCTTTCATTTTTAGACCCTTGACATGCATACGACCAGGGTTTTCCTCGCGGGGACTTTGCCACTCTTGACATGCCATAATTCATAATTTTGCATTTATCGAAATCCGATTTGATTTCCATAATAGCCCTTTTGGCTAGATGTATCATGAAATTCATATTGATTTTGGGTCAAGACTGCCCCTATTTGAGACTTCTCTCGTATTGGGGATTACCGAAGTTGGTCATCTTATCCGTCAACCTCTTGCCCCTGCATTCGGCCGAGTAAAGAAGAGAAAAGACTTTCAGATATACTCATGGCATGGCCAAAGTAGGGACGATGTTTATCTAAGGAGCCGGCTAAGGACGTCGTGAAGTGTGTGCGGTGCCCAGCCGAGGGTTGCTCTTAACAAGCGGGGAGAGAATGTCGAATTCCCAGCGCGGGGTTCTTATTAACCAAAGGTGCTGCAAAAGCAAGCCTAAAGACTCTTTTGTGAGATTTAATTAAAAGCCTAAGATAAAGGTCTAAAACACCACTTTTAATCTTGTTAAGAAGCACTTCATTTTGAAAATCATGCGTGAAGCAATGAGATAATGATATCATAAAAATGCTTACTTACACCAATATGTTACCTTGCAACCTTTGTAGAAGCAGCTGTCAGAGGCGAGGTTATCATCATGGGATAGTCCTCTTTTAGCGAATAAAAGGAGTGGAAGCAAAGGATTGAAAATGGCTTAACAAGAAGGAGTGGTGCTCAGACCAGACTCAGACGAACAAGGATAAAAAGGAAGAGAGGCGAGGGCTAGAACTCCCTCACTAAGGTGCAGAGACCCTGGTCACATGGAACAGTCTACAGAAGGAGATGAGAATTAGAAGGAGGAGTGAGGGCTAAAACCTTGGAAGTAGTGGGAGAAAGAGCAGATTCCCAAAGCAGTGGATGTTGAAGAAGTTGGGTCGGACCCGGTATCAGGAGGAATTAGAAGAAGAAATTGATAGACGGAAAGAGGCGGATCCGGAGGGTCCAGAGGAGAAGGAGGAAAATCATGATAGGAAGAAGAATCCGAGGGCTTCGGAGGGATAGCGAAAGAAGGGACGCGATGCCATTGGAAGAAATATGCAAAAAGATGATGAAAAAAGAAGAGAAGAATGAAGGATGTGATGTCTTGGAAGAGTAAGAAGACAAATCGGAAGAAAGATTGAGGGTCCGGAGGTTTCGGAATAGTGGAATCAGAAGGGTCGGCATGCCCTAAGAGGAGATAGAAAGAATAAGATGGAGAATCTGGAGATTCTGGAGGGGGAAGATACCATGGGACGCGATGCCCAAGGAGAAGAGAAAGATCCGGAGGTTTCGGCATAGTGGAATCAGAAGGGTCGACATGCCCTAAGAGGAGGGATAAAACACCTGGAGGTTCCAGGGAAATAGCAGGAAAGGGGACGCGATGCCCCAGGGAGAGTGGATTAGAAAAGGATGAAGATGAATAAGATGGGAAATACGGAAGATCTGGAGGTTCCGGAAGGCGGGGAAGATACGGGTTTGGAAACTCGGGAAAGAAGAAGTGCATGTGGATGCAATAGAATGGATGCGATGAATGCATGGATGCAACAGAATGCATGAGATGCAAAGAATACGAAGAACATGAAGGGCGAGAGGATGAGATCCCCCTCCTTACCCTTGGAGTGGCCCATGAAGAAAATGTGATAGACAAGAATGTGGATGACATTGAATAGAAGGTGGATGAAATAGTGGAAGGCCCCTTAGCACCAAGATAACCGCCCCTCCATGGCAGTGAAAGTGTGTAGCCAATCGGCCCAATGGATAAAGCAAGAGCCCATGATGAAGCTTCAACAATGAATGGCCACTCCCTTGGAGAGTGAAAAATAATAGTGTGAGAGAGTTGGAAAGTTGGGATAGGAAGCATCATGTTGCCCAGGGGTTGTGGCGTATAGAGAGTGTTGAACAAAATGGTCATTCGCCCCTTGTATGGAAGAATGAGTTCAAGATTTGAAAGTTGGAACAAGGGGTGCCCTGCCCGGCCCTTGGGCACAAACTTACACGACATCAAGGTTTGACATTCTTTCTTAGTGAGCAGTGGCGGGGACTTGGCCTCTTCGACCATGCTTGGCACAACAACCCGGATTGGTATCCGGCAAATAAACTCTTGCATCTTGAACAGCACGGCCGTGGCCAAATCTTTCTTTTCCGGCTCTTGATCATCTTCAGCACAAGTACTTACAGAGGGACACCCGTTCCGAGTAGTAAAGGGGGGTGAAGCGGAGGCGTAAGGTTCCATGGATGGTGGAGGTATAATGGAAGGTGTTGGAGAAAGGATGAGTGGAAATGGAGATTTAAACACGTCGAGCTTCCCCCTTTGCTCGGAAGCAGTCGGGGTTGGCTTGAGTGCAAAAAGGGGTGGATCCTGCTCAGGATTAGCCATGGGTGAGGGTGAAGGGTTAAGTAGTGGAATAGGAGTGGCTAGGTCAGGGGTTAAAGGTATAATGGAGGGCCGAAGTGGCGGTAATGGGAGGTTAATTGAGGAAGGTTCGGTGGTGGGTTTGCTGGAGGCCGGTGTTGTGGAGGTTGATGGTGGAGTTGACGGAAGTTTGGTGGAAGGCTCGACGGAGGCTGGTGTTATGAAGGTTGATGGCATAGTGGGAGGTATAAAAGAAGGGGGTTTAGTGCGGAGGAAACGCCGCATGTGGCGAACGGTGTTAGGGATAGAAGGTGACTCATGATGTGTTGGTGTGGGTGATTGAAGTATCGACCCATCATCGTAACACCAGTAATTCTTAGAAACGGGGGTTGGATTGGGGATGGTGGCTTCGTCCTGAGCAAGGGGTTCATCAAGTGGTAGCGAAGGGAGAGGGAAGCGAAGGAAACTCGGAAGGGATGCCTGCAGAGCTTCATCATCATGCGCCGTCTTGAATTCTTCAATTGCCGGTTCTTCATTATCAGGTTCAAGTGGACACCGTAGTGAAGGCGTGTATGTGGGTGGTGGAATGTAATGGTATTGTGTATGTGGAGGTGGAGAGTCACATGCGTGAATTGGGTGAATGAGTGGAGAATGGACAGCGTCCACTTGAACGTTGAAACCCGCCGGCTCTTGCTTGCTCGCACTGTCAATGCCGTAGTCGTCTCTCCTATCCTTCCAAGCTTTCTCCATCTTTGTAATGTCATCCAGAGCGGCGTGGAGGGGATTGACTAGAGTAGAAGGAGTGGGCCGTGGGCTCGTAACCCTCTTAAATTGTTCCTCCAACAAAGTGACTTTGTCGAGAAGAGTTCGTTGGAGAGGCGTGACTTGAGCAACAGAGGGTTGGCAGGGCCTTGAAGGAGGGGCCGTATAAAAAGGCCGTGCAAGGGGATTAATGGGATGACCCATAGAAGAACCCGGATGGGCCGGGTTGCAAGGAATAAATGGGCCTTGGGGCTGTGGTGGATATGGAATAGAAGGAGGCGGGTATTGGATCACCCGAGGAGAAGTGTGAATAGGAGGAGATGGGTGATGGGCTACCCGAGTAGGAATGTGAATAGAAGAGGGAAGTGGGTGATGGGCCACCCGCATAGGATTGGAAGGAGGATGAGAGGAATGAGATGCACCCTCAACAACGGCCTTAAGGGCTTGGATTTGTTGAGGGGTGAGATGATCTAATGCATGCAAGATCTGGGAGACCTTCTCATCGTCGGGAGGAGACGGTCCTATAGGAGTAGTGGCTCACGATTGAATCGAGGGGCCATGAGATTGGACATTGCCCATGGGTCGGGCAACGCCATAAGAATGAGGGTGTGGTCCCTTGAAAATATGATGAGAATTATGATGTTGAGATTGAGGAGTATAGGATGTGCTAGGTTGTGCATCCTCATTAAGATTAAACATGTTATTTTGTCTATGAAGGTAAGCCATTATGCAATCAAAGTTTAAGCAAAACAATTTGCAAAGAAGCACCCAAGTTGGAATGGTTACCGTTGATTTTTTTTGTTTATTTGAACCTTGGTGAATTAATGATTTTTAACAAATTGATGTGATCACTCAAGGGATGAACCTAGTTTCAAATGTGGTTTTCTCCGGTGCCAACTAGGAACACTCTCTCACCGTGCATAGGCGAACTAAACCCGGGACTTCAAAGGTACAACCTGCCCAGCGTCCGTGAGGGAATCCACGGGTGCGGGGACTTATGGAGGCTTGGTTTAGGAATTTCCGCTCCAATGAGACGGAATGCTCAAAGGAGGGTCCTTCCTTCACCAAGAGGGGTGTAAGATCTCCTAACAATGTGGGGAGAGGAGGTCTCCCAAACCAATGCAAATGGATGAATGCAAGCAGTACTATGAAGTGATAACAACACATAACAAAATGACGACCTGGGAAAGGTCGCTATATCAATAAATAGCGTCTGAGCCTCAGTCGCTAGTCACTATGAACAGTGCAACCAGAATAAAAATGACGCCTTAAGGTGAGGCGCTTTCTATAGAATGGACGCCTGGGAGCAGGGGCGTCAAATGGCAGTAATGAACATGAATAAACAATGATAATACAAATGACGCCTTAGAGTAAGGCGCTATTCCGGTGAAAGACGCCTTGATGTGAGGCGTTATACTTGAAAATGATGCCTCTGTGAGGGGCGTTAATTCCTTCTGTCTCCAGAAACAGTCCAACGGCCAAAAATCTCAAACAAGGATAATACCAATAGGAAGGAATGACACTCACAATCAAAACATCATGGCAATCAATAAAAGCATGAAAGGGGATATAGCATGCTCATCCCTCTCTTTTTTTTTAAAGGATGGAATTTCTAAAAAAATTCTATCAAACTAACCAATCACATGGGGAGAGTGGTGCGTGGAGCACAAAAGGAGGTGCACCGTGGGTGCAAAAGGGGAGATGGTACACGTGGGTGCCCAAGAGGAATGGTAATCAAAAGAAAAACAAAAGGGGTCCCACCGTGATCGCCAATTTGTAGATTCTAAGAAAATCCACTTAGAATAATTAAAAAAAATAAAAGATATTAAAGCATGCAAGCACGAGGTGCTAGTAAGGAGAGTGATCGCCAGAGACGCGAGGGCGTCAAAGGATATAAACAATAATAATATGGAGGGATCGCGAATATAAATACCTCAAATGCGGGGAGATTGTGAGTGCACCTTTCTCTTCCGATCGGCCGGCCGATGAAGAGAGTTCTTCTTGATTGATTACCCTTGTAAAATTAACAAACACCAATAAAAGAATATGGATTAGAACCAAGGTGAGTGTAGCATCAAATTCACAATAAAGATGAGCATGAAAATCATGTATAAGAACACACCTTGTTGGGTGTTGGCCCTTAAACCCCCATGCAAAGGGTGGGATAAAAATATATGATGAATGCTAAGAATAATAAGTGTGCAAGTGTTGCACTGTGGGAGTCTCAATGTGATTGAGAAAGAAGTTTGCTAACAGAACAATGACTAAGATGAATGCATGCGATTAATGCAGATAAAAGAAAAAGAAAATAGAGAACAGAGAAACAGAGAAAGGAGATAAAAAGAGCCTGGGCAGTTTTTCCCCTTTCGCCTTGATATGCAATCGGGAGGAAGCCTCTTCAAGGATGAAGATTTAGAACGTGTAGGAGGCTTCTCCTAGAGCCAAGAAGCAGCAACAGCAGCACCTCTCCTGTAAAAAATAAGAAAATCTCCTCCCTTCGACAGAGCCGTAGGTCTCTATTTGTAGGGTGAATTGGAGTTTTAATTCCAAGAACAATTGGGATAACTTAGTTTTATGAAGAGATAAACATTGGAAAGTGATGTGACACCACCTTGGGGTGATGACCACAAGACAATATGACCCTTGGACCTAAGGTTGCAAGCAAGCAAATTGGCGATGATACCACTCGAGCGGCTCACTCGCTTGGTGCACACTTGTGCCCGTGGGCAACTAAACGATAATGGAGAGGGTCCGGGGTGGGACAATGATGCTCCGGTGCTTGGCAAGCTTGGGGAGAACCCCAATTGGGCCAGGGATGCCCACTTACGGGCGGCCGTCACACCATGGGTGTGGGTTGAAATGGCTCGCTCACAACTCGCCCGCGATGGAATCTCACGTGTTTGGCAATTTGGGGCCGGGCCCTCGCTCTCCGACCGACGCAGCAAAGCAAGAATACTAAGCTAAGCAAGTGATATTGACCAGCAAGCAAAGGGGGACCGAGGCTCACCTTGCCAGTGTGAAGACGCCAACTCCAGCTGAAGACGGGGGCGAGCAGGGAGGCAAGGGTTTGCGCCCGCAAGCCGCGTCGGTGTCGCTTCAAATCTGTGAAAATATTATTACATGAACTACACCTCTCGCAGGAGGGGAGCTCTTGGGGTGGAGGTTAGACTTATTACAACCAAGATTACCTCCACGCAGGGAGGGGCCTTCAGCCGGCCAAGCGGGGTGGGGAAATTATGAAGAGAACGCCGACTCTCCAAGCTTCGCCAGTTCTGCCACTCTTCAGTTTTGCTGAACAGATTGTCGATGAAGATGCTGCCATGGACTCAACCGAGCTCCAAATTTGATGAAACCGGTGCCAAAAGTTTCCCAACTGGCCGAGGATGATGCTTGAATTTTTTGGGAAGCTCTGGAACTCAGGGCGGACCGAACGGGCGACTGGAGCAGGATAGCAACACTCTGCCTCTGACTGATGCAGAACTGATATAGCGGATTGCAGAATGCACTGCGATCGCTCCCAAGCTCCAAATCAAACGAAATTGGCGGTGACGCGATCGTGGTCGGAGTAGCTTCGAGTAGAAATTGACAGGATCACAATCCGAGGTCAGAGAGGAGAATGGTGGCCGGATAAGTGAAGATAGGTCGAACCTGGACCTGCAGGGGGCAGACTGCTCACTCCGGTGAAGAAATTCAGAACAAATAGCTCGGGTGGGAGATTGGCATCGTTCCTTCTGCTACTGATGGAGGACTAGACGAAGAAGAATTTTGTAGAAGGAAGCGTGATCGAATTCCTCCAAGGTTGGCTGCTGAACGGCTTACAAGATCGCTCTGGCCTTCAGTCTGGGACAGATTGCGCAGTCGTTGAAGATGACGTTCCTCCGGACAGCTCCGAACTCGGATGTAGGCAGGAGTACCACCGTTGGAAAGACTTGGAGACGATTCCAGCGATATAAGATATGCCACCGGGAGCCTTCAGGGGAAGTCATGGCTGCTACTACAAATCACTGCTTTTCTGAAACCTGCAACAGGGACAGAATAGGTGGAGGAGAGGGTGTGGGGAAGGGCATGAACAAGGGGTTATTTGGTGGATGGGGAAGGGGGGTGCGACCTTGGGTGGTTAGGGAGGTGGGGAGATGAAAGGGCACAGCCCAAGGGAGAGGGAAATTCAAAATTTGGCCTAGGGAAGGGCTCTTTCAGTCTTGGGGAGAGGGAGGGTTGCTTGGGAGAGTGGAAAGGTGCCTAGGAGAAGGGATTTCCACCTAGGGGTTGGAGGGGGAATTGAGTGAGTGCATGGGGAAGGGGAAGGGGCCTTAATGAGGGGTGAATGGGGAGGAGAGAGAATGAATTTTGAAATTGGGGTGGGGAGGAGAGCGAGAGGGGGCACAACCCACTTAGAGAGAGTGATAGTAAGAGAGCGAGAGAGGGAGATATTGAGAGGGAACTAGAAGGTGTGGAAATTTTCTGGATTCAATATTCAAGCATAATTGTTACAAATGAGAGAGGGGTGGGGCTATTTATAGACCCCACACTTTTCCTAAGACCAAACTGACCCTGACAAACTAACTAATGACCAAACAGTCCAAGGGAGGGGCGCCCCTGGGCCTAGCCCAATGAATTGGGCCCATTAACCTATCAAACCAACATAATGACTTCAAGACTTAGGAAAATGACTTTCTAACCTAGGTACATGACTCAATAAAGGGAAAATTACATGTTTAAGACTCAAATAAAAATAAGAAAATTACATGACTCGACTCACAAACATATGAGGAACATAATGACGTACACCGACGATCAATCCGAGCTTCAGAAAATGTGGAGGGGCAAGGGATGTCCCCATCATACCCCCGGGGTGGGGAAAACTCGACCCTGTCGAGTATGGGTCCACCGGGGAAGTAGCATCCCAAACGTAGTTCCGGGCGAACCTTGTTCTCCAAACTCAACCCATGTCCATAATCGAGGAACAGTGCTTCCACTCGACAAAGTGGCTCGGACACACCCTTAGGCTGGCGAAGATATCTTGATTTGCTTAGTATTGCCGCCATGTGCTGACGTCGGGCTCTCGGGCTAGTGTGTGGTGGCACTCCGAGGGTGTCTCTCACAAGGATAGGTGTAGGCTCAAGACACTCACTAGGATCCACCGCGGTACCCTTAAAGGGTGTCGGATCCACCACATGGGAAGTGGGATGAATCCTAAAACCCATTAGTAAGTTCAACCCGCAAGCCAGGGTGCCAAGGCCACTCAGAACTTGGAAAGGTCCAAGTCCTCGTGCCCTCAAATTGGAGGTGACCCTAGAGTAGAGCCACTCCAAAATCATCATCATCATCAAGTCGCCAACGTGGAATTTCAAGTGGCGCTCACGAGTTTTTGCCCACTTTTTGTAATTCTCACCGCTTTTTGCTTGATGCATGTTTTGATGCATATGTCATGTACTAAGATGCGGTGTGAGTGAGTAGTGCGTGGTATGCAAAGGTGGTCCAGGGCAACCACATGTAGACCTATCATGCGTTGATGTTATGAAGACTTTGAATGTCTTGGGAGGACCGGGGCATCCATAGGTGTCCCTTTCATGTGTGAGTGTGATGAGTGCCGGGGGACCCGGACATCCATGAATGCTCCTAACATGTTTGAGATTTATGATGAATGATGGTGGACCATTACAACCAAATATTGACCACTCATGTTTTCTTCTTGACATGTGGGTGATATGAATGAATGGACCCGACTTTCTAATCATGTCAAGTGGGGTGGTATGCCTAAGCACATGCATTTCAATCCTAGTGATGACTTCTATGTGCATAGGTGTGGGGTGGCCCTTGAGCTTCCATTCGTATGAGTCAAAGAGATCTAAGAAGGGAGACATCATGGAGTGGGGCCATCTATCAATCCCATTGTGTATGTTGCCTATGGTTAAGGCTTCTTTGGTGTAACCCAATTCTAGGAAGGGAAGGTTTTGGGTTATCATGGGTGGTAAGGGTAGGGTAAGGTGGGTGGTGAATAAGGTGAGTGGGTTACATTGAGATCTAGGCTCCCATAGAAAAGGGTCAAAGGGATCATGGTAAGGGTCACCTTGGTAGGGGTACTCTATGCTGTCAAGGTCCTCGAATGGTGAGTCATCCTCCTCAATAAGGTTGCTAATGGGTTGACCGATCAAAGCACTTGGGATCTCAATGGTTGGGGAGTGGACTAGGATAGGTTCTTCCTCCATGGGAAGAAGGAGGATGATCTCACTAGTAACTTGGCCATTAGTGTAGATGGAAGTGATGGAGCCAATGGAGGGATATGCTAGGCTAATGGTGTTAGTTTCGGACGGCCTCAAGACTAGCATATTGGTCAAGTGAATTTGCCAATGTAGGTAGTTCACTAAGTCTCCCAAATCTTCCACACAATAGGAAGTTTGATAAGTGACATGTGGCTGAATGAGAATGATTTGGGATTGATATCCCATGGGTAGGTGGCATGGTTGTGAACTAGGAATGGTGAGACCTTTCTTGAGCCATTGGAGTATGGACTTATCTATGGTGAGGTTGGGTGTCTCTAGAGGAGCTAGGCTAGAGGTGTGTGAGTTGTTTGGCCTTTGGATTTCCTCTATGTTGGGAGGTGGATTCGGATGGGCATCCTTCTCCACTTGGGTAGGTGTGTGGGTTGCAACTTCTATTGCTAATGGAGTAGGGGGATCTATGGTGGGTTGTTTGGTGATAGCTAGCGTATGACACACCCGGGGTGGTGAATAATCATGGGCTTGGGTTGGGATAGGAAGGGGAAGTAGAGGAGGCCTAGGTTGGGGAAAGATTGGTGTAGGAAGTGGGAGGTGGGTTGGGTGAGGGGTTTTTGGTTGATTTGTTTTGGGAGATGTGTCCCTTTTTGGGGACGATGGTGGGTTTGTGGTGGTGGTCAAGGGGGCTTGTGGGTACGGGTTTGGTGAGGGGTTTTGGGTTTGGGGGTGGTGGCCATTATGGGCCTAGGTGGAGGGGTGGACGCGGTGTCCACTTGGTTTTTAATGGTGAGGGTTGGATAAGTGGTGGTCACCATGGAGGGAATTGGGTCGGTTAGGGGTCTCTTGTCCTTGGGATCGTTTGGGGTGGAAGTGGGGGCTAAAGGGGCTTGACTAGTGTAGGTTAGGGAAGGGGGGTTTGGTTGGGGTGTGGGAGCCCTCATGGGGTTAGGTGGGGAGGTGGAGGCCTTGGACACTTGGGCTCTAGTGGTAAGTGTTTGGACGGGTGGGGTTGGAGGAGTGGGAGTGCTCCTCGAGTTTTGGTAACCCGGGTAGGAGGGAGGAGGTCGGGGAGTGTAGACTTTCCTAAGTTCGGCTCTCATGTTCTCCCATGTGTTAATAGGCTGTAGCCTCATAACCCTCCTAAATTGTTCAATGAACTTCCACCTATCCTCGGCATGGTACACAAGTCGACTCTTGGCAAGGTAGATTTTCATGGGTTCAGTCATTGGATTCATTTTAAAGTATTTGTCCATATTTTCCTCCCACTCTAAATATGCACTAGGGTGGTATCCGTTAAAGATAAGGTCCTCAAATAGGACTTTGTCCAAAGGGGTGTCAATCGGACCTTTGCGGAGGGCCGAGTGAGATAGATGTGACTTACATGAAGTAGCCATGCTAGTGGACAAAAGAGATGCAATCGAAGACTCTAAATGCATATGAGCGTCCTAGGACCAACTTGATAGAGACAAGTTGTGAACTTGCTCTGATACCACTTGATGTGACACCACTTTGGGGTGATGACCACAAGACAATATGACCTTTGGACCTAAGTTTGCAAGCAAGCAAATTGGCGATGATACCACTCGAGCGGCTCACTCGCTTGGTGCACACTTGTGCCCGTGGGCAACTAAACGATAATGGAGAGGGTCCGGGGTGGGACAATGATGCTCCGGTGCTTGGCAAGCTTGGGGAGAACCCCAATTGGGCCAGGGATGCCCACTCACGGGCGGCCGTCACACCATGGGTGTGGGTTGAAATGGCTCGCTCACAACTCGCCCGCGATGGAATCTCACGTGTTCGGCAATTTGGGGCCGGGCCCTCGCTCTCCGTCCGACGCAGCAAAGCATGAATACTAAGCTAAGCAAGTGATATTGACCAGCAAGGAAAGGGGGACCGAGGCTCACCTAGCCGGCGTGAAGACGCCAACTCCGGCCGAAGACGGGGGCGAGCGGGGAGGCAAGGGTTTGCGCCCGCAAGCCGCGTCGGTGTCGCTTCAAATCTACGAAAATATTATTACATGAACTACACCTCTCGCAGGAGGGGGGCTCTTGGGGTGGGGGTTAGACTTATTACAACAAAGATTACCTCCACGCAGGGAGGGGACTTCAGCCGGCCAAGCGGGGTGGGGAAATTATGAAGAGAACGCCGACTCTCCAAGCTTCGCCGGTTCTGCCACTCTTCAGTTTTGCTGAACAGGTTGTCGATGAAGATGCTGCCACGGACTCAACCGAGCTCCAAATTTGATGAAACCGATGCCAAAAGTTTCCCAACTTGCCGAGGATGATGTTTGAATTTTTTGGGAAGCTCTGGAACTCAGGCCTGATCGGACCGGCGACTGGAGCAGGACAGAAACATTCTGCCTCTGACTGATGCAGAACTGATATAGTGGATTGCAGAAGGACCTGCGATCGCTCCCAAACTCCAAATCTAATGAAACTGGTGGTAACGCGATCGTGGTCAGAGTAGCTTCGAGCAGAAATTGACGGGGCCACAATCCGAGGTCGGAGAGGAGAATGGTGGCCGGAGAAGTGAAGACAGGTCAAACCTGGACCTGCAGGGGGCAGACTGCACACTCCGGCGAAGAAATTCAGAACAAATAGCTCGGGCGGGCGATTGGCATCGTTCCTTCTGCTACTGATGATGGACTAGACGAAGAAGAATTTTGTAGAAGGAAGCGTGATCGAATTCCTCCAAGGTTGGCCTCTGAACGGCTTCCAAGATCGCTATGGCCTTTAGTCTGGGACAGATTGCGCAGTCGTTGAACATGACGTTCCTCCGGACAGCTCCAAACTCGGATGCAGGCAAGAGTACCACCGTTGGAAAGAAGACTTGGAGACGATTCCAGCAATATAAGATATGCCACCGGGAGCCTTCAGGGGAAGTCGTGGCTGCTACTGCAAATCACTGCTTTTCTGAAACCTGCAACAGGGACAGAATAGGTGGAGGAGAGGGTGTGGGGAAGGGCATGAACAAGGGGTTATTTGGTGGATGGGGAAGGGGGGGGTGCGACCTTGGGTGGTTAGGGAGGTGGGGAGATGAAAGGGCACAGCCCAAGGGAGAGGGAAATTCGAAATTTGGCCTAGGGAAGGGCTCTTTCAGTCTTGGGGAGAGGGAGGGTTGGTTGGGAGAGTGGAAAGGTGGCTAGAAGAAGGGGTTTCCACCTAGGGGTTGGAGGGGGAATTGAATGAGTGCATGGGGAAGGGGAAGGGGCCTTAATGAGGGGTGAATGGGGAGGAGAGAGAATGAATTTCGAAATTAGGATGGGGAGGAGAGAGAGACGGGGCACAACCCACTTAGAGAGAGTGATAGTAAGAGAGAGAGAGAGGGAGATATTGAGAGGGAACTAGAAGGTGTGGAAATTTTCTCGATTCAATTCAAGCATAATTGTTACAAATGAGAGAGGGGTGGGGCTATTTATAGACCCCACACTTTTCCTAAGACCAAATTGACCCTGACAAACTAACTAATGACCAAACAGTCCAAGGGAGGGGCGCCCCTGGGCCTAGCCCAATGAATTGGGCCCATTAACCTATCAAACCAACATAATGACTTCAAGACTTAGGAAAATGACTTTCTAACCTAGGTACATGACTCAATAAAAGGAAAATTACATGTTTAAGACTCAAATAAAAATAAGAAAATTACATGACTCGACTCACAAACACATGAGGAACATAATGGCGTACAACGACGATCAATCTGAGCTTCAGAAAATGTGGAGGGGTAAGGGATGTCCCCATCAGAAAGAGTCCCTCCTGCCATGGAAAGCCATTCCGAAGTTAAAAGGGGCTCAAAACGAGGAAAGAAGGAGGTTCTGGAAAAATCGGAATTGATCAAGAAATGACGCCTTGGAGACGGTCGTTTCTTAAAATGACGCCCGCGGAGGAAACGTCAATTTCAGAATTGACGACTTGCATAGGGAGGTTATTTATAATTAAACACGAATTTCGGTCGGATTCGAACTCTCAAAATATAGCAATGAAAATGACGACCGACACAGGGGCGTTAATTGAAAATAACGCCTTGCACAGGGGCGTTAATCAAAATGATAAAAAGCCAAAAAGAATGGACGACCGGGGATTCGGGCGTCAATTTAATTGACGTCCGATTCAAGGTCGTTAATTCAAAATATTCAAAATAGGGTCATTTTTCATTTCTCAATATTATTTTCCCATTTTTTAGGTGGAGGTGCATCTCACTGTGCTAATTCCAATGACTATTTTTTCGTATTTTTCTGACACCCGGAAGGCCACCAAATCACCTCTGAAGAGGGTTTAAAAATAATATTAAAAAATTCAAATTGAAAATGACGACCTTTCAAATGTCGTTATTTAACTTTTTTTTATTTTTATTTCATTTAAAATCAAAGTAACGTCCTCTATTAAGTCGTTAATCTCAAAAAATTTTCAAAAAAATTCCAGAAAAATCTAGAAAAATGGGAAAATGAAAGAATGGACGCCCCTATTGATAGTCGTCAATTTTTTTAGAAACGCCTAAGGTTAAGCCGTTATTTAAAAGACGCCCCACGTCAAGTCGTTAATTCTGAAAAATTCATAAAAATAGAGAAAAATTCCCAGAAAATCCAGAAAAATAGGAAAAAATAAGAAAAAGGAGAAAAACAATGAAGAAATCCAAGAAAAGTGAGAAAAACCACTGAAACAAAGTTAATTTGAGGGTCAAATTGGGGCATTACAAGGTAATATGAGATGTACTCACAGTAACGTCAATTTTGACGTGTCTACAACGGGACGGTCACACTCTCTCACCATGGCAATGAATAAAGGAAATGAACTGGCTAAGAACCTACTACGCACAAAAGCAGCGGCATCAAGCGAAAATACTAAAAGAGCAAGCTAACTAGGCAAAGAAGTGGACGCATACCTCCACGCTCGGGGCGTGGGGAAGAAGCCCGGCCAAGTCACACGATCCCTAGTACAATGCTGAACGAGTACAACCAAACACAGCCCACTCCTCGCAGGGAGGTAAAAGGCTACACACGGGACCCGGGGGTCATGCAACGTGGGGTTACGGGTGCCGGGTCGGTGAACCTCGTCGTACGCGAGCTGCCGCGAGTCGGTACGAACTGGGACCAGCAGCAAGAGTGGCACGTCACGGAGGCTGAGGAAGGCGCCAATGTCCCTGGTAGCACGCTGTGGGGGATGACGAGCCTCCTGGAAGACAAGGGAAGCCAACGACGCCGGCTGGAACCTCCGGAGTGGTCGCGAGCGGGGGGCAGGCTGCTAGCCGGCCTACGCGCGCGTTGGAGAGCAGTTGGACGAAGACCCTAGCACGTGACTTTCTGCTCGTCCGTTGGTCATGAAACTCAGCATAGGTGCTGGTGGGGGTGTCCCAGGGACACCGGTGAAGTGGCGACTGCAACGGAGTACCGAAGGCGATGTTGCGAATTTTACAACAGGCCCTACACGTTCTGGTCTGTCCTCTGGCAGCAGGACCATAGGTCGAAGATTGGGCTTGAACCGGGTCCTCCGGATGACAAATTGGGCGGGGTTTTCTCTGGTGGATAGGTGAGGGTCGTGGGATGACTGGGTAGCAGTGGTGGGGTGGAGCATAGTGGAGGTTTTGGGCGTGAAAAGTGAAAACAGATGGGGTTCAGTTCTGTAGTCCAGTGCTGTCAGAACTGAGAGCTATGAAGGTGGATGGGATAAGTAGGGAACGGGAGCTCAGACACTTGCAATAAAATTTTAGGGGATGGTTTTGGACGTGGTGAAGCAATTCTGAAAATCTCAGGTCATTTGAAGATGTATAGATGAACGTTCCTTTGGAGGGGCTTTGGCACTGTCGCGGCAGGACTGTACAAGAGCAGTCTGCGAGACAACAATGGGTCCAAATGGACGTTTTCGCCCCGATGGATATTTGACGTGGGATTTTCAGGAGAGGTAGGGGACATGTAGGGGAAGAGAAGTGAAGAAGGGTTTGACGTGATCAGAGGTCTGGAAGATGGCGTTCCAATGTGATCTTTTGGGTTCTGGTTTACTACAGGTCTGCACAGAGACATCCTGCGCAAGGAAATAGGCTATGAAGACAACTTTCCCTACTGGACGAATTTGGCTATGGGGTTTTCAGGAGACGTGGGGGACAGGGGGATGAAGAAAATCTTTGAAGGGTTCAATGGGGTTTGGGGATGGAAAAGGAGGGTGCCAACCTGATCTTACGGACTCATTTCTGCAGGCAGACAACCAGATCTGGGCGCAGGACAGCAAGGGCCATCTCCTCCAAGCTTGTTGCAAAACCTTGATCAATGGGACTCCCGGCTTGAGCAGAAGATGGGGAGGTTACCTCTCACATGTGGAGCATCCAAGAAACATATAATAGAACTTAGGAGTTGCTCCCAAGGGAAGAGGAAGATAGGGAGGAGAGATAGAGGGTGTCACACCCTAGAGGGGAGGAAGAAGAAGGAAATGCCCTTGGCCAAAACTCATTTTTTTCATTCATTCATTCATCAAATCTCCCAAGAGGGGAATACAAGGTAATATATAGAGTATGGGCTCCATCTTCCCTCCTTGGAGTTTGAATTTAAACCCATTTGAATTTGAAATCCATGGGCTCTCTTTTCCACCTTGGAGTTGGAACCCATCATGAGCTCCACTTTCTCTCCTTGGATTTTGAACCCATTTGAATTTCAAATCCATGGGCTCCCTTTGCCACCTTGGAGTTGGAACCCATCATGAGCTCCACTTTCTCCCTTTGGATTTTGAACCCATTTGAATTTCAAATCCATGGGCTCTCTTTCACTCCTTGGATAAAATTCAAATTACATACCAAAGACACACCTAAGACGTACATACTACATAATACGACCAAATACGTACATAATGTCAAATACGTATACAATCCAAGTATGTATAAAAATACGTACAAAAATATGTATAAAATATGAATACGTACTAAGTGTCAAAGCTCCAATGGAGACTCCAGACTGTCCCCCAGCCACAAGGATGTTGGTGTCGACCGAGTCGTGCTACGTGTCCGGTACCGGCGGCTCTCGGAGTCGAGCCGTATTCTTGCTCGGGTGTCCTCACCAATTCTCCCCGGGTGGGAAGAACTCGACCCTGTCGAGTAAGGGTCTCCATCGCTCTGGTATTGCTCGAGCAAGTCTGGATCTATCCTCTCAAGCTCTGCCCGGGTGATCCATGCATCATCGGACACAGGTTGTCCTCTCCAACGCACCAAGTAGCGGTGATACACGCCACTCCTAGTGGTAGTCACCTGCTCATCTAGTATAGACTCTATCCGCTCATGCTGCTGAGGTGACAGGGCTGGAAGTGGACTCTCAGGGGAGGGCTCACTCACAAGGGGTGGAGAAGGCCCAAACAACTTACTAGGGATCACTACCGCGTCCCTACATGTGACTAAGTCCGAGACATTGAATGTGGAATTGATATCATAGTCGACCGACAAGTCTATAACATATGCATTAGATCCAACTCGCTTCAAAACTCTAAAGGGGCCAGCACCACGAGCTTGTAATTTCTTCACGGCTTTAGAAGGAAACCGTTCCGGTCTGACCCGGATCATGACATAATCTCCCTCCGGGAACACGCGGGGGTGTCTATGAGTGATAGCCAAGTCTTTATATCGCGCGTTGCTGGACTCAAGGTGGTGATGATGATGCAAACTCTGACCTAATTGTGTGGACTCATACCTATGCGAGTGTAGAGGTGGTCCTGGACATCCAAACGTGGACCTAGCATGTCTATGACACCTACCTGATTGGAGAACACAGGGAGGACCTGGACAACCAAAGTTGTACCTATCATGCATAGGTGTCCTACTAAATGTGGTAGACTCAGGGGGTCCAGTATGTCCAAACTTACTCACTATGTAACCCCTATATGACTGTAGACATGATGATGCATGAGAGAGAGACCAGTGTTCCTTTCCATCCAAGTTCTGGGGTGTGGATGCATGCAGGGTGAGATGTTGGCGGGCATGTGTAGAAGGGGTATGATAGTGGACCTCTTTGACAAAGGGGAGTGAAGAATATGGGTCGAGAGGATCACTAGGGAGGGGATCGAAAGGGTCAAAGAAATGATGACTACTCCTGACGGGCCCCTTCACAATACTTGCCCATGTTTGACGCTCGGCAAGATGTGGAGGGTAACCTTCTATCATTATGATAGATGGTACAAGGGGCTCATGAGGAAGGTGAGGTTCCTCCCTTGGGACAGTAATGCCATAAGAGGGGACACAGTCAAGCTCATCGGGTAAGGGAAAGAACAAAAGGACCTCGAAGGTGATATGACCTATGGTGTACACCGAGTTAACGGACCCTAAAGTAGGGTGCGTGAAGCGATGACCACAGGGTTGGCCAGACCCTAAGGCCAACATATATGTCAACTCCCATTGACAATCTAAACTCCTAATAAAGTCCTTCACATTTTCTACAAAGTAGAAGGATCGAAAAATGGTGTGAAAGGAGTTAATTGGTATTACTGGGAGTGCTGGTTCCATGGTTGGGTAGTAAAGGATCAAAACATCTAGAATTAGACCCTTCCTTAACCAGCAAGACAAAGGCTCTCCAGTGACAAGTTCACCCTCGGGAGACAAGAATGGCTCTAGATGAGGGTCGAAGGGTGAAGCATATACCTCGAGTGAGGAAAGGGAGTCCTCTATGATGTGGATGGAACCTTGGCTCTCCTTCGAAGGTACTGGGCCGAGATTGTTGGCCTCGACCTCCATATCTTTAGGCACGACTCCATCCTGACTCGGAGGTGGGCAAGGGGAAGTCGACGGTCCAATAGGAGTGTGCATCCTTCCTAGTTTCTCCCTAAAAATTTGCAGGAGTTCGGCAAGGGGGAGATCCCTCAGGATAGAGGCATTCGGGGAGACTTGCTGATAATCATGAGACTTAGTCTCAGACATAGACTCATACACAGGTGGAACCCTGCCCCTCCAACTATGATGCACTCGGTTGGGGGTAAGAGGTGATGTGCGTTGTAGAGGTTGAGCCCTTATGGTGACCTTGGACTGGCCGGGAGAGAAAGGAGGAGTGGTAGTGCTCCTCGGGCTATGGCTCTCCAAGTAGGAGGGGGAACGTTGGGGAGCATAGATTTTCCTAAGTTCTACCTTCATCTCCTCCCATGAGCCTATGGGCTCTTGCCTCTTAACCGCCCTAAGACGCACTATGTGGCTCCACGCCTCCTTGGCTTGAGCCGAAAGTTGTCCCTTGGCAATGTTGACTCTCTCGGATCCATATATCCAATTCTTCTCAAAGTATTTTCCCATGGTAGTCTCCCACTTTAGATAGGCACTAGGGCTTGATCCATCAAAGCGAAGGTCCTCATCTAGAATGATGTCTAAGAATAGAGGGTCGGTCGGACCCTTGTGGAGGGCCGAGTTGTATGGAGTTGACCAAATAGGGATAGCCATGATGATGCACTCGATGACTCTAAATACACATGCACGCACTAGGACTATGGAAGGGACATGCAGGACAACTAAGGGATGGGACTACACACGACTCAAAATGGTGATGGAAAAAGGGGAAGAATGAGGACTCAAATGCACCTAAAAACAAACCTAATGACTGACATGCAACTTAGACAAACCTAATGCCTCAATTGCACCCTAGACATCCTAAGGACTCAAATTACCTAGGACCCCAATTTGATAGAACAAATTAGTTCCCAAAGCTCTGATACCAAATTTGATGCGGAAGCTGGGAGAACTGGGACTCTATGTGAAGACGTGACTAAATGGACAACTAAGACCAACAACTTTGCGATGGATTGAACGGTGTAGACTCAACACCTAATGTTCCCAAGAGAGGAACTATGTCAACTAACAAGAATTCAAGCTTGCAAGCGCCCCTATGAGGGAAGCGCACGGATCCGCACGGTTGACAAACCGGCAGGGTCTAGGGTGATTAGACTCCACACTCGTGACTCGGATGAGTCACGGGACGGTCACACTCTCTCACCATGGCAATGAATAAAGGAAATGAACTGGCTAAGAACCTACTACGCACACAAGCAGCGGCATCAAGAGAAAATACTAAAAGAGCAAGCTAACCAGGCAAAGAAGTGGACGCATACCTCCACGCTCGGGGCGTGGGGAAGAAGCCCGGCCAAGTCACACGATCCCCGGTACAATGCTGAACGAGTACAACCAAACATAGCCCACTCCTCGCAGGGAGGTAAAAGGCTACACAGCGGGACCCGGGGGTCGTGCAACGTGGGGTGACGGGTGCCGGGTTGGTGAACCTCGTCGTACGCGAGCCGCCGCGAGTCAGTACGAACTGGGACCAGCAGCAAGAGTGGCACGTCACGGAGGCTGAAGAAGGCCCCAATGTCCCTGGTAGCACGCTGTAGGGATGGCGAGCCTCCTGGAAGACGAGGGAAGCCAACGACACTGGCTGGAACCTCCGGAGTGGTCGCGAGCGGGGGGCAGGCTGCTAGCCGGCCTACGCGCGTGTAGGAGAGCAGCTGGACGAAGACCCTAGCACGTGACCTTCTGCTCGTCCGTTGGTCACGAAACTCAGCGTAGGTGCTGGTGGGGGTGTCCCAGGGACACCGGTGAAGTGGCGACTGCAACGGAGTACCGAAGGCGATGTTGCGAATTTTGCAACAGGCCCTACACTTTCTGGTCTGTCCTCTGGTAGCAGGACCACAGGTCGAAGATTGGGCTTGAACCGGGTCCTCTGGATGGCAAATTGGGCGGGATTTTCTCTGGTGGATAGGAGAGGGTCGTGGGATGACTGGGTAGCAGTGGTGGGGTGGCCCATAGTGGAGGTTTTGGGCGTGAAAAGTGAAAACTGATGGGGTTCAGTTTTGCAGTCTAGTGCAGTCAGAACCGAGAGCTATGAAGGTGGATGGGATAAGTAGGGAACGGGAGCTCAGACACTTGCAATAAAATTTTAGGGGATGGTTTTGGACGTGGTGAAGCAATGCTGAAAATATCAGGTCATTTGAAGATGTATAGAGGAACGTTCCTTTGGAGGGGCTTTGGCACTATCGTGGCAGGACTGCACAAGAGCAGTCTGCGCGACCAAAATGGGTCCAAATGGAAGTTTTCGTACCGATTGATATTTGAAGTGGTATTTTCATGAGAGGTAGGGGACATGTAGGGAAAGAGAAGTGAAGAAGGGGTCGATGTGATCAGAGGTCGGGAAGAGGGCGTCCCAACATAATCTTTTGGGTTCTGGTTTACTACAGGTCTGCACAGAGACAGCCTGCGCAAGGAAAAGGGCTATGAAGACAACTTTCTCTACTAGACGAATTTGGCTATGGGGTTTTCAGGAGACGTGGGGGACAGGGGGAGGAAGAAAATCTTAGAAGGGTTAAATGGGGTTTGGGGATGGAAAAGGAGGGTGCAAACATGATCTTCCGGACTCATTTCTACAGGCAGACAACTAGATCTGGGCGCAGGACAGCAAAGGCCATCTCCTCCAAGCTTGTTGTAAAACCTTGATCAATGGGACTCCCGGCTTGAGCAGAAGATGAGGAGGTTACCTCCCACCTGTGGAGCATCCAAGAAACCTGTAATAGACCTTAGGAGTTGCTCCCAAGGGAAGAGGAAGAGAGGGAGGAGAGATAGAGGGTGTCACACCCTAGAGGGGAGGAAGAAGAAGGAAATGCCCTTGGCCAAAACTCATTTTTTCATTCATTCATTAATCAAATCTCCCAAGAGGGGAATACAAGGTAATATATAGAGTATGGGCTCCATCTTCCCTCCTTGGAGTTTGAATTTGAACCCATTTGAATTTGAAATCCATGGGCTTTCTTTTCCACCTTGGAGTTGGAACCCATCATGAGCTCCACTTTCTCTCCTTGGATTTTGAACCCATTTGAATTTCAAATCCATGGGCTCCCTTTCCCACCATGGAGTTGGAACCCATCATGAGCTCCACTTTCTCTCCTTAGATTTTGAACCCATTTGAATTTCAAATCCATGGGTTCTCTTTCCCTCCTTGGAGAAAATTCAAATTACATACCAAAGACACACCTAAGATGTACATAATACATAATACGACCAAATACATACATAATGTCAAATACGTACACAATACAAGTACATATAAAAGTACGTACAAAAATACGTATAAAATATGAATACGTACAAAAATATGTACTAAGTGTCAAAGCTCCAATGGAGACTTCAGACTGTCCCCTAGCCACAAGGATGTCGGTGTCGACCGAGTCGTGCTACGTGCCCGGTACCGGCGGCTCTCGGAGTCGAGCCGTATTCTTGCTCGGGTGTCCTCACCATATATGAATTGGGTGCGTCATGGTGAGGACTTCTAGTCGTATCAGCCCGCCAATGTTGCAAGCACAAGTACCTATGCAGACATGGTAATCGATGCTACTGGCCCTAACTTTAATGTACAAGGGGAACACGTGTACAACGAAGAACCACTAAACAAGTTTGCTGAAAGATTTTATCAGTTACTTCGGGATGTTGATGAGCCGCTGTGGGATGGTTGTAAAAATCACACTCGGTTGTCTGATGTCTCACAGTTGTTGAATTTGAAATCCAAATTTCACCTTAATGAGAGTTGTTTTGACCGTATACTCCTCATTATCAAGAGTATGCTGCCTCGAGATGAGAAGCTGCCTGAAAATTTTTACCGTGCAAAGAAGATGGTCAATGAGTTAGGACTTGAATACCAAAAAATAGATGCATGCCCTAATCACTGTATGCTATATTATGAAGATAATGTAGATAAAAGATCATGTGATATTTGTCAACATGATAGATTTAAACCTAAGAGAGGGGACAATTCAAAGCAGAAGGATGTGCCTTACAAGTCACTGCGATACTTCCCTCTCTCGCCCAAATTGCAGCGGATGTATACGTCATCAAAGATAGCTCGGCATATGATATGGCACACGGAAAGAGTAGGTTATGTAGATGATATAATCAGTCATCCCACCGACATTAAAGCCTGGGCTCATTTCAATCGTACGTATACTACTTTTTCTCACGAGCCACGCAATGTTAGGTTAGGTTTATGCATAGACGGCTTCAACCCATTTGGATGTTCAATATTGTCTTACTCATGTTGGCCAGTGTTCATGACGACGTACAACCTTCTGCCGGGCATGTGCATGAAGCGAGAGAACCTTTTCATAACTTTGGTGATTCGAGGTCCAAAAAATCCAGGAAAAAAATTGGACATATATCTCAGGCCACTGATTGATGAGTTGAAAAGATTATGGAATGATGGAGTTGTTACTTATGATGCGTATATAAAATAAAATTTCACTATGAATGCTACATTGATGTGGACAATAAGTGACTTCCTTGCATATGGAATGTTATATGGCTGGAGCACACACCGGAGGTTGGCATGTCCTTACTATATAGCTGATACCAAATCCTTTGTCCTGAAATATGGTAAGAAATCATGCTGATTCGATTGTAATCGATGGTTTCTACAAATTGACCATCCTTTCCGAAGGCAAAAGGACTCATTCATTAAGAACACATTTGAAATAGATGAAGCAGACTTGGAACGGAGGTCTGGTCGACAAATGGCGGCACAGGTGTAAAACTTACCAGATATAGTGCAATTGTCGCGTAGTACACGACATCTTCGTGGATTTGGAGAGGATCACAATTGGGTGAAAAAAAGTATCTTCTGGGAATTGCCTTACTGGTCAGCCCTTTTAATACGGCACAACCTGGACGTCATGCATGTTGAGACGAATGTCTTTGATAATATGTTCAACACCATCATGAACGTGAAAGCCAAAACAAAGGAAAATGCCAAGGTGCGAGCGGACTTGAAGATACTTTGCAAACGACCAGAGTTGGAATTGCGGTAGGTACAGGGCAAAGTTGTGCAACCTAAAGCAGCTTACGTGTTGAAAGACACATAGATCAATGAATTGTGCTAGTGGCAGAAGCAATTAAGATTCCATGATGGATTTGTGTCTAACATAGCCCGTTGTGTGAATGTCAATGGGGGAAAAATATATGGATTGAAAAGTCATGACTACCATGTGTTCATGGAGAGACTTCTGCCCATTGCATTTCGTGGCATATTGCCAAAGCCTATATGGGGAGCATTGACTGAGTTGAGTCAATTTTTTAGGATTCTTTGTGCATCAGAACTCAAACTTGGGGACGTGCAAACTATGGAACAGAATGTGCTCACAACGGTATGCAAGTTGGAGAAGATATTTCCCCCTTCGTTCTTCGATTCCATGGAGCACCTAATTTTCCATTTGCCATATGACGCCAAAGTTGGAGGACTAGTACAATTTCGATGGATGTATCCATTTGAGAGGTAATCAGTATGTATTTATTGATTATTTGACAGTAGTTAAATGTGTCTGTCATTGTCATTGTATGTCATTGTCATATGAATTGTTGTCATAGGTGTATGCATGACCTGAAAATGAAGGTTCACAACAAGGCCAAAGTGGAGAGTTCGATTACCGGGGCGTATATTATTTATGAAAATTTGAACTTCTATTCGATGTACTTCGAACCCGAAATTTAAACTCGCCGCAATCGACCTCCACGTAATGATGATGGAGGAGAGGTGGGTCCGTCCGACCGGTTGTCCATATTTAAGTATCTAGGACATGCATTCAGACGTTGTTCGAATCGCATATTAGAGGATAGAGAGTTGTTGGCCATAGAGATATATGTTCTCTTGAACTGTGCTGAGATTAAACTTTATGTTGAGTGAGTCGTCAACTCCGCAGCTCCCGAAAATTTATAAGCATCTTGACGTTCTTCCTCCCATTTACGGTGATGTTGCATTCATCATTGCAGGAAATTTGATTCAGAATTAATTACTCAATGTCCACACCTCAATGACATGGAGGTTCAAAATGAACGAGAGAGATCTTTTGCCAGATGGCTTAAAGGTCAAGTAAGTGTCAATCTACCAATTCCAAAAAGCTTGAGGTGTATGCAAGTATCAAAAGAAAAGTAATGTGGTTTATATTCATAGGTTGAAGAAGGTTATGTTACTGATGAAAGAGTCTAAGTGATAAGTTATGGACCTTCGAATGTCGTGCATGCCTATCCAGGATTTTTTGTGAATGGTTATAGATTTCACACCAGAGATTATGAATGAAATAAGTCTACAATGAATAGCGGCGTATGCGTGAAAGGTAGTACATACGATGAAAATGATCTTGATTACTATGATATTCTTGAGGAGGTCATAGAATTACAGTATCTCGGACAAGACAAGCATATATTCCTTTTTAAGTGTCATTGGTTTGATCCTCAGTCTGTTTGAAACGATGCAATAAATGGGATTGTCGATGTCAAACATAGATCAAAATTGAATACATATGAGCCGTTCATTTTAGCCGCATAAGCCCAGCAAGTGTATTATTCAAGTCATTCATCGTCCAAGAATAAAGATTGGTGGGCAATTTGTAGGGTAAAACCAAGGCTTGTGCCTAATGATGAGTTAGATCTGATTGAAGCTATCTCAGAGGATTCTAGCGCCGAATTTTTTCAATCAGACGAGGGTGACATCACAGAGTTGGTTGCTTCTAATCTTCATCTCATCGAATCTGACGATCCACTTCGGTTGTCTATAGAGGACGAAGTGAAAGAAGTCGATTCAACTAAGCTAAATGAAGCAATTGTTGGGCAGGAAGAGTCCTCTGAGGAGGAAGTGTATGAATCTACTGAGAATGAGGAAGATGGCGAAGATGACAATGAGTTTGATATATCTTTAGCGTCTAAAGATGAAATAGATACTAATTGAATATTTTGTAAGAAATTTAACATATATACACTTCTTATCATTATTACTTACCACCTCTCCTCGTAATTAGTGTATGACTAATATGCACTACTTTAATTATTGTCAATAATTAGATGGTTCGAGGTCGTACTGGATCTTCGAGGAGACGTGGTTCTGGGAGGGGTTCTATAAGTATGTTTATTTAAATTCTTAGATAAATGAGTAGTGGATATATGCACTTTATTTTGGTAATGATATTTTATGTCTCTGCACCAGGTACACAGAGTACACCGCCCCCACCATGTGCCGCGGGTCTCTTTATTTAAATTCTTAGATAAATGAGTAGTGAATATGCACTTTATTTTGGTAATGATAGTTTGTCTCTCTGCATTAGGTACACAGAGTACACCGCCCCCACCACTTGTTGCGGGTCTATTTATTTAAATTCTTAGATAAATGAGTAGTGAATATGCACATTATTTTGGTAATGATAGTTGATGTCTCTGCACCAGGTACACATATTATACTGCCCCCCCCCACCTGCTACTGGTATGTTTATTTAAATTCTTAGATAAATGAGTAGTTAATATATGCACTTTATTTTGGTAATGATATTTTATATATGTCTCTTCACCAGGTACACAGAGTACACCGCCCCCACCACGTGCTACGGGTCTCTTTATTTAAATTCTTAGATAAATGAGTATTTAATATGCACTTTGTTTTGGTAATGATAGTTTATGTCTCTGCACTAGGTACACAAACTACACCGCCCCCACCACCTGTTGCGGGTCTGTTTATTTAAATTCTTAGATAAATGAGTAGTGAATATGCACATTATTTTGGTAATGATAGTTGATGTCTCTGCACCAGGTACATAGATTACACCACCCCACCACCTGCTACTGGTATGTTTATTTAAATTCTTAGATAAATGAGTAGTGAATATGCACTTCATTTTGGGAATGATAGTTTGTGTTTATGGCACCAGGTACACAGATTACACCTGCCCCACCACCTGCTGCGAGTATGTTCATTTAAATTCTTAGATAAATGAGTAGTGAATATGCACTTCATTATGATAATGATAGTTTGTGTTTATGGCACCAGGTACACAGATTACACAGCCCTCACCACCTGCTGTGGGGCTGTTTATTTAAATTCTTAGATAAATGAGTAGTGAATATGCACTTCATTTTCGTAATGATAGTTTGTGTTTATGGCACCAGGTACACAGATTACACTGCCCCCACCACCTGCTGCAGGTCTATTTTTTTAAATTCTTAGATAAATGAGTAGTAAATATGCACTTGGTTTTGGTAATGATAGTTTATGTCTCTGCACTAGGTACACAGAGTACACCGACCCCACCACGTGCTGTGGGTATGTTTCTTTAAGATCGTTCATGAATGAGTAGTGACTTAGCACTTTGTTTTGCTCACGATAATTTATGTCTCTGCACCATGTACACAGAGTACACCGCCCCCACCAACTGCTGCGCGTATGTTTATTTAAATCCTTAGTGTTTCGGCACCATGTTTTGATGCTGTCAAAATTTAGATTCATGTATACTCTTCATATGGATAGTCAATGTGTTTTTTTGATGTAGAATCATCCATGGAGCTATAATGATTTTGTGTGTGTAGTTTACTTCTAAATTGCACAAAGAACAGGTTGACAGTTGCACATAGAACAGGCTGAAAGCCAGTTATTTTCTCAAGAAATGAAGAAAAGTCAACGTGGTAAAGTAGTCAATGCACAGTCAATGGAGTTAAGACAGTGGTCAACCCAAGTATGTGCAGTCAAAGTCTTAATTCATTAGAAATGATGAACAAATCTATTAAGATTCGTACAAGGGAAGGCAGGAAGATAAGGCAGACAAATGACTCATTAGTGGTGACAAATAGGGAGGTAAGGCTGACAAATAGCTCTCTACGAGTGAAAAATAGGTTGTAGCACTGAATATATGTGAAGTGTTGAAGCTGCATGAAGGGGAAGTCCACTTGTGTTTACCCGCCAGTAGAAGAAGCTTAGGACGACAAATGCACACATAAGGCTGACAAATGGACTGCTATGGGTGACATATACCCTCTTAAGGGTGAAAAATAGGTATCAACGGAGACATTAGCTTAAGTGCTTAACTATTCGACGTATGTTCTATGAAAACTCTTGTTAAGATATTGTTCATTTTATTTTAAAATTGGGTAGCGCCAGATTTTTTTATTTTAATTTGGGCATAGTTTTTAATTGGGGGATATTTTCACCACCCCTCTATATCCTATCCTTCCACATATCACTTAGATAAATAAGTAGTGAATATGCACTTTATTTTGCTCACGATATTTTATGTCTCCGCACCAGGTACACAGAGAGCACCGCCGACACCAACAACGGCGGGTATGTTTATTTAAATTCTTAGATAAATGAGTAGTGAATATGCACTTTGTTTTGCTCACGACATTTTATATTTACAAGTTTGGGTGCCTCTACATCAAGTCTATAGAGTACACCGCTTCCATCACATTCTACTGCTATGTTTAATTAAATTCTTAGTTAAATGATAAGAGTTCTATATGTTTACTTGTTGAATTTTTTTTTAATAATGAACTAAATTCTAATTAACTACTTGTATTTTACTTGTAACAGGTATGTCGGGCACACCACCTGCAATAGTTGGCTCGTCCGCCCACCCGGGCACACAACAGGTAGACGGTGCTGTTAGCCATCACGAGGGCGAGCAGGTGGTGTTGCAATAGGGACGCAAGCCATATTGGGTCTCTGAGTAAATATTTAAACTCATGAATTATGTTCGTTATTTATCTATCAACTATATAAATAATTATTGGCTATCATTTTAACATTTGTAATTGTAGGGATAAAGTAGAGCCTAGTGAGGCTTCTCATTTTATTACCAACATTATTGAGCGACATGTGACCGGACCATATAAGTCATTTTGAAAGTTTCCTCAGGATATCCGCGATCGATTGTATGACGAGTTCCTGGTATACAATTTAATCTTTTAAATTACATATTCCCAACTTTGTAATTTCAATCGACTAACTTATAAAATTTGAATTCTTGACAATAAGGATATCAGTTTGTGAGGCGAGCTGACGTCGGACGACCTTGACGTGCATGGGAGGCCACAAAAATTGTAAATTATAAGCATCAATTACACGGCTGTCGGGACCATGCCAAGGCTCTAGCCGGGGGGAGCGAGGACCGTGGCCTTTGGAAGGCACACGGCCCCGCATGGCTGAGGAGGGAGCACTGGGAGGACCTCTGTGATAGATCGTCCGAGCCTAATTGGATGGCCAAATCCGTAAAAGCCAAAGCCGCATGTGTGTTACATCCAGACGTGCATCTCCATACTTCTAGATCCGTTTCCTTCGCGACCCAGAAGGAGAGATTGGTAAGTAATCATCTTAATTTTATTATATTTTATTTCTTATATGTCCCTATTTATTCTCTATAACATGTATAACATGAAAAGAAGAGGGGTGGTATGGTCTCGTACCTCGATTTATTTTCTACAATTCACCAAAGGAAGGGGACGGATCAGTATGTGAGCGAGAGAGCTTGCTCGGTAGTGGTAAGATTATATACATACACATCTCTTTTCTATTTCTAATTTTTAAATATGATTGATTAATATGACATTTACAATATTTTTTTTTCAATTTGCAGGAGTCATATGATAGGCATATGACTGAAAAGTATGGGGACGAGGAGACGCAACGGCTGCAACTAGATCCTGAGGCATGGGTAGCAATAGCTGGCCCACCAAAGAAAGGATGACTATATGGTTTTGGGCAGAGCTTGGACACCATCCTGATTCTAGCATCTTGTCCGGGCTCAGCTTCGTCCTACCTCGGTAGTAGTTCCTTCTCTACTCCCTCCATCGGCACTTCTACGAGCCAGATTACATCCATCATCAAATATGCGGTAGACCTAGTCGAGGACCACATGGAGGCATGCTTTACTCAGGTGGTTGCTACCCTCCTAGCCCAGGCCGGATTTTGTCTCAAGGAGCACCCTCGAGCACACCACAGCCCTCTCATGTGAGTATTTAATTTAATTTTAAATTTCATAGACTTTAGAGTTATAATAGAGGAGTATCTGTAATACCAATGTTGTGTGCTCTATAGGCAAATCCGGAAGCAAGTATATGAATATGTGTGCGCAGTAGGATCTAGAGGGGGGGTGAATAGATTCTATAAAAACTTTAACCTCAATTTTTAAGCCTAAGACAATTTAACACTCAGCTATCAAACCACGAGCTCAGATGATATTTGTGAGAACAATATAAATGAAAGTGACAAGAATGCACTAACTAAGAGAATGCTATCTCACATAATCAACTCAGATCAGACAGATCTAACAGACTACAATACAACCACTTAGTGTATAGGGAAGATCTGTTCATACGCAAACCTGTGAATGAGGGAAGATGATAAGGGCCAATCACACCAATGCAAATCACGGCACACAGAATTTTTAGGTGATTCGATCTGCCACGTAGATCTATGTCCAACCCACACTCAAATCTGAGTGTGACTTCCCCTTGCAACATCAATAACCGCAGACTCAGTCTACAAACAAACGCTGGCTTACAGTTTGACCTAGAAGAACACTCTCCTCTCTTTTTCTGATCAAGTTAGAAGGAACTGTGAGTAACACCCAGTTACCCACAACTAGAGGACCAATCCTCTCTTCCTCTGAAGCACAAAGGGAACGCCGTGAGCAACACCAAGTTACCCACAACCTGGAGATCAAGATCTCCCTTCCTCCTTCCTCTAATACCACAGAGGGGACGATGGAGGAAACACCTCCACTACACTCTGGTTACCCAGAGCAACACACTGATAGTACCTGTGAGCAAACACCTTGAGTGCGTCGGGCACTGCAAGGCAACGAACACAAATCGAACTAAAACGAGAAAAAACAAAACAAAAGGTAAAATGTCGAGCACAATCGACACAGTGGTCATAGATCTGTATGCAAGCCATGGCTCCATAAGTCATCCAAACAGCCATAGCAGAATGCAGTATGACTGGAGTGCAGCTTCAACTAAACCCAACAAGAACACGGTGCCATGTTAATTGATTTCACCATTGATGGCCAGGAGAATTGAGATCCAAGTTAGTTTCTTGACTTTAAACAAGGATCATCAGGGTCGTTTGATGCTAAATGATTCTCTAGAATCATCATGGGGAAGTTGGGAACCTCATGGACAATCATTCTCTTCAACCAGTTTGATCATTCTTCAAATGTCATAGCCATGAGCCACTTTACACCACTGGACAGCCATTTGATTCTGCTATATAGCCATTTGTCTACTTTGTCCACCCATTTTCAGCCTTAATCCATAGCTAAAAAATCTTCTTTCATTCTGTGAATTCCTCTATCAGAAGTCGACTTGTAAGCCCTTCCGAGTCCGCTTGAGGTTCTTGGTTTTCAGCTATTTCACACCTGCTGCCTATTATTCACCTTTACACTGCTATTTATCACCACTGTTGCCTATTATTCACCTACTCCATCTATTTTTTACCCTTAAGGTAGTATCTGTCACCCGTAATGCACATTTGTCAGTCTTAAGGGATATTTTTCACCCTTATTCTTCAGCGGGTACAAAGTCTATCTTAAGGTGATATATCAGCTTGTCTCTTCAGCGATTGGAGGCTTCTTCTGCAGAGTTGCTTCTAGGGCTACTGTGACACTACCATGCTTATGCTTACCTGAATTCTTCAGATATTACAATTCTTCAAACAGACATTCTTCAAGCATACAGACATAGCAGTTCAAGCATTCATAGTATTGACATTATAACTCTTCAAGCCTTCATATAAAAATGTTGTTCAAGGCATTAGAAAACATATGGACATTATCCAGCACACATCAAATTCATGATATAAAAAACCATGATCATAAATATGATTCATAGTGTTAGACATCATCAAAACCATAGGGCACAATAATAACATTACTACTTAGTTCAAAGAATTCAGCTTTGAGAGGCAAAGAAATCATCTTCATGTTATCTACTTTCGAATTCAGAAAATCAAAAAGATATTTAACTAGATTTATTAATAATATATTTATTTAAATTTATTTATTATTAATTTTTTGTGATATAGGATCCTCCTGCAGACGAAGATGCTGGAGATGCTACGAATGACGAATGAGGATGATGCAGCGGATATCTCTTGATTTTTTTTAATGATATTGTGAAAAAATGATACATTTCAATTAATGTAACTGTAACCTTTTTTATTCAAAGATTTATATGTTGTGGACATTCTTTATTGTAATTTACAATAGGATTTTATCCTATTATGTGTTGTATATGTTTAATGCGTGTTTTATATTGAATTGTGTCGATTGTCGTGTATAATTGTAGCTTTAAACAGATTTTAAAAAATTTAAAATATATTAAAAAATGTGGAGAAAGTTTTTGACGGAATTTCGACCAACTAACAATTCGTCGGAACTAATTTCACGCACTTATTTCCTGACGTATTTATTTTCCAGCGAAAATCGGTCGAAAGGTTCAGATGTATTTTTGACCAACTAAATGTTCGTCGGATCTAATTTGAGCCACATGAGTTCCGACGTATTAATTATCCATCTCAAATATGTCGAACATTAACGATGTATTTTCGATCCAACGTAGGTTCGTCGGAACTAATTTGATCCACATTAGTTCCGATGTATTAATTATCCATCTCAAATACGTCGAACATTAACGACGTATTTTCGACACAATAACAGATCGTCAGAACTAATTTGACCCACAGGTTTCCAACGTATTACTTATTCGATTGAAATACGTCGAACATTAACGACGTATTTCGACCAAAATAACATTCATTGAAACAAATTTACTTTGCGGTTTGCGACGACATAATGTTTCTGTCACAAATACGTCAGAAATTTGCGATGTAAGTTTTCCGATGTCCATATTCCGTCGCAAATACGTCGAAAATACATCAAAATTTTACTTTACGACATATTTCGACGTAGTTGCGACGGAACATGGACGTCAAAAATTACAGTTTTTCTTGTAGTGGTAGCATCTTTAATTATCATGGGCTGGCTTGCAGAGAAGGACGTCCTCTTGTCCAGGGAAATTTTCCTTCTAGAAGAAATCTTTGTTGACAGACTCCATGAGACAGGACCGCAGAGAGGGAGACATTTCCTAGAAGCTGCACTGATATATATTTTGTCCAAGAAGGTTGCTCTTACAACTAATGATGATAAGGATAGTGTCAGTCCTATGAACCTCCTCCAGACCTCAAAATCTGTGAATTTGGAGGTTTACGGTTCCATTTTTAATTCTCTGGAAGACTACAGAACTGTTGCATGTTTAACATGAAGAAGCCTTCAATGGCGTCGACGCAGCACTGCTGTTGCATCGACGCACCCTTGTGGAAACATCTGTTCCTGGAAAACTTTGGGTATTTGATTGGCTTGAGAGCTATTTTTCACCCTTGCTGCTCATTTATCACCCTTACGGGTTCATTTGTCTGCCTTACAACCTATTTTTCACCCTTAACGTCGTTGAACTATCACCTTTGCTGCCTTGAGTCGTTTGATCGTGCTGGAGCTAATGGCGTTGACGCAATGAAGGCATTGCGTTCACGCAGACTTCACTCACGAACCACTTGATGCGGCAATGAGCTATTTGTCACCGTTAGTTGCCTATTTGTTACCTCTAAGAGGCATTTGTCTCCCTTAGGAGCCATTTGTCACCCTTATAATCCGAAGCCGTCGCCTTTAACTTTTGTTCAGCCTTGATGTCTAGGCTTGGCAGTGTTGACGCTTGAAGAGTGTTGCGTTGACACAACGAGAGCACTGCGTTGGAGCAGCCTTAAGGATTCTGCCATTGCTGGCGAGCAGACCTTTGCGGCATCGACGCGGTGAAGGCATTGCGTTGACGCACTCTTCTTCTACGGTGCATTCTTTGACGTGTAGAGCTATTTATCAGCCTTACGAGGAAATATTCACCCTTAACGCCCATTTGTCAGCCTTACTAACCAATTATTCACCCTTAGGCACAACAGCCGTCGCCCTTGCTTCTTTATTCACCCAAGTGAGTTTGGCACCTTGGCTGCGTCAACTCATAGGGTCGTTGCGTTGATGCAACGATGTTGATTTTGTAAGTTTCAGAACCATAACCCATTTTTCATCCTTACAAGGCTATTTGTTGGCCTTAACTTCTATTTATCACCATTGACCATCTATTTGTCACCCTTAGCAGCCTTGAGCCTTCGTCTATGATCTTGCTTTTCTACCTTGCGAAGCTATTGATGGGTCGACGCATTGAGAGCGTGGCGTCGATGCAACCATCTTGAACTTGTAGTTCTCAGCTAAGTTTTGTTGCTTTTATTTTTCTTTCTTGTCCAGGCCTTCCTTGGTTTCTGTGCAAACCATCAATTTTATCATCTACCTTGATTTCTGTACAGCCAGTTGCCTCGATTTCTATGCCTTTGCATCTTGAGTTTCTTCTTCAACCTTGGTAAGTTCTTGCTCCTTTATGTTTATGTATCTTGAATTCAACCTTGCCCTGCTGCTCATCTTCATGATCTCTTCACATGCTCATCTTCATGAGGCCATTCACATGCCAGTGCTGATTTTGACCTGAACTATTAGAACATTGACATCATCAAATGTAAATAAGACTCATCAATGAGTCATAGTCAGACATCATCAAAATAATAGAATCAAACATGTTCCGCACTTTCCCAAAAGATGTAATCATGAAATAGATGATGACTCATCAAACCTTCTCCCCCTTTGCCAGTAGCAAAGAGGATGCAGAGTAAGGCCAATTATAAAGTCAGAACATGAGCATAAGAGGTAAAAGATTCAAAGCCAAACATAAGCAAACGAGCAGGCAGTCAGATGCAAGAGCAAATTGTTGGGTCACAATTAATTATTGGGTCATAAACAGACAACAATGGAGCATAAGTCACAGTAAGGCAACATGATTTGAGGCATGAGAGGCAGATATATGCAAGATTTTTGAACATAGCATGAATATGTAATCATGGAGTAGTTCGACAGCCATAGAACTGATTTAGTTTTCAGAATTATCATATTTTTAGGTTTTCTATGCAATGCATGGAGATGGGAAATGCAAAGTAACCAAATACATGAAGAGACCTGATTGTCAATCGCTTAGAGAGATCATGGTTCCATAGCAGCTAGGAGAGATCATTACAGATCATACAAAAGTGACAATCAACATGGAGACATACATTAACAAGGGGGCCAATTTGTCTTAAGGACAAATGCCATGATAGCCAGACAGAGGTCTGGACACAAGGGGTCGACACCTAAGTACAATGGTCCTAGACAGACCTAGACCCAGAGAGGGTCGACACTGGGAGTCGACACTTGAAATTTTCGAAGAGACAGATCCAAGAATTGTTAAGACGGAAGTCCTTCAGCCTAAACCCAAGTTCATAAATGCAGAGTTAAGGATTTTTCAGAAACTTCAGGTATAGAATTCCAATGATAAAGCCCTTATCTTAGATTGGTTTAAATCTGATGAATTCTGAGTTTCACAAAAAAAAATATTTCTGCATTCAAAATTAATAGAAATAAACCAATATTACATGTAAAACCCGGTTAACCTCCTTTTATCCTACTCATGCAATTCCAAAAGTCCCTTTGAAAGTAACTACAATAAGTATTGAGGTTAAACACCTAGACGTTTCTAATTTTAACCATGGGGGCTACAAGTTCAAATTTTTCTTTTAAAACCACAGTTTGATACTAACTGGTATTGCTTTTAATTTTTCAAGAGCATTCAAGTGTGGCATGCACCTTTTAACGTGAGTATGCATGTTGATCAGACGCCAGCATCCTTAGTTACTCAATGTAGCTCACAATTCTGCTTCAATTAGAATAGAGGTAGCAAGGCACTTCATGACTTTGTCCACTCCACTTCATTGATGAAGGGACTCGGTTTCTCAGTGAGACAATTGCCATTGCTCTACCTTAGAGTAGTGAACTCAATACACACCTTTTTACGCGAGGATATACATTTATCAGACGGTAATATCCCAGTTACTCAGCAAGACTGAAGTTCATTGCTTTCATTAAGTGTTGCCCTTTTTTGAAATATTCAGATTTGACAAATGTTTAAAAATAATATAAGAATGAAGTTCTTGTGGATGAACTTTTGGGAACATTTCTTTTGTTTATTCATTTATTCGTCTGTTCATTCGTTTATTCAGTTTATTGAGTGCGAGGGCATACCAGTCACCTACGTGATGATTTATTCAGGCTTTAAGGAAGCCCTTGGTGGGCTCGATCTGACTAGTCAGACGATTATGTGTGTCATGTCGGGACAGAGAACTCGTTGTGCCATAAAGGTCACAACGTTAATTACATCCCCTCGGAGAGAGGAAAACCCTTGATTAATCACTGAGAAAAGGGGCCGTACGGTATGAAATTTGAAATAACGAAGCAAGAGCGAGGTCTCGGATTGCTTTTAAACAAACCCCGCATTGGGGCGTAAACATTCGTAAATTCGTATATGTCGACCATTTACGGACAATTTCTTGTTCGGATGGAAGCCCGCAATTATTACAACAAGAACGACGATGAAACCGTACAAATGTCTACCGCATATGCGTCAAGTTTAATGCGGATGCCAGATTGGATCCCAACAGAGACGGGTCAAGTTAACGAACTGTTGGCCCGAAATGACTTCGAATCATGGCCATGTCGGGAGGGGCTCCCGAGGCCCACATCCAATTCAATGGGGCATCATCGCTTTTCTCTTCACACCCAGTCCGGAGGAACAAGGGTCCCGAGGTATGTGCAGTTATAATATTTGTAGTATCGTCATTCCGGTTATTGAGTTTTATTGTTTATTCATACCCATGGGTGGTTCATTTTATTTATGGGTTTCATGTTTTTTCTTTCATTTGGTTAATTGTTTTTTTAGGCACACCAGTTTAGAGATGGAAGGAGGCACGTCGGTTTGTGGGATAGACAACAAAAAAGGGGGCAGGGCACGCCAGTTTCAGTGGGCAAATAGGGGTGCCGGTTTAAGTGCATAGTCATGGGGGCACGCCAAATAATGGAAGTCACGGGGGGGGGGGGGGGCGGGTTCCAAGGGTTGATGGGGGGGCGCGCCGATTTCTAGAGAGCTTGTGGAAATGGGTTTTGAGAGGAGGGTTAAACCGGCACGGTGCCCCGGGGTGCCGGATTAGGCCACGCCAGGTTAAGGTTTAATGAATTGGTCTTCGTTTTGTTCTGTTCTTCTTTTTATTCACTTGCAGATTAATAGATGGTTAACGTATTTGTTCATTTAGCAAGATAGGTTAATGAGAGGATTTAAATGTTTTGCTCTCCCCTGCCAACATGCACCAACAAGAGGCTTTGATTGTTTTGTTCATAGGTTTATTATATGAAAGTTTTAGAACTTAGAGGTTCGGTTTATGTCTGGTTCAGAGGGATTCAAGCATACATGGTTTTTTTTGTCCTCAGAGAGCTCTATTTGTTCATTCACCCTTACGTGCATGTGTTCCTTGTTCTTATTGCTCATATTCCTGGTGAGAATTGGGCAGCACCTCTCCCGGACTGAGGTTTGTGAGGGGAAATGGGGGGATCCTCAAACGGAATATTTCGGGACAACTCCCAAAATTGGGCGGAGTCAGAGATGGCTGTCCGAGGACCCAGAGGTGAGTGCAGAAGCCCAAAGACTAGCCTTCAAGAGTTCTAACAACTCACGGGCCGTAGCTTCGTAGGAGCTCCAATAGCTTCCTATATGGTGACCTTGCCAACTCGCTATGGGACTGGCTGCTCCCACTTCTGGATGTAGGGCATGGTTCACGACCTCATATAACTCAACGGCTCTGGGACATCCTCACCCTCTACAGCGTGCACACACCCCATGGTTTCATTATCATATACGCCTCAATTCTTATTGTTTGGGAACTCTGGAAAGCTAGATGTAAAATGCGATTTGAGGGCCATAATGTTTATAGCTCCTCCATTATCTGAAATATCCATTCTCTTATCAGTGCAGCTCTATACAAAGAAGTCTTCCAGCAGCATTCTACCAGCAAGCAGCTGGAGCTCATTGCAGACTTCGGATTCAAGCAACGAACGGCTCATATCTCTGATACGCTTGTAAGGTGGATTCCTCCTATCCGGGGATTGGTTCTTAATGTTGATGGTGCGAGCAAAGGGAATCCAGGACATAGCGGTGGAGGTGGTTGTATCAGAGACGGCCGCGGGTCTCTTCTACTGGCTTTCACGCATTACTATGGCTTGGGTTCAAGCATTACTGCTGAAACACGTGCTATGTGTGATGGCATCCGTCTTGCCACCGAGCATGGATTGACCATCTCTGAAATACGCACGGATTCGGTGAATTTAGTTTCATCTCTTCGGGCGGGGACATCCCCTTCTTGGCAATGTTTGAGATGGTGAAGGGAAATTAAGGATGTTGTTCAGTCCTTGGATATCTCCGTTTCTCATGTATACAGAGAAGCTAATCAGGTCATTGACGCCCTTGCAACATATGCTTGCCACAATCGAAACAATCATGTTTTCCTTCATTCTAGAGATCTCCCTAGGACATGTTTTGGCCCAATTGTGGGCGACATGCTAGGTCTTGTTGCTATCAGGTTGTCTTAGTTGTTTCCTTACCTCTTTCAGGTGGTTGTTTCATCAGGGGTATGCCCCTTTGATCATGTATGTTCCACAATTATATTAATAAAATCTCCCTTGGGTCGTTGTGTCTGCCTGGAGGAGTGAGCCCATTCCCCCCCTGGGGGGGGAGTGCACTCGACCGGTGCGGACTCTGCTGCCCCCTTATTTAAAAAAAAAAAGAGCTCCAATGGGACAGATGTTCGCCATGGAAGGCTATGAATGTTCACCCCTTAGATGGGTTCCCTCGAAGGCCATACCATAGAGAGACATGCTTCTAAGGGCCCTGGATGATTAGAATGTAGGGAGAGAAGAGAAAGAGGACTACTGGGGTAGAACGCATTGTGTACTTGCAAAAGCCTTTCTTTTTATTCATTCATAGAAGGGGAGAAGACAAAATGCACACGGAGAGAGACCATCCCATAACAAAAGAAAAATAGAAGCGAAAGAGAAAAGATACAATGGTGGGAGGAGAGGAAAGCCCAAGCCCCTTCTCAAGCTCACCTCTCTTCTCTCGTACTCACTCTCCATTCTTCATCTCACAGGGCCCGAGTGGATGAAGCTTCTTTCTCCCTTTGGATCCTCGATAGCTCAAGGAGGAAGGGAGCTCTTTTTCCAACCGACTGGAATTCGAACCCACCTGGAATTCCCACCCGATTGTCTCTCACTCTTTTGCCGGTTCTCCTTTAGCCCATCCCCTTCACCGCGGCGCTTAGGAAACAGACTCCTCATATATGTAGGATGGGTTGACGGGTTGCCTTTCTTATAGAACGGCCAGTGGGGGAGAATTCCCGCCACCCAGACTTGTTCGCAGCAACGTCAGGAGTTGACCTGCTGCGAAGGCTTCTGCTGGTTCGCAACGTACGCTGGCATTCGAACGAGGACGGGACGTTCGCAGATTTACCGGAAGATCTACTGCTGCTGCCACCGTCGCTGATTGCTTCACCGTTGCCGCCACTGTGCTGTCGAACGGAGGTGGAGACAGGGCTTCGTAGCCTGGAATGCTCTGTTGCTTCAACTTCTGCGCGTGAGACTGGTGCGAAACAGAGTGTCAGAGGTTGGAGGGGATGGCTTCGGGTTAAATCGGCGCGGCTAGGGGGTGCGCCGGTTTAACACCACATGTGTTAGAGTGCCGGGCTTCATTTCACCCAGAGGGCGCACCGGTTTAGTATCAAAGTGGGGGGTGCACCGGTTCAATAGCTTCCTATGGGTGTGCCAGTTAAAGACCATCCAGGGGCACGCTAGTTTATGGCAATAGAGGCACAACCGTGCCGATTTAAGTGTCAAAAGGTTTCTTCCCAGCTTAGCGGTGATTCGAAAGGACGCTTGCCCTCCCGTACTACTTTAGTTGTAATGCACCGCCCGCGGGGTGTTTAGTTGAAAGCCTCCGAGTCCTGATTTATGACTTTGTGTGATGTTATACAAGCCTCCGGGTCTGTGATTTTCTTTACCTTGTTGTCTATTTTTTTTTCAGTATCCATTGTCTCCTAGGTAGGTACTGGGCCAGCATCAGCCGCTTGCTCTGCATTACCATCGGTATTTTGAGGTTACGGTTCCTAGGTTTGAGGTGAAGCCTCAAATGGCGACAGCATCTGAGGTTTAGGTGGTGCTGGCCTAGGCTAGGTCATTATGGGCCTGCAGAACCTATCAAGTGTCTCAACTTTCTCTTCGCATTGCCAGTAAGGAGGATTGGACCTACGTACGTGGGCAACAAATCATGTTGCTGCCTTTGTTCTCTATCAGCCAGGCCTCTACTTCACTACACTCATTTATAACCTTTTGTTTCCCTGCAATGTCAATGTCATCAAACTTGAGATCTCTCGAGAGGGCTACTATTCTGTAACAGTTAATGCAATAAACAAGTTGATCTATGATAGGCCTCCTCTCAAGGTTTTTCTCGCAACGCTCCTCAATACGGTCTCCTTGCCTTTAAGCTCCTCAAATTTTGCAATGTAAACGCCCTTTGTTTCGTTCTCTTCGTTACTTTGGGGCCGGCTCATGTAGGTGGCAGACAGGAGGGCGTCCGACGGAAGGCAAGCAACATGGAGGCCATGCGATGGTGGTGCCAATGGCGATGGCCTACTGTGCTGCTTGGTAGTGGCGTCTAGGTTTGCATGCTGGTGCTATGGACGTGGGTGGTGGACATGGCGGGCTCACGGTAAGTCTGGCGGGGAGTGGCTAGCTTTTCCGACGGGGGAGGGTGCATGGCACAGGGAGTATGCTTGAACCGTGGGGGAGGCTCTGGGAAAGAAGAAGGGGGAGGAGAGCTGTGCTAGTGGGAGGGAGGCCGTAACAACCATGTGCATGGCTAGGGGGGAGGGTTAGGTCCTCAGGCGAGTGTGGTGATGGGAGTGCATGGCGGTGGGGGTGGGTTCGGAGATAGGGTAGGGTGCATGGCGATGGGGAGGGTGGGTTTCTCGGACAGGGCAGATGAGTGAAGGGAGTGGGGGAGTGAGAAGAGGAGGGGGTTGGAGGCTGCAAAGGGGAGAGAGGTGAGGGAGATGGGTGCACCGACGGTGCCCCTGTTCCAAACAGGAGACCGCCTTGTGAGTTTGAGAGAGTGAGGGATAAGAGAAAAGAGAACATGGGACTGGGTTTTATGTGATGTGGGGGTGTGCGTAGAAGATGGGGGAGAGAGGATGGCAGTGCTGGGGTGCGAAGGTGAGCTTGTGTGGGGTCAGAGAGAGAGTAGAGGAAAGAAGAACGGGGGCAAGGCGAGGCCGTCGGTTGGTTCACTAGGGTGCTAGGTTATAAGATGAAAGGGTAGGGATGGATGGCGATAGTGGGCTGGGTGGAGGGCGACGATGGTACCAGGGGTAGGAAGATGTAGTTGGGGCTTCTCACCCATCTCTTTCACGGAGATGATGCAACCATGAGCTTCTCACTTCCGATGCCATTATGGGAGTGGCTGTAAGAAAGATAAAGGGAAGGGGCAGGTGACGGGTGGGGAAAGGGAGAGTGTTGAGGTTACGGAGCAGAGAGCAACAAACAGTTCTGGAAGACAGGAGCCGTGGGGAATGGTCCTGGTAATGGAGGGTAGTGCAGGGTGGAACAGTTGTCAGGATAGATGATGATGGGGGGTTGGGTTCTCACGGGAATGTAGTGCAAGGGGATTCGCAGGTGGGGTTTGGGCTATTGGTGGGAGGAGGTGAGAGGGAGGATGTTGGGAAGGGGGTTGATGGTGGGTAGCATGGGGCTTCTCACCCTAGGGCATCTCACCCAATCTCTTTCTCGGAGAAGAGAACAAAAGACTTCACACCTCACGTAGTAATGGTTTCCAAAAATTGTAGATTCAACTTCATTTTTTCTTATAAAGAAGAGTTACATGACCTTTTATAGACTCTACTGAGAAAACCAAAGACAACTCATTAACACCTAATACCTACTCATCATAACTCTCTTGGGACTACTAGAAGACACAAAATAAAAAAAAGGACTCTTACGTGATTATTGTGGATAAAATTACTATAAACATAAAACATGACCCATTAGGCCCATACATGTGGCCCAATTACCATGAGACAACTAAAACATAAATATCTACTTGATAGTTTTGTTGAAGCCGCTTGCCGATCCCGTCAAACCCTTCCGCTTGGAGGAGGTTCGACCTTGAACCTTGAATCTCGAATCTCGAACCGACGATCCGGTCAAACCCTTCCGCTTGGAGGAGGTTAGACCTCGAACCTCGAAGATCAAGATCCCGGTCTGATGAAACAACCTGGTTCCCTATGCTCTGATACCATTTGACGTGACACTATCCTCCGAGTCTGAGATTTTCTTTACCTTGTTGTCTATTTTTTTCAGTATCCATTGGCTCCTAGGTAGGTTCTGGGCCAACACCAGCCGCTTGCTCTGCATTACCATTGGTATTTTGAGGTTACGGTTCCTGGGGTTGAGGTGAAGCCTCAAATGGCGACAGCATCCGAGGTTTAGGTGGTGCCGGCCTAGGCTAGGTCATTATGGGCCTGCAGAACCTATCAAGTGTCTCTGCTTTCCTCTTCACATCGCCAGCACGGAGGATTGGACCTGCGTATGTGGGCAATAGATCATATTGCTGCCTTTGTTCTCTATTAGCCAGGCCTCCACTTCACTACACTCATTTATAACCCTTTGTTTCTCTGCAATGTCAATGTGATCAAACTTGAGATCTCTCGAGAGGGTTGCTCTTATGTAACTGTTAATGCAATAAACAAGTTAATCTATGATAGGCCTCCTCTCAAGGTTTTCCTAGCAACGCTCCTTAATACGGTCTCCTTGCTTTTAAGCTCCTCGAATTTTGCAACGTAAACGCCCTTTGTTTCGTTCTCTCCGTCACTTTGGGGTCGGCCCATGCAGGTGGCAGATAGGAGGGCGTCCGATGGCAAGAAAGCAACAGGGAGGCCATGCGATGGTGGTGCCGATGGCGATGGTCTGCCGTGCTGCTCGGTGGTGGCGTCTGGCATTGCATGCCGGTGCTATGGACGTGGGTGGTGGACGTGGCAGGCTCGCGGCAGTCTGGCGAGGAGTGGCAGGCTTCTCCGACGGGGGAGGGTGCATGGCTGTGGGGGAGGCTATGGGAAAGAAGAAGGGGGGGAGAGAGATCTATGTTGGTGGGAGGGAGGCCACAACAACCACGTGTATGGCGAGAGGGGGAGGGTTAGGTCCTCAGGCGAGTGTGGTGATGGGAGTGCATGGTGGTGGGGGTGGGTTCGCAGATAGGGTAGGGTGCATGGCGATGGGGAGGGCGGGTTTCTCGGACGGGGCAGATGAGTGAAGGGTGTGGGGGAGTGAGAAGAGGAGGGGGTTGGAAGCTGCGAATGGGAGAGAGGGGAGGGAGATGGGTGCACCGGCGGTGCCGCTGTTCAAAACAGGGGACCACCCCGTGAGTTTCAGAGAGTGAGGGATAGGAGAAAAGAGACCTTAGGGTGGGGTTTTACGTGATGTGGGGGTGTGCGTAGAAGAGGGGGGGAGAGAGGCTGGCGGTGCTGGGGTGCGAAGGTGAGCTTGTGTGGGGTCAGAGAGAGAGAGTAGAGGAAAGAAGGATGGGGGCAAGGCGAGGCCGCCGGTGGGTTCACTGTGGTGCTGGGTTGTAAGATGAAAGGGTCGGGATGGATGGCGGATGTGGGCTGGGTGGAGGGCGACGACAGTACCGGAGGTAGGAAGACGAGGTTGGGGCTTCTCACCCATCTCTTTCACGGAGACGATGCAACCATGAGCTTTTCACTTCCGATGCCATTGTGGGAGTGGCTGTAAGAAAGAGAAAGGGAAGGGGCAGGCGACTGGTGGGGAAAGGGAGAGTGGTGAGGTTGCGGAGCACAGAGCAGCAAACAATTTTGGAAGACAGGATCTATGGGGAACGGTCCTGGTAATGGAGGGTAGTGCATGGTGGAATGGTGGTCATGATATAAGATGATGGGGGGGGTTGGGTTCTCACGGGAATGGAGTGCAAGGGGATTCATAGGTGGGGTTTGGGCTATTGGTGGGAGGTGGTGAGTGGGAGGATGGAGGGAAGGGGGTGGACGGTGGGTAGCAAGGGGCTTCTCACCCCGGGGCATCTCACCCCATCTCCTTCTCGGAGAAGAGAACACAAGACTTCACACCTCAAGTAGTAATGGTTTCCAAACATTGTAGATTCAACTTCATTTTTTTTATAAAGAAGAGTTACATGACCTTTTATAGACTCTACAGAGAAAACCAAAAGACAACTCATTAACACCTAATACCTACTCATCATAACTCTCTTGGGAAGACTAAAAGACACAAAATAAAAAAAGGACTCCTACATGATTATTGTGGGCATAATTACTATAAACATAAAACATGACCCATTAGGCCCATACATGTGGCCCAATTAACATGAGACAACTAAAACATAAATATCTATTTGATAGTTTTGTTGAAGCCGCTTGCTGATCCTGTCAAACCCTTCCGCTTGGAGGAGGTTCGACCTCGAACCTTGAATCTCGAATCTCGAATCGACGATCCCGTCAAACCCTTCCACTTGGAGGAGGTTAGACCTCGAACCTCGTAGCTCAGGATCCCAATATGATGAAATAGCCCGGTTCCCTAAGCTCTGATACCATTTGACGTGACACGAGCCTCCGAGTCTGAGATTTTCCTTACCTTGTTGTCTATTTTATTTTTTTGTATCCATTGGCTCCTGGGTAGGTACTGGGCCAGCATTAGCCGCTTGCTCTACATTACCATCGGTATTTTGAGGTTACGATTTCTTGGGATTAGGTGAAGCCTCAAATGGCGACAGCATCTGAGGTTTAGGTTGTGCTAGCCTAGGCTAGGTGATTATGGGCCTGCAGAACCTATCAAGTGTCTCAGCTTTCCTCTTCACGTCGCCAGCAAGGAGGATTGGACCTGCGTACATGGGCAACAGATCCTGTTGTTGCCTTTGTTCTCTATCAGCCAGGCCTCTACTTCATTACACTCATTTATAACTTTTTGTTTCTCTGCAATGTCAATGTGATCAAACTTGAGATCTCTCGAGAGGGTTGGTCTTCTGTAAGTGTTAATGCAATAAACAAGTGGATCTATGATAAGCCTCCTCTCATGGTTTTCCTATCAATGCTCTTCAATACGGTCTCTTTGCTTTTAAGCTCCTTAAATTTTGCAACGTAAACACCCTTTGTTTCATTCTCTCCGTCACTTTGGGGCCGGCCCATGCAGGTGGTAGACAGGAGGGCGTCCGACGACAGGCAAGCAACGGGGAGGCCATGCGATGGTGGTGCTCATGGAGATGGCCTACCGTGCTACTCGGTGGTGGCGTCTGGCTTTGCACGCCGGTGCTATGGACGTGGGTGGTGGACATGGCGGGCTCGCGGCAGTCTGGCGAAGAGTGGCTGGCTTCTCCGACGGGGGAGGGTGCATGGCACAGGGAGTATGCTTGAACCGTGGGGGAGGCTATGGGAAAGAGGAAGGGGGAGGGGAGAGAGAGCTATGCTGGTGGGAGAGAGGCCGTAACAACCACATGCATGGCAAGGGGGGATGGTTAGGTCCTCAGGCGAGTGTGGTGATGGGAGTGCATGGCGGTGGGGGTGGGTTTGCTGGTTGGGTAGGGTGCATGGCGATGGGGAGGGCGAGTTTTTCGGACGAGGCAGATGAGTGAAGAGAGTAGGGGAGTGAGAAGAGGAGGGGGTTGGAGGCTGAGAAGGCAAGAGAGGGGAGGGAGATGGGTGCACCGGCGGTGCCCCTGTTCCAAACAGGGTACCACCCCGTGAGTTTGAGTGAGTGAGGGATTGGAGAAAAGAGAACATGGGGCTGGGTTTTACGTGATGTGGCGCTGTTCGTAGAAGAGGGGGGGGAGAGAGGCTGGCGGTGCTGGGGTGCATATGTGAGCTTGTGTGGGGTCAGAGAGAGAGTATAGGAAAGAAGGACGGGGGTAAGGCGAGGTCACCGGTGGGTTCACTGGGGTGCTGGGTTCTAAGATGAAAGGGCAGGGATGGATGGAGGTGGTGGGCTGGGTGGAGGGCGACGACAGTACTGGGGGTAGGAAGACATGGTTGGGGCTTCTCACCCATCTCTTTCACGGAGATGATGCAACCATGAGCTTCTCACTTACGATGCCATTATGGGAGTGGCGGTAAGAAAGAAAAAGGGAAGGGGCAGGTGACGGGTGGGGAACGGGAGAGTGGTGAGGTTGCAGAGCAGAGAGCAGCAAACAGCTCTGGAAGACAGGAGCTATGGGGAACAGTCCTGGTAATGGAGGGTAGTGCAGGGTGGAACGGATGTCAGGATAGATGACGATGGGGGGGTTGGGTTCTCACGGGAATGGAGTGCAAGGGGATTCGCAGGTGGGGTTTGGGCTATTGGTTGGAGGTGGTGAGGGGGAGGATGGAGTGAAGGGGGTGGACGGTGGGTAGCAAGGGGCTTCTCACCCCGGGGAATCTCACCCCATCTCCTTCTCGAAGAAGAGAACACAAGACTTCACACCTCACGTAGTAATAGTTTCCAAAAATTGTAGATTCAACTTCATTTTTTTTTAAAGAAGAGTTACATGACCTTTTATAGAATCTACAGAGAAAACCAAAAGACAACTCATTAACACCTAATACCGACTCATCATAACTCTCTTAGGAAGACTAAAAGACACAAAAGAAAAGGGCTGTTACATGATTATTGTGGACATACTTACTATAAACATAAAACATGACCCGTTAGGCCCATACATATGGCCCAATTAACATAAGACAACTAAAACATAAATATCTATTTGGTAGTTTTGCAGACGCCGCTCGCCGATCCCGTGATTGTGTGGTTTCCGACGCATGTCGAACCTGCGTCCGAATTCCTGGGTTTCTTCTGATTCGGCCTTCGGCACCGTCGATTGGGGAGCCGAGGCCATCTTTTCTTCTTGAGGGGCTTCCTTATCGGGTAGCAGAGCACCAGGTATGATGTGACACCTCCTCAGGGGTGGCAACCACTAGGCCACTGCTCCTTAGACCTATGCCTCGCAAGCAATTCAATGTACCCGGCGATATCACTTAAGCGGACTCACCCGCTAAGCGCACACTCGTGCCCGTAGGCAACCCGATGATGCTGGTGAACGTTCGAGGTGGGACCTCGCTGCTCCGGGGATTGGCTAGCTTGGGATTGAACCCCCAAGGGTCCAAGGATGCCCACTCTCGAAGGCGACCAGCACGCCGAGGGCGTGGGATGTAATGGCTCTCTCGCAACTCGCCCGCGGTAGTCACTAATTTATAAGCAAATTCAGGATTAGGCACTCTCTTACCGCCGATGGCACTAAGCTGTGACACTAAGCAAGCAAATGTGATCCCAGCAGAGAGGGGGCTCAGTTGCTCACCTGATCGACGTGAAAACGTCGATCCCGATCGGAGACGAGGCGAGCGGGGAAGCGTGGGTAGAACCCGCACGCTGCGCCGGTGTAGCTTGCACCTGAAATTTCAGAATGATACACCTCTACGCCTCTCGCAGGAGGGGGATCTCGTGGTGGGGGTTAATTTTAGATTACAAGAAAACACTACCTCCGCGCAGGGAGGGGCTGTACGCCGGCCAAGCGAGGATGGGGAATTAAGCAAAAGCCGAGTGGAAGATGACCGTCGATTCTACCAGCTCTCTGGACAATGAGATAGGCAGTCGCTGGTTACTCCACTACGGGCTCTCCCAAACTCCGTTGTTGAGAAATCTAGCACCAAAACCACTTGGGTTGGCCCAGGAGGACGTTAGAATTATTGGAGAATTTTTTGACGTCGTCGGTGGCTGGGGCAGGGTCTGGAACAGGACTATTCTGTGATGGTTCTGGTTGCTCCTAGTCTGCTGCTGCTAGAAGATGAAGGCGCCACGTACACTCCCGGGGTCCAAATAATGTGGGACCAGAACTGCTGTAATTGTGGATGAGTCCTCTTCGAGTCGGGACCAAAAGGGCCGTCGTCGAAGGTCGAAGCTGCCCGTGAAGATAGGAACAGTGGAAGGGTGTCGGACTAGACTCTGGAGGAACTGACCTTGCGCACCTCGACGAGAAAATCTGGAACTCTTGACGCCGAGATCCAAAAATTGCTCTGCTTCTTGGAGATGATAGAAGACTTGAAGGAGAAGCCCACACCCAAACGGCGCCCCAAGAATCCCAGGGTGTTGGACGTGGAAGCCTCTGCAAGTCTCTGATGGTCATCTGCATGGGAGGAAATACGTAGTTTGACAAAGATGACTCACCCGAGCAGCTCTGAAGTCGAACGATGACGAGACCACCTCGCCTACAAATCAGCCTCGACAAGCTTTCCAGCAATATAGAGCTAGTCAATTGAATCTTGGTGGAGATGATGGGACAACCTTTGCAACTAGGGGACGTCTGCTGCCTGCGAGCTACTGCTGGATCTGCAACTAACCAAAGTGAATGGAGTAGGAAGGGGGGTGAGATGCAGCAAGGGGTGATGGCTAATGGGTATAGGGGTTGGGGAAGGATGTTAGGGGTTGGTGGGAGTGGCTAGGAGAGGGATGGGCAGGGCTAGCAAGGGGTAGTGGGTCTGGTGCGGCCTGCTCTCTCAACACAAAGTGGAGGAAGGGGATGGTGGGGAGGCCAACCTAGGGTGGATGGGGGAGAGAGATGGAGTTTGGCCAGGGCTTGGGGAGGAAGAGAGAGGGTAGAGGGGGACCAAGGGGGCTGGGGAAGAAGGAGAGCGGGGTGGGAAATTCAAATTTAGCCTAGGGTTAAGCTCCTTCAGCCTTGGGGAGATGGAAGGTTGCTTGGGGAAGGGGAGTGGGTGGTTGGTGATTGGAGGTTGGAGGGTGGAGTGGGGAGTGGTGGAAGCTACCTTGGGGTTGGGGTGGAGTTATGGAGGGGTGTGAGGAAGTGAGGAGGCTCTTGAATGAAGGGAGGGGAGAGAGAAAGTAGGTGGGACGGGGAGGAGAGAGAAAGAGGGGTGCCCCCCTTAGAGAGAGAGAGATATCAAGAGAGGGAGGGGAGATAAAATTTTAAGGGAATTTCAAATTTCATTGATTATCAAAGATTACAAATGAGAGAGGGGAGGGGGCTATTTATAGACTCCACACTTTTCCTAGGACCAAATTGCCCCTAGACAATTGACAGATTGACCACACAGTCCAAAGAGGGGCGCCCCGGGACCTAGGCCATTGAATTGGGCCCAATAACCTATCAAACCAACCATATGACAATTAACTTAGGTAAATGACTCAATAACCTAGATACTAGACTCAAATAAAGGGAAAATTACAATGTTTATGACTCAAATAAAATATAAAATTTACATGACTAGACTCAAAATCACATGATGAACACAATGGCGCATGCCGACGAACAATCTCATCCTCCAAAAAATGTGGAGGGGCAAGGGATGCCCCCATCATACCCTCGGGGTGGGGAAAACTCGACCCCGTCGAGTATGGGTCCACTGTGGAGGTGGCACACCAATGTAGCTCCAAGAGAGCCACGATCTCTAAACTCAACCATGCGTCCATAGCCAGGGGACATCGCTTCAGCTTCTCAAGGCAGCTCGGACACACCCTCTTGCCGACGATGGTACCTTGCTTGCCCAGTATTGCCTCAGTGTGCTCACGTCGGGCTCTCAAGCTATTTTGTGGTGGCACTCCAATAGTGTCCCTCTCAAAGGAAGGGATAGGCTCAAGGCACTCACTAGGATCCCCCGCGGTGCCCATATAGGGTGCCGGATCTGCCACGTGGGAAATGGGGTGAATCCCAAAACCCATTAGTAAGTCCAACCCATAAGCTGGGTTGCCAAGGCCACTCGGAACTTGGAAAGGTCCAAGTCCTCGTGCCCTCAAGTTAGAGGTGACCCTAGGGTAGAGCCACTCCAAAGTCACCATCGCCAAGTTGCCAACTTGGAATTCAAAGTGGCATTCACGAGCTTTTGCCTACTTTTTGTGATTCTCACCACTCGTTGCTTGTTGCTTGCTTAAATACTCATGCCAAGTACTATGATGCGGTGTGAGTGAAAAATACATGATATGCAAAGGGGGGCCAGGACAACCATATTTAGACCAATCATGCAGAGATGCCATGGAGACTTTGAAGGGTGTGGGAGGGCCGGGGCATCCATAGGTGTCCCTCTCATGCGTGGGTGTGATGAGTGCCAGAGGACCCGGACATCCATGAGTGCTCCTAACATGCTTAAGACTCATGATGAATGAAGGGGGACCATTACATCCGAATATAGATCACTCATGCTTCCTACTTGACATGTGGGTGATATGAATGAATGGACCCGACTTATAAATCATTCCAAGTGGTGCGGTACGCCAAGGTTCATGCATTCCTATCCCAAAGATGACTTTCATGTGCATGGGTGTGGGGTGGCCCTTGAGCTTCCACTTGAAAGGGTCGAAGGGATCATATAAGGTGGACATCATGGGAAGGGGCACTTCCTTGTTCCCTAGGCGTAGATCTTCCTTGGTCATGGCTACCCTTGTGTCACCCGAGACTTGGGAGAGGTGGACGTGGTCTAACATGGTGGGTGAGGGTAGGAAGGAGTGGGAGGTAAGTGATGTGGGTGGGTCACATGGGTAGCTAGACTCCCATAGGAAGGGATCAAAGAAGGTGTGGTTTGAGATGGTAAGTTCATCCCTGATTGGTTTCCACATCACAAATTCCTCATCGTGAGGGGTTTCCTTAAGTGTCGGTGATGACCGGGTATCAGTCTTGAAGGGAAGGTTTGTCCTTCTGCCTGAGATAAGGGACTCCAATTCAAGGATAAGGTTGGGCTCATCGGGTGTGGGGAGGAATAGAAGAAGGTCACTAGTGTAGCAACTAATGGTGCACATTGAGGTGATAGACCCGACATATAGGTGTAGTAGGTCAAGGCTCCTAGGTCGGTCGGCCAATGTAGTCAACATGCCAGTCAACTTCATTTGCCAAGTTGGGCCCTTAAGGAGATCCCCTAAAGTTTCCACTTGGTAGGATGATTGGATGGTTGTGCGATAGGAGAGGGGCACCAGGGGAAGGTGTTGCTCCATGGGTAGTGATGTGACACACTCTTGGATTTTAGCAAGCAAGTACAATTCGCAATCGAAACGGACCGATAACGGCGGCCACACACCCGACACTCACCCAAGACCCGGGGTAACTCGGGGATGCCGAGGGGAGGTTGTGAGGGCTGGGCCCTTGCTTGTAGAGGGCCAGCAAGGCCAAGGGTTCTCCCGAGCGTATGGAGGCCCAATTCAATGGAGCCGACGTTGTGCCAAGGGCACGGGTTGCACTCTCTCCCACGGAGGTCACTCAAAGCAATGGGGCTTGAGGACCGGGCGCTCACTCTCACGGACCAGCGGAGCTTATGAACTAATATTGAAGGAACAAGGCATCCAAAGGAGAGCAAGGGTAGAGAACTTACTCGATCGGCTTGAAGAAACCCGTCCCGCTCGAAGACGTGGGCGAGCGGGGAAGCGTGGGTTCCCCACACGCCACGCCGGTGTAGCTTGAATCTGTTCAAAGTTTTACACCACTACGCCCCTTGCAAGGGGGTTGAACTTGAGGAAGGGAAGCCAAAATTACATTCAAACACTACCTCCCGCAGGGAGGGGCTTTAATCCGGCCGGGCGGGGAGAGGGAAAAATAGAAATAGAAGCCAAATGGATGGATGACGCCGGTTCTGCCCGCCCTCTGGAACAGGGGACAGACAGTTGAAGTTGACACCGCTACGGCCACTCCCAAATTTTTTTATCGATGAGACCAGTGGGAAAATCTTTGGGGTTGGATCAGGTTGACGTCCATTTTTTATGGAATTTCCTGCTTGACGGTGCTGGTCGGGGAAGGGCTGCGAATAGGAACACTGAGTTCTGGTCTGGACTTCTACGGTACCACAGCAGCTGAAAGAAGAGGCCGCCACGAGCCCTTATGATCTCTGAATCAAGCGTGGCTAGAGTCGTTGGAATCGTTGTCGAGTCCTCTTTGAGACGAGACCTGCACGAGCACCAGATAATGTCGGAGCAGATTGGGAGAGCTCGAACAGTGGACATGGGTCGGTTCAGTCCCAGAGGGGACACAACTGCGCACCTGGGGGAGAAAACTGAGAGATCACAGCTCCGGATGCCGAACGGGGTTCCGCTTCTTGATACTAGAAGTAGACTCGTTGTAGATGATATCAGCCAAGCACCGCCTCCATATCTTCAAGGTGATGGCTGTGGGAGCCTCTACAAGCTGCCTCAGGTTGACTGTCTGGTAGCAGATGCGCAGTCCTGCAGTGAAGACTCCTACGGGCAGCCATGAACTGAGAATTGGACGAAACCACCACTGTCGCGAAGAAGACATGGAGACGCTTCCGACAGTAGCACTTGGGCCTCCAGGGACACCAGGATGAAGCCGGGGTCACCTCTGCAAGCTGATGGTACACTGCTGCCTGTGAACTGGCCTGTGCAGAGTGGTGATAGGTGATGGGAAATGGGGGTAGATGGGAAAGGAAATGAGGTGGATGTGTGTGGGGGCAACCCCTGGCTATGAGGGGGTCTGGGACGGGGTGTTCCAAGGTGTGCGAGTGGCATAATGGGGGCTGGAAGGAGGTCTAGGAGGTGGAGGGAGGGAGAGCTGCGCATTTGGTTGGAAGGGAGAGAAGGAAAGGGTATTTGAAAATGGGTTTAAGGGTGGGATTAATTTCTGATCTTGGGGATAGGAAGAGGTGTGTGGGGAAGGTAAGGGGGGGCTTGGGAAGTGTGGAATTCTTCCTTGAGAGATGAGAGGGTGCTTGGGGAAGGGGAGTGGGTGGTTGGTGGTTGGAGGGTGGAGTGGGGAGTGATGGAATCTCCCTTGGGGCAGGGGTGGAGTTAAAGTGGGGTGGTGGGGAGTTGGAGATGAGTTATTGGAGGGGGGGGAAGAGAGAGAAAGGTGGTTGGGAGGGGAGGAGAGAGAAAGGGGCGCATGCTTTAGAGAGAGAAAGTGGCTTCCTAGAGAGAGAGGTAGAGAGAGGGGGGGATAGGGGCTTCTCACCCACTCAATTGGCTTGTCACCAAAAGATGAAGATTTAAGTTGGACACTAGAAAATTCAAATATTCATTCATTAACTTCAAATGGGGGGGAATGGGGTCCTATATATAGGCAACCCACATTTTACAAAAAGTCCATGACTCTTGCTACAATGACAAATAACCAAGGGGGTAGGGGGCGCCCCTGGGCCTAGCCCAATGAATTGGGCCCATTAACTAATCTAATCAACCCTATGACACTTAACTTAGGTAGATGACTTATTAAACTAGGTACATGACTCAAATAAAAGGAAAATTACAATGGTATGAGTCAAATAAAAATGAGAAAATACAACATATGACTCAAGATAAATGACTAGACCATGTTGGACGGTTCTAGGGCGAGGAGACGAGCTGTGAGTGTGGGCACCGGAGGTGATGTCCCCATCATACTCTCGGGGTGTGGAGAACTCGACTCCGTCGAGTAAGAGTCCTTCCCTCCTCAGAGGGTGTAGAAGTGGTACCGCCCACAAGTCTTCCGAACGAGACCGATCCATCCACCTGACAAGATTGGGCTCATACACCTTGCTCCTGATGGCAGTTACCTGTTCATCAAATATTCGCTCAATTCGCTCACGCTGGGCTCTCCTGGCTAGTGGACTCTTCTCACGGGTGGGTGCTCTCTCAATGAGGGGAGTGGGCTCAATATCCTCACTAGGTACCACTGTGGGACCCTTATCCACTAGGTCGGCCACGTTGAATGTGGGGCTCACTCCGTACTCCTCAGGAAGATCTAACTCATAGGCCTTAGTGCCAATGCGCCTCAGAACCTGGAAGGGACCAGCCCCACGAGGCCTCAATTTGGAGATGGCTCCCGGGGGGAGCCTCTCCGTCCTCACCATCACAAAGTCACCCACGTGGAATTCTTGGTGATGCCGATGGGAGTCAGCCTGCCTTTTATAAGTCTCATTTTCTTTGCTGATGTGCTTGCAAAGTTTTTCATGCAATTTTGTGAATGCTGACATTCTAGGGGTGATGGGTGGACCTGGGCAACCAAAAGTAGACCAATCATGCTTTGACGCTAAGAAGACTTTGATGGAATGGGGAGGACCGGGGCAACCATATGTGGACCTATCATGTAATGTTGCTATGTAGACTTTGGTGGGCCTAGGTGGGCCGGGACACCTGTAGGTGAACCTATTTTGCAAAGTGGTGATAAATGTCAGGGGACCCAGACATCCGTAGATGCTTTTGACATGTGTATGACCAATGTTAAATGAGGGCGGGCCGATACACCCGAATATGAACCAATCATGCATCCTACTTGACATGTGGGTGATATGAACGAGTGGACCCGACTTATGAATCATGCCAAGTGGTGTTGTATGCCAAGACTTATGCACTCTTGTGCCAAAGATGTCTCCTATGTGTGGGCTTTTGGACTTCCATTGGAATGGGTCAAAGGGGTCTAGGAAGGTGGATATCATGAAGTGGGGCACTTTCTCGATCTCTAGGTTGGTGTTGCCTAAGGTCATGTCTCCTTTGGTGTTACATGGATTATGGATGAGGTGAGCTTGGCCCAACATGGTGGGTGAAGGTAGGAAAGGGGCGGTGGGTAAGGTGGTTGGGTCACATGGGTTCCACGGTTCCCATTGGAAGGGATCAAAGGGATCATGAAAAGGGTTACCAAGGGGGAGGGGCCTTATGTCCTCAAGATCCTCAAATGGTGGTGGGTCATCCTCCTCTAATGAAATAATTGGGCTGAATTTCTTGGTAGGTGGGTCAGCCATGAGGGGAGGGTTTGGCTTTCTACCCGATATAAGAAGCTCCAAATTGAGGAGAAGGTTGGGCTCATCGGGTGTGGGGAGGGATAGAAGGAGGTCACTAGTGTAGCAACCAATGGTGTATACCGAGGTGATGGACCCGACACATAGGTGTAGGATGTCAAGACTCCTTGGTTGGTTGTCCATTGTGGTCAACATGCCGGTCAACTCCATTTGCCAAGTTAAGCCTTTAAGAAGATCCCCTAAGGTTTCCACTTGATAAGATGATTGGATGGTGGTGTGATAGGAGAAGAAGGGCACTATGGGATGGTTTTCCTCCATGGGAGGGAAATCGTGGGCCGTGATCTCTCTTTCTGGGCTCTCCTTTAGCCAACTAATAAGGGGTTTTCCTAAGATAAGCTCGGCCCCAACTAGAGAGGGTGGTGTAAGATGAAGGCCACCATGTGAGGTTTTTTCTTCCACTTGGATATGGGTGGTCTCCGTGGCGGAGATAGGGTCCGGAGTGTTCATCACTATGGGGTCGGGTATGGGTTCCTTGGGGGTGGTGATGGTTGGAGGGTAAAGGCTTTTTTGGGGGTGGGGTGGTGATGGTTGGTGTATGGTGTATGGTGCACCCGGGGTGGAGGGTAAAGGGAAACTTGGTTTGGGATAGGGAGGGGAAGTAGTGGGGGCCTAGGACATGGGAGTTTTGGGGGAGGGAGTGGGAGATGGGTTGGTTGGGGTGGCTTGGGTTGGTCGGTCTTGGGGGGAGTGTCCCTTATAGGGGAAGATGGAGGGGTAGTGGTGGGGACCAAGGGGGCTTGGATAGTGAGGGTTGTGGAAGGGGGTTTTGGTTGGGGTGTGGGGACTCTCATGGGGTTAGGTGTAGAGGTGGATGCTTGGATCATTTGGGTATTAAGGGAGAGGATTTGGTGGCGAAGTGTAGTGATGATGGTTGAGAGGGAATTTGTTAGGAGTGGTGGGGGTGGAGGCCAAAGGGTGGTCTCAAGTTGGCTGGGTGGGGATGGAGGAGTGGTAGTGCTCCTCGGGCTAGGGGTGTTTGAGTAGGAGGGGTAGGAATATTTGTCGATGTATATCTTCCTAAGTTCTACCTTCATCTCTTCCCATGAGTGAATATGATCTTGTCTTTCAACCCCCCTTAAGCCCTCTATTCTCCGCCACTTTTCCTTGGCTTGATCCCAAAGTCGTCCCTTAGCCTTGAGGACTCTCGCGGGTCCATATACCCAAGTCTCTTCAAAGTACCTTTCTATGGTAGCCTCCCACCTAAGATAATCACTAGAACATTATCCGTCAAATATAATATCCCTATCTAGAATGAAGTCCATGGGTGGCGAGTAGGCTAAGTAGGAAATGGCTATGATGAACCGGGGGATAAATGCAATGGCCCTAGGACAAGACTTAGTAGAGACAAGTCTAGAACTTGCTCTGATACCAATTGATGTGACACACTCTTGGATTTTAGCAAGCAAGTACAATTCACAATCGAAATGGACCGATAACGGCGGCCACTCACCCGACACTCACCCAAGACCCGGGGTAACTCGGGGATGCCGAGTGGAGGTTGTGAGGGCTGGGCCCTTGCTGGTAGAGGGCCAGCAAGGCCAAGGGTTCTCCCGAGTGTATGGAGGCCCAATTCAATGGAGCCGACGTTGTGCCAAGGGCACATGTTGCACTCTCTCCCACGGCGGTCACTCAAAGCAATGGGGCTTGAGGACCGGGCGCTCACTCTCACGGACCAGCGGAGCTTATGAACTAATATTGAAGGAACAAGGCATCCAAAGGAGAGTAATGCTAGAGAACTTACTCGACCGACTTAAAGAAACCGGTCCCGCACGGAGACGTGGGCGAGCGGGGAAGCGTGGGTTCCCCACACGCCGCGCCGGTGTAGCTTGAACCTATTCAAAGTTTTACACCACTACGCCCCATGCAAGGGGGTTGAACTTGAGGAAGGGAAGCCAAAATTACATTCAAACACTACCTCCCTTAAGCTGGCCAGGCGGGGAGGGGAAAAATTGAAATAGAAGCCAAACGGATGGACAATGCCGGTTCTGCCTGCCCTCTGGAATAGGGGACAAACAGTTGAAGTTGACGCTGCTGCGGCCACTCCCGAATTTTATTATCGATGAGACTAGTGGGAAAATCTTTGAGATTGTATCAGGTTGATGTCCAATTTTTATGGAATTTTCTGGTTGATGGTGCCGGTCGGGGAAGGGCTGCGAACAGGGACCCTGAGTTCTGGTCTGGACTACTACGGTACCACAGCAGTTGAAAGAAGAGGCCGCCACGAGCGCTTCTTATCTTTGAATCAAGCGTGGCTAGAGTCGTTAGAATCTTTGTCGAGTCCTCTTCGAGACGAGACCCGCGATAATGCAGGATGATGTCGTAGAAGATTGGGAGAGCTCAAACAGTGGACATGGGTCGGTTCAGTCCCAGAGGGGACACAACTACGCACCTGGGGGAGAAAATTGAGAGATCACAGCTCCGGATGCCGAACGGGGTTCCGCTTCTTGATACTAGAAGTAGACTTGTTGTAGATGATATCAGCCAAGCACCGCCTCCATATCTTCAAGGTGATGGCTATGGGAGCTTCTGCAAGCTGCCTCAGGTTGACTGTCTGGTAGCAGATGCGCAGTCCTGCAGTGAAGACTCCTACGGGCAGCCATGAACTGAGAATTGGACGAAACCACCACTGTCGCGAAGAAGACATGGAGACGCTTCCGACAGTAGCACTTGGGCCTCCAGGGACACTAGGATGAAGCCGGGGTCACCTCTGCAAGCTGATGGTACACTGCTGCCTGTGAACTGGCCTGTGCAGAGTGGTGATAGGTGATGGGAAATGGGGGTAGATGGGAAAGGAAATGAGGTGGATGTGTGTAGGAGAAACCCCTGGCTATGAGGGGGTCTGGGAGGGGGTGTTCCAAGGTGTGGGAGTGGCATAATGGGGGCTGTAAGGAGGTCTAGGAGGTGGAGGGAGGGAGAGCTGCGAATTTGGTTGGAAGGGAGAGAGGGAAAGGGTATTTGAAAATGGGTTTAAGGGTGGGATTAATTTCTGATCTTGGGGATGGGAAGAGGTGTGTGGGGAAGGTAAATGGAGTGGCTTGGGGAGTGGGGAATTCTCCCTTGGGAGATGAGAGGGTGCTTGGGAAAGGAGAGTGGGTGGGTGGTGGTTGGAGGGTGGAGTGGGGAGTGATGGAATCTCCCTTGGGACTAGGGTGGAGTTAAGGTGGGGTGGTGGGGAGTTGGAGATGAGTTATAGGAGGGGGGAAGAGAGAGAAAGGTGGTTGGGAGGGGAGGAGAGAGAAAGGGATGCATGTTTTAGAGAGAGAAAGTGGAGGAGAGAGAAAATAGCTTCCTAGAGAGAGAGGTAGAGAGAGGGGGGGATAGGGGCTTCTCACCCACTCAATTGGCTTCTCACCAAAAGAAGAAGATTTAAGTTGGACACTAGAAAATTTAAATATTCATTCATTAACTTCAAATGGGGGAAAATGGGGTCCTATATATAGGCAACCCACATTTTACAAAAAGTCACTGACTCTTGCTACAATGTCAAATAACCAAGGGGGTAGGGGACGCCCCTTGGCCTAGCCCAATGAATTGGGCCCATTAACTAATCTAATCAACCCTATGACACTTAACTTAGATAGATGGCTCATTAACCTAGGTACATGACTCAAATAAAAGAAAAATTACAATAGTATGACTCAAATAAAAATGAGGAAATACAACATATGACTCAAGATAAATGACTAGACCATGTTGGACGGTTTCGGGGCGAGGAGACGAGCCGTGAATGTGGGCACGGGAGGTGATGTCCCCATCAGGTAGAGGGTATGAGTGCAAGCTACGAGGATGGGGTCTACCTTAATCCATTTAAGTAGGGGCCCATCTATGGTTATGGTGCCATGAGTGAAGGCAAGTGGCTCTTGATGGTCCGAGCTATGTGAAGGGGAGATTTGAGGCTCTTCCTCAACATTGGTGTGTACTTGGGTTTCCTTGAGGGTGGGGCTATTCCCGTGTGAATGGGTGTGGTCTCCTTTCCCAAGGGAATGGGAAGGTCTTTTGGGAGTTGGGTGATGATGGTTGGTGCATGGTGTACCCGGGGTGGTGGGTAATGGGAAACTAGGGTTAGGATAGGGAGGGGAAGTAGTGGAGCCCTATGGCATGGTAGAGTTGGGGTCGGGAGTGGGAGATGGGTTGGGTGAGGAGGATTGGGTTGGTTGGTCTTGGGAGGTGTGTCCTTTATGGGGGAAGATGGAGGGATGGAGGCGGGGGCCAAAGGGGTTTGAGTAGTGTAGACTGGTTGAGGGGGTTTAGGTTGGGGTGTGGGGGCCCTTGTGGGGATAGATGGAAAGGCGGAGGCCGGGACCACTTGGGTTTTAATTGGAAGGGTTTGGACGGGTGGGGTTGGAGGAGTAGGAGTGCTCCTCAGGTTGTGGTTCTCCTGGTAGGATGGAGAGGGTTGGAGAGTGTAGATTTTCCTAAGCTCGGCCTTCATCTCTTCCCAAGTGCCAATCGGGGCTTCCCCGTAGATCCTCCTTAAACCCTCCACAATTAACCAATGATTTTTAGCTTGTTTGGAGTGGTGTGATTTGGCTAGCCACACTCTCCTCCCTTCATTCAAGGGATACCATTTAAAGTATTGGTCCATAGAAACCTCTCAATCTAGATAAAGGCTTGGGCTGTAGGATCCTTCAAATGCGACAGTTTTGGCTTTCAAGTGTTCCAAAAAGTGGTAATCTATATTTTCCCAGGGGTCACCCTCATTCATTCTTGGTGCAGGCCCATTTCCCGCAAGCCGGCCGAGTCAGAACTTGATGTCTTCCAGCCGATCAAAGTCATTAGGTAGGGCTTCGATGATGGAGTTGATGCCGCCCACTTTGTTGGCAGCGGAGCTTCCATGAGTATTTGGGCCTCTTGGGAAAGGTGATGGGGATGGGTATGATGGGTGTGAAATGGCCATTCTAGTGGACAAGGGGGAGGTATCAGGTGACTCGAAATGCATATGTGCCCTAGGACCAACTTGTGGAGAGACAAGTTGTGAACTTGTTCTGATAGCAATTTGATGTGACACCTCCTCGGGGGTGGGAACCAGTAGGCCAATGCTCCTCAGACCTATGACTCGCAAGCAATGCAACGTACCCGATGATATCACTTAAGCGGACTCACCCGCTAAGCGCACACTCGTGCCCGTAGGCAACCCGATGATGGTGGTGAGGGTTCGAGGTGGGACCTCGCTGCTCTGGAGATTGGCTAGCTTGGGATTGAACCCCCAAGGGTGCAAGGATGCCCACTCTCGCAGGCGGCCAGCACACCGAGGGCGTGGGATGTAATGGCTCTGTAGTGCCCCAGAATTTATATAAATAATTTTTGAACTATAAGATAATTTTCTAGAATTTATAAAGGCCTAAATAAATTTATAAATGGATTGGTAGAATTATAAGTCAGTATAAGACCCAATTAGGTTAAAATAGTTAACCTAGCCTATCTAATTATTATTGAAAAGGTTTAAGGACCAAGCCCATTAAGTTTGGCCCATGTTCTAGAAGGTTATTTAACTTATTTATGGATTTTTAAAGATAAAGACTAATTATCTAAGATAATTATATGGATAAATAAATAAAAGAGTTTTATTTATTTGAAACTCTATATACGTTGAATGTAACAGTCTATCGCGCAACCGTCACATGCTTGTAATGCATGGGTCTACGACTGTTACACTCTGTGAATTCCGTAAGTTGAAGAACTTATAAAAAGATGGGAACTTGATGATCTTATCCACTAGGGATCAACTTGGGAAGAGTTATAACATTACTAAGGGCTCTTGGAGATCAGGTTTTAGCAGATTAAGGACTCTAGAATCGATCTAATCTTCAAACCCTAGCTAGAACCCTATAAATAGGTCCTAGTTCTGAACTGCGCCACCCTTACTTTTACTCACGTGGAATCAAGGTAAGGAGTCATAATCTCGGGTAAGTTCTTTAGAGGAATTTGTTTACAATATTTTAGACTAACTACTCTCAAAATTTCACATCTTTAGGTCAAGAGGTCGTGGAGTTAGAGCCCAAGGAAGTTGCTGAATTATCACAGGAAGTACAAGGATCAAAGAGTCGCACCTAGCACCAAATTCGAAGGTTAAAGGTTTTAGAAGAGGTAGGTCATCTCATGAACGGCAAAAACATCTTGATAGGACTAAAAGCCCTCTGATTTCACTAAATTTCATGCATCATAGATCATCAATTTCATATTTTCATAGTTCCATGCATTTCATACATTTCTTAGCCTTAAATAGAAATAAAAGAAGTTATCTTGTCTATTCACTGGAACCCATACATATAGATAGCCTATACTTTGTTATCAGGCCTAGAATAGACATGGTATTTGATTTAGACATGATGTGAGTTGATCTCTTAGGTTTCATATCATTTTCTGTCAGCAGATACTGTAACGCACCATAGTAGAACCGTCACACTCAAGTAACGGCCATACGATGGACCGTCACAGTCCCTGGTTGCCTATTGATTTTTCTATTGACTCTGATGCATCTATGCAGGAGTGTTACATTCTGTAATGGTTGCTCGATAGACTGTCACACTCCCTGTGACGCGCCTTGGCTAGACCGTCAGGTGCCTGTGTACTGTCAACTCAAGACAGATTGGAAACCTGCCAGATTTAATTATTATCATGCCTAGTTACCTAAGTTTTAACCTGATTACGTGACTTTGAGAGTATTTAATCATTCATGATACGTATTGCATGTTTTGGTATCTCTCTATTACTTTAAGTTATGTTAATTTCATGAGCCCAAAACTCTATAGTTTTGTAATTAGAAACATGATTTTGAATGATGGATTGATAGAGTTTTTATCATGATTTCACATCGATATATATATATATTCTTTCTCTACCAATAGAGTCATTTCTATAAGTACATGGCACATACTCCGGTATGTTGACCATTAGTTCACATTTTGCACTGTAGGAACATATTCTTGGACATGAGGATCTCTCTATTAGATATTCCTTCCAATGGACTAGGAAATCATGTTTCAAGGCCTCCGTAATTCTCTGCGAGCCTGGGATTCCCACTAGGACGCCGAGTTGGTTGAACCATTAAAGCCCATTAACTAGAATACACTATCGTTATTTTCTGGATCTAGTAATGTAACGGCCTTACATTGGACCGTCAGAATCACGTAACTACCCATTGAATGACCCTCACATTTCTCTGAGTCTATTTTAATAGTTCTAGACTCTGATCATTGTAACGGCCCTCTACTGGAGCGTCACATGATGTAACGGCCCAGAGAACGACCGTCACATTGCTTAAATACTTAACCCAAGGGTTGATATTCCAAAGGTTCTAGATGAACTAATGATAGTCTAGAACTTATAATATTAATCAAGAAACTTAATATAAGGATTGGAAAGAGAAAAGAATGTACCGTTATGCTGTCAATTTATTTTATGAGCATAACCTTGTTTGATGTCATTCTTAAATTCCTCATATTCAAATTGAAGCGTTCATACATTGATTTTCATTATTTGATATTGCTATATTCTTGGCCATACTTTATTATCATGCGTGGTAAGAGCTTGATTTATACTTGAAGATGCGATCGAGCACTGATTGTGTTCAAGGGCTCTATGCTAGTCCCCTCGGCTGATTGTCGAAAACATACTATTTTATAAACCATGGGGTATGATGCTACTGGCGTCGCATTGCGCTGGGAGTACTTTCTTTATAAATAAGTGAATTATCCACGGCTCGTGAAGTGAAAAATCACAACGCGATGCAGCATGATCAAGTTCTTGTACATGACTTTCTTGCTCGATATTCCACAGAAATTCACGAAGCACTTGCTCATAAGCATAAGATGCTGGGTGTTGATTATGTGGCTTGATAGTACATTCTTGTTACATTCTTATTCATGAAAAGGTCAATATCATGTTCTTGTTATATTCTTGATAAGTTCATTCTTGCTCACTCTATCTTACATAATTATCTCGTTACTATGGTTTAATCGCGTGATCATCGCATTGTATGATTTTGCCTTATTTCTTTAGAGCAAAAATATTAATCACTTTAATAGTGCTTTCATGTTGATGCAAAGATACCTACTGGGCAAGTGTGCTCATTACCTATTTTCTAATATTTTTCAGGAGATGGAAGTAGTTCAGATTCGGATTCGGACTATACTAGTGGCGGGTCCGGAAGTGAGTGAAAGTCTTGTAAAGCTACGAGCGAAGACTTAGGAAGTCTATAATGTTTAGATTGAGTCAATGTAATTTTCTTATTTCTTGAGTCTAGTAGAATGAAAGGTGATTATTGTAAAGGAATACTTTGATCATTTATGAAATAAAGTTGGAGTTTGATTAAATTCTGTGCAATTGCATTTATATGTGTGATTGTCTCGTGCTCTAGTCGTTCTTGCTTGCAAGAGACTTACCATGCCGACTGTTCACATTTCTCGAGCGAGTCTTCCGCTGTAATAAAGGCTCGGGGCGTGACATGCTCTCTCGCAACTCACCCGCGGTAGTCACTCAATTATAACTAAATTCGGGATCGGGCACTCTCTTACCACCGACGGCACTAAGATGCAACACTAAGCAAGCAAATGTGATTCCAGCAGAGAGAGGGTTCAGTTTCTCACATGATTGGCATGAAAACGTCGATCCTGACCAGAGACGAGGTGAGTGGGGAAGCGTGGGTAGAACCCCCACGCTGCGCCGATGAAGCTTGAACCTGAAATTTCATAATGATACACCACTACGCCTCTCGCAGGAGGGGGATCTTGGGGTGGAGGTGAATTTCAGATTACAAGCAAACACTACCTCCGCGCAGGGAGGGGCTTTATGCCAGCCAGGCAGGGATGGAGAATTAAGCAAAAGCCGAGTGGAAGATGACTGTCGGTTCTGTCAGCTCTCTGGACAGCGAGATAAGCAGTTGCTGTCGACTCCGCTACGAACTCTCCCGAACTCCGTTGTTGATGAATCCAGCACCAAAACCACCTGGGTTGGCCCAGGAAGATGTCAAAATAATTGGAGAATTTCTTGATGTTGTTGGTGGCTGGGGTAGGGTCTGAACAAGACTGTTCCGTGCTAGTTCTGGTTGCTCCCAGTCTGCTACTGCTGGAAGACGAAGGCACCACGAACACTCCCGGGGTCCAAATAATGCGCAACCAGAACCACTACAATTGTGGATGAGTCCTCTTCAAGCCGGGACCAACGTGGCCATCGTTGGAGGTCGAAGCTGACCGTGAAGATAGGAACAGTGGAATGGTGTCGGACCAAACTCTGGAGGAACTGACCTTGCGCACCTCGGGGAGAAAATTTGGAACTCTTGACTCCGAGATCCAAAAATTGCTTTGCTTCTTGGAGATGACGGAAGACGTGAAGGATAAGTCCGCAGCCAAAAGGTGCCCCAAGAATCCCAGGGCGCTGGACCTGGAAGCCTCTGCAAGTCGCTGCTGGTTGTCTGCCTGGGAGGAAATACACAGTCTGACGAAGATGACTCCCCCAAGCAGCTCCGAAGTCGAACGATGATGATACCACCTCGCCTACAAAGTTGCATTTACAAGCTTTCCAGCAATATAGGGCTGGTCACCTGAATCTTCGTGGAGACGACGGGATAGCCTCTGCAACCAGGGGCCGTCTACTTCCTGCGAGCTACTGCTGGATCTGCAACTAACCAAGGTGAATGGCGTAGGAAGGGGGGTGAGATGTAGCAAGGGGTGATGGATAATGGGTATAGGGGTTGGGGAAGGATGTTGGGGTTGGTGGGAGTGGCTGGGAGAGGGAGGGGGCAGGGCTAGCAGGGGGTAGTGGGCCTGGTACGGCCTGCTCTCTCAGCACAAAGTGGAGGAAGGGGATGGTGGGAAGGCCAACCTAGGGTGGATGGGGGAGGGAGATGGAGTTTGGCCAGGGCTTGGGGAGGAAGAGAGAGGGTAGAGGGCGACCAAGGGGGCTGGGTAAGAAGGAGAGAGGGGTGGGAAATTCAAATTTGGCCTAGGGTTAAGCTCTTTCAGCCTTGGGGAGATGGAAGGTTGCTTGGGGAAGGGGAGTGGGTGGTTGGTGGTTGGAGGGTGCAGTGGGGAGTGGTGGAAGCTACCTTGGGGTTGGGGTGGTGTTATGGAGGGGTGTGGGGAAGTGAGGAGGCTCTTGAATGAGGGGAGGGGAGAGAGAAAGTAGGTGGGAGGGGGAGGAGAGAGAAAGAGGGGGACCCCTTAGAGAGAGAGAGAGATATATATATATCAAGAGAGGGAGGGGAGATAAAATTTCAAGGGAATTTTAAATTTCATTGATTATCAAAGGTTACAAATGAGAGAGGGGAGGGGGCTATTTATAGACTCCATACTTTTCCTAGGACCAAATTTCCCCTAGACAATTGACAGATTGACCACACAGTCCAAGGAGGGGCGCCCCTGGGCCTAGCCCATTGAATTGGGCCCAATAACCTATCAAACCAAGCATATGACAATTACCTTTGGTAAATGACTCACTAACCTAGGTACCAGACTCAAATAAAGGGAAAATTACACAGTTTATGACTCAAATAAAATATAAAAATTACATGACTATACTCAAAAACACATGACGAACATAATGGTGCATGCCAATGAACAATCTGAGCCTCAAAAAAATGTGGAGGAGAAAGGGATGCCCCCATCAGGTTATGTCGTCATCCTGCTTGGAGGAGGTATAGGGTTTGTTCGGCCTTTCCATCTTCGACTTGCTCTCGGGTGCCGGGACGTGCATGCCGTATGCTCATCATTTTTTGACGTCCACAAATGCCCCCCGCCCGCGGGTGGCGCAAGCGAGAGATGAGTGCACAGGGCCCGCGGGTGTAGAGTTATTTGACAAGATATCTTCTCTTCTGAGCCAGTAGACTAGTGGTCTAGTGCAAATTCATAGGAAAGCGTTCAATCCTTCAGCGAAGGGTTGAGGGGACCGCTTCACCACGTAGGCACGGGGACCGAGATGTCTGGCCCTAACGTGGCGGGGTTTAGTCATCGGTATGGGGTTACTATCGAAGCAAAATTATAGGATTTATGTGCCGCCCTAGCAAAAAGGCCTATGCCGACTTGATGAGGCCAATCTCAAGTGGGATTTGGTGATTCGTGCTTGGTTACGGAGGTTGTTTGTTCATCGACTCAGAGGAGGGCGTCCTAGCCGAAGGCTTTTGAGGGGGACCCAATAGAACGAGAGGAATTTATGTACTGATTGATGTATTCGGGTGGAACATTTGAAGCAAAGGGTTTATTCGCCAGTGCTGGCAGGGTGCTGGGCATTGACATGATATATTCATTGACATGGGGTTAGTGCCAAAGCAGAGGGGTGTTTTTTATTCGTTGGCTCGGACAGGAGGTCCGAGCCAAAGCAAAGAGGGTTCTTTTTGTTCATCGACTTGGACGAAAGGTCCGAGCCAAAGCAAAGAGTGTTCTTTTTGTTAATCGACTTGGACGGAAGGTCCTAGCCGAAGCAAAGAGGGTTCTCTTTGATCATCGACTTGGACGGAAGGTCCGAGCCAAAGCAAAGAGGGTTCTTTTTTTTCATCGACTTGGGCGGAAGGTCCGAGATGAAGTAAGGAGGGTTATTTTTGTTCATCGACTTGGACGGAAGGTTGAGGGTTCTTTTTGTTCATCGACTTGGATGGAAGGTCCGAGCCAAAGCAAAGAGGGTTCTTTTTGTTCTTTTCTGTGCCGTGGTTGCCGACTGTATGAGGGGCCTTTCTGTTCTGTAGTCAGACGAAAGGTCCGATCCAGAGTGGAAGCGATTTTTATTCATGGAATCAGATGAAAGGTCTGAGCCGTAGGTTTATTCGTCGGTGGGACAGGAGATTGTGATTGAGCCACATATGGGGTTTTTCTACCACTACATAGGATGCAGTTGTTCGATTATTTGGCCAAGATGAGATGGTCTGAGTCGGAGGAAGAAATTTTGAATTTCGATGGGACTTGATGAATTGACATCCCCCCGGTGGCTTTGACGAGTTTTTCTTTCTTTCTCCCCCCTTTTTTTCCTTCTTTTTTTTTCCTCTTATTTTTTTTTCTTTCTCTTTTTTTCATTCTTCTTTTTTTTCTCATTTTTGAATGGACATTGCATGGCCTCAAGGGAGGTCCAAGAAACATTCTTGTTCCGCGTGAGGTGCGGGGTTTAATTGTTCATTGAACTAGGGAAGTGATGCGTGATATAGTTTTAAATATCTTCCATTAAGGGGTGAGAATTGAGTCTCCCCCCTATGGTTGACAACCACATACGCACCTCCTTCATAGACTTTTTGGACAACATAGGGCCCAAGCCAGTTTTCATTCAGCTTACCTTTATGGTTGGCAGCCATGACCTCTCTTCTTTTGACCATCACGAGGTCACTTTTCTTGAATTCACGTCCTTTGACAAGCTTGTTGAAGGCGCGGGCTATGCGGGCCTAGTAGTCCTGTATGTTTTGCTAAGCCTTGAGTTGCTTCCCTTCTAGGTCGTAGAGCTCTTCCAGCCTTCGTTCTACGTTTGTTCGATCATCTTTGACCAATTCATGCTAGATGGCGATCCGAAGAGAGGGTACTTTCAGTTCAATGAGGACGACTGCTTCCGAGCCGTACACCAAAGAGAAGGGTGAACATCCCGTTGGATTTTTATAGACGGTATGGTACGCCCACAACGCTTCGTACATCTTATCATCCCAGTCCCTTTTGTTGGAACTGATGATCTTTGCCAGGAGGGTGCAGAGTGTTTTATTGAATGCTTTGGCCAACCCTTTTGCATGTGGGTTGTATGGAGTGAATGTCCTCCAGTCAATCTTGTACTTTTCAGCCAACCTGTAAACCTTTTGATTCCGGAAATGGCTTTCGTTGTTAGAGACGATCCGGCTGGGGACGCCGAACCAGAATATTGTATTTCGCCGGATTAATCGGGCCACGATTTCTCCTGTGACTTCTTTCAGGGCTACAATGATGTGACACAACCTCGGACTTAAGCAAGCAATCACAAATAGCATTCAAATGGCCCTTAATGGGCCACCGCTCTCCCGTCGCACTCTATACCCGGAGTGACTTGGCGATGCCAAGTGTGAAGTATGGGAATGGGCCCTTGCTGGTAGAGGGCCAGCAAGGTCAAGGTTTGACTCCCCAAGGGTTGGATGCCCAATTCAATTGGGGCCGACAAAGTGCGCAAAGGCACGGTTTCACACTACCCCACGGCGATCACTCTAAGTCATGGACTTGAGGATCGGGCGCTCCCTCACAAATTCAGCGGCGCATGAAGCAAATATTGAAAGAGCAACACTATTGAGCAAGGATGAGACACTTACTCGACCGGTTTGAAGAAACCGGTCCCGGTCGGAGACGAGGGCGAGCGGGGAGGCGGTGGTTCCCCACACGCCGCGGCGGTGTCGCTTGACCTGCCCAAATAGATACAACACTACACCTCACGCAGGAGGGGGATCTTGGGGTAGGGGTTAAGGTATTACATTCAAAACTACCACCACGCAGGGTGGGGCCTTCAGCCGGCCAAGCGGGGAGGGGATGACGGACCGAAACAAAAAGAAAGGGAAACTAGGGAAATTGCAGCTGCAGTCTGGAATTCTGGATAGGAAACCTCTGTGATGGCTGTCCCGGGCTCGTCCGGACTCCAAATTAGCGAAACCACCTCCTAAAGCTTCCTGACTTGAAGGGGTTGACTCCAGAATTTTAGGGGATGCTCAGTGGGTCGGAGGTGGCAGCACCAGCAACTGGAAGGAGACCTCTCTGTCTGGCCGCAGGCTCTGTCTAGACTGGAACAGCAGGTTGCAGAGATCACCGTGCGCCCTCCCGAGCTCCGAACAGCACGAAACTGGCGGCGACGTCTTCGTGGTCGAAGTAGCTTTCAGCAGGAGGTGACGGGGCTGCAAGCAGAGGTCGGGGGCGGTCGGTGTACCCTGAAGAGTGGGTACTGGTCGGAGCAGACTGCAGAAGACAGGACTGGAGAGCTTGGGGGAGAAAATTTGTAACTTCGTCCTCCGACAGCCGAACAAGGTTCCGTTTCTTGATCCGGAACGAAGACTGGAGTAGGAAGATATTTGTAGAAGAGCTTCAGGGCTGAATCTGTCGAGGGTCGCCGTGGTGGAACCTCCAAGCGGGTTCTGGTCCTCTGCAGAGACAGCACTGCGCGACTGTGGGAAATTGGCTCCCTGGGACAGCTCCGACCTCGGATGGGGTTGCTTCTACCTCGCCTGCAAAGTAGACTGGAAGGCCTTTCCAGAAATGTAGGCCACGCCTTCAGGAACACCAGGATGAAGTCGTGGGAAACACTGCAACTTGGGACTGATCTGCAGGTCTGCACAGCTCTGACCTGCAATAGAGATGAGGGGAAGGGGGGGTTTCTTTGGTAGAGGGATGTGATGGGGGCGACCAATGGAGAGTGGGAGCTCTTGTGGAGTGGTGGAGAAGACTAATGGTGAAGGGGAATGAGGATGAAGAGGACTGGGGGCGCAAAGGACAGCAAGTGGTGGAGGGAGGTGACAGTGTGAGAGAGGTTATGGGGTAGTGAATGGGGCGAACTTGACCAAAGGGGGGGGAGGATGAAGGGGGCGGCCTATGCAGGTGGAGGGAAGGGAATTTCAAATTTGAATTGGCCTAGGAAGGTGGAGGAGTGGGAACTAGTGGGATTGCATTGGGTGGGAGGAGATTGTGTTGGAAGTGGAGAAGATGCCACCTAGGGACAATGGGAGTGGAGTAATGGCAACTTGGGGAAGTGGAGGGGTATTGAATGAGGTGGGTGGTGGTTGGGAGTTGAAGGGGAAGGGAGGAGAGAGAGAAGGGGGCGAACCCCTTAGTGGGAGGAGAGAGAAGAGAGAGAGGAGGGGGGTATGGGACTCACTCCCTAGGGTATCTCACCCTATCTTAGTGGAATCTCTCCAAATTGAACAAAAGTGTAGACTTAACTCAAAAGGATTCATTTCTTTATTAACTTCAAATGAGGGGGAGTGGGGTCCTATTTATAGGCAACCCACTCTTTACAATAAGTCCCTGACAAAATAAGCAACTACAAATAACCAAGGGGGTGGGGGCACCAATGGCCCTAGCCCAACGAATTGGGCCCAATAGCCTCATTAGACAGCATGATGATACAAAAACATAGGAAAATAAGTGCTAGACCTAGGAAAATGACTCAAATAAAATGAAAATACATCAAAATGACACAAAGGAAAGCTACTAAATGGATGAGGGGCCTTAATAGAGTGAGGCCCAAACTCAACCAGCTCCCGAATGTGAAGAAGTGGACCCGAGCCAAAGGGAATCGTGGGTGATGCCTCCATCAAATCCCCTGGGCCGCGAAGAGCTCGACTCCGTCGAGTAAGGATCCATCCGGCTAAGGTACCGCTCGAGGAGGTCCGGATCCAATCGCTGGAGGTCCTCCCGACTCACCCATGAGTCTTCCGACGGAGGCCGATCCTTCCACCTGACGAGATAGCGCTCATATACCTTGCTCCGGGTGGTAGTGACCTGCTCATCCAATATTCGTTCAATGCGATCGTGCTGAGCTCTCTTGGCTAGTGGACTCTTCTCACGGGTGGGTACTCTCTCAAAGGAAGAAGTAGGCTCAATCTCCTCACTAGGTCCCACCGTGGGGCCCTTGTATGGCACTAAGTCGGCGACATTGAATGTAGGACTTACCCCATAATCCTCAGGGAGATCTAACTCATAAGCATTTGCACCAATGCGCCTCAAGACCTGGAAGGGCCCAGTCCCACGTGGCCTCAACTTGGAGTTGGCTCCTAGGGAGAGCCTCTCCGTCCTTACCATCACAAAGTCACCCACTTGGAACTCTAAGTGACGCCGGTGAGAGTCGGCCAACCTTTTATAAGCCTCATTTTTCATGCTAATGTGCTTGCGAATTTTCTCATGCAATTCCCTAATATGTTGTGCAAAAGACTCGGCAGAAATGGACACTCTAGCATGCTGGGGAAGGGGAATGAGGTCGGATGGCTTTCTTGGTTTGTACCCATGCATGGCTTCAAATGGACTCATCCCTATTGACTTATTGACGGAATTGTTGTATGCAAACTCAGCCTGTGGTAAGATGAGATCCCAATTTCCTGGCCGATCCTCAACAAGACTCCTAAGGAGGTTCCCTAGACTCCGGTTGACCACTTCAGTTTGGCCATCCGTTTGGGGGTGGTAGGCAGTGGAGATTTTGAGGAGGGTACCCATCATGTGCCAAAGAGTCTTCCAAAAATAGCTAGTGAATTTGACATCCCTATCGGAGACTATGGTCTTGGGCAGCCCATGGAGGCGGACTACCTCATCAAAGAATAATCGGGTACATGGGAGGCATCGGATGTTTTGGAGCATGGGATGAAGTGGGCCATTTTGGAAAATCTATCAACCACCACATAGATGGAGTCATGCTTCCTAGAGGTCTTGGGTAAGCCTAGCACAAAGTCCATGCTAAAATCTTGCCATGGTCGGTCGGGAATGGGAAGTGGGGTGTATAGGCCGGTGTTTTGCTTCACCTGCTTGGCCGAAGCACACGTGCGACATTGACCCACTATTTTGCCTACATCTCTCTTGAGGCTAGGCCAATAAAATTGACCCTCAACTAAGGCAATGGTTTTGTGGACCCCAAAATGACCGGCTAACCCTCCGGCATGTAATTCCCAAACCAACAAATCTCGAAGAGAGGTCCGGGGAATGCAAAGCCTTGGCCCCTTGAAGAGGAACCCATCCTCTAAAATAAATCCCTCATGCTTCTTGCTAGAATGAGTGGTCAAGTTGGCATAGATTTGCCCAAAGTCGGGGCAACCAGGGTACTCGTCCTTGACCTTATCAAAACCAATCACTTCCACTTGGATAGTGGATAACAAGGACATCTTCCTACTAAGGGCATCCGCGGCCCTATTCTCACTCCCGGCCTTGTGTTTGATGACAAAGGTGTAGGATTGGATGAACTCAACCCATCGGGCATGTCGGGCATTCAACTTTTGTTGGGAATTGAGGTATTTGAGGGCCTCATGGTCGGAAAAGATGACAAACTCTTTGGGAAGCAAGTAATGTCTCCAGTGTCGGAGGGATTGGACCACGGCATAGAACTCCTTGTCATAGGTGGAGTATCTAGTCCTAGCATCACATAGCTTCTCACTAAAGTAGGCGACCGGGTGTCCCTCTTGACTAAGAATCCCTCCTATCCCTATCCCGGATGCATCACAAGTGACCTCAAAAACTTTGGAGAAATCGGGAAGGCATAGGACCGGGGCTTGGGTCAACTTTTCCTTAAGCTCAAGGAAGGCTTTAGAGGCGGCTTTGGTCCAAACAAAGGTTCCCTTCTTGAGACAATCAGTTATTGGGCCGGTGATAGTGCTAAACCCTCGAATGAATCTCCTATAGAATGTGGCCAACCCATGGAAACTCCTAACCTCATGAAGGGTGTGGGGCTCCGGCCAATCAAGAATAGCTTGGACCTTGTCGGGGTCCATGGAGACTCCTTTGGTTGACACCACAAATCCTAGGAAGGTGATGGAAGTGGTCATGAAATGACACTTTCCTAGGTTGGCAAATAGGCTTTCTTGCCGGAGGACGATGCAAACTTTCCTAAGGTGGTCAAGGTGGGCCTCATGGGTTTGGCTATAGATGAGAATATCATCAAAGTATACCACTAGAAAATTCCCAATGAAAGGCCTAAGTATCTCCGTCATAAGACGCATGAAAGTACTTGGGGCATTAGAAAGCCCAAATGGCATGACTAACCACTCAAAGAGACCATCCTTGGTCTTGAAGGCCGTTTTCCACTCATCCCCGGGCCTTATCCTAACTTGGTGGTAGCCACTCTTGAGATCTATCTTAGAGAAGATGGTGGCTCCTGCTAGCATATCTAACATGTCATCAAGCCTAGGGATGGGGAACCTATACTTGACGGTAATCTTGTTAATGGCCAGGCTATCCACACACATCCGCCATGATCCATCTTTCTTGGGGGTAAGGAGGGCCGGAACGGCACATGGACTCTTACTAATGCGGATGAAGCCCTTCCTAATGAGTTCCTCTATTTACCTCCTAAGTTCGGCATGTTCCGTGGGATTGAGGCGATAATGAGGAAGGTTTGGAAGGGTGGCTCCCGGTACTAGATCGATTGCGTGTTGCACATCACGCATGGGAGGGAGTTGGTCCGGGAGCTCTTCCGGGAACACATCATGGAATTCTTCCAAAAGTTGTTGGATCTCTATGGGATGGGGGTCAGAAGGGGTAGGTTCCCCTAAGCATATGACTACCGCACACAATGGCACCCCTTGAGCAATTTCCTCTTCAAGCTCTTTCCTAGTGATGAGATGAAGACCTTTGGTCAACCCCGTGGTTCTACTTTGTTTTGGGGTTTGGATACGGGCTTGGGTTGGAGGGGTGGAGTTCCCCGAGACTTGTGGAGTGGTGGGGTGTGATCGTTGAGGGAGAGGGTCCTTCTTGGGCATGGGTCGAGGTGGGGAGGGGTTAAGACGGATAGTCTTACCCTCATGCTCAAAGGTGCATATGTTGCTTCTCCCTAAAATGGTGGCATCCACATCATAGAGCCAAGGTCTTCCTAAAAGGATGCTACCCACTTCCATGGGTATGACGTCACACCATATTTGGCCATGGTAGGAAGAGAAAGTGAGAGGCACTAGGCATTGGGTGTTGACCGGGATGGAGTTGTTGTTGATCCATGAGACCCGGTATGGACTTGGGTGGGGAGTGAGAGTAAGCCCGAGGAGCTTGACGGTGTCGGGTGACACGGCATTAACACAACTACCACTATCCAAGATCACTTTCCTCACATGGTTCTCTATCTTGATAAAGGTGTGGAAGATTGAGGTCCGACGCCAATCCTCTTCTTGAGGTTGGGTGAGGATGCACCTAATGACTCCTAGATGGGAGTTGTTTGAAGGAGTGGAGTGATCTAGACCCGACTGTAGATATTGGGCTTCATACTCCTCTTCCCAATCTAGTGAGGCTTCATGTTCCTCAACGTCATTTTCTTGTTCCTTTTGGGGTTGAACCTCTTCCTCAATAAGCAAACTAGATAACCCCTTAGATGGACATTGTCCCACAAAATGGCCAAACCCTTGACACCTATAGTATTGTTGGCGCCCACTTCCCGGGGTGGCTCCTACACTTGGTCCTTTGGGGTTGTCATCCTTCCGTGGGAGAGGATGACTAGGAGCGGGCTTGTTTGGAGTGATGGGTGAGGGAGGATTGTAGGACCTTAAAGGGGCATTCCCACTTGGGCTAGGAGCTCTCATGGGAGTGGGTGGAATGGGACGTGGTCCCAAGTTTTTGGGATCGGTTGGTCGGGGAGTGATAAATCGGGAACTCCTAGAAAACCTTTCCACATCTCTAGCTACTTGGTAAGCTAGCTCAAGGTTGTCAACGTCTCTCATGAATAGTTCCCTCTTGATGTGGCTTTGAAGCCCATTCCTAAAGCGGGATAAGGTGACGTCCGGATCCTCATGGACTCCACACTTTAAAAGATAGGAGTCAAATTTTTCAATGTACTCTACCACGGTCTTCTCTTCTTGGGTGAGGCTTTGCCATTCATCTAGGAGCATTTGGTGGTAGGTTCGGGGGAGGTATTTGTTCCTAAGTTGGTTTTTCATATCCGCCCAAGTGTCAATAGGCTCTTCCCGCCTAACCCATCTTAGACCCTCTTGGTTTAGCCAATAAGTTTTGGCCAACTTAGTGAGATGCATCTTAGCCAATCTAACTCTCCTTTGGTCGGACATGGGGTACCATTCAAAGTATTGGTCCATGGCGGTCTCCCATTCTAGGTAAACACTAGGTTCATGTGAACCATCAAAATTTGGGGCCTCTACCATGATCATCCTTAAAAGGGGGTCATCCGGATCATCCCGTGGACGCCGGTCATGGTTTTGATGGGGGCGAGACCTCTCATAGTCATAATAATGGTCATAGTCCATATCCTCCCTATAAAATTCAGCATGTGGGTGATGGGCTCTTGGGCCGTTGTTCCTTGGGTGGAACTCATCCCTATGAGGCTCTACATGTGGAGGGTGGACTCTTGGGCCTTGGTTCCTTTCGGGAAAACCATTCCTATGGAACTCACCATGTGGTGGAGGGGCTCTTGGCTCATTGATCCTTGGGTGAGGATCTTACCTATGAGGCTCATCATGCGGAGGGGGAATTCTAGGCTCATTGTTCCTTGGACGGAACTCTTGGTCTTCTAACCGAGCAATTCGGTTGGTAAGGGACTCTAGTTGGGCAAGGATGGTTGTGAGGGCAGCATCAACCCTATCCATGTGGTCTTGGGGTCCCTCCCTAGGAACATCTTGGTTGAGTTGGTGAGGATTGGGATCCATTGATGGAGTCGAAGATGAAGAACCGGGTTGATAGCTAGCACCACTACGGGTGGACATGCAAGACAAAGGGCCAAAGTGGTTGGACACACTATGCAAAGGTCCTAGGACTTAGACTTGATAGAGACAAGTCAAGGACTTGCTCTGATACCAATTGATGTGACACAACCTCAGACTTAAGCAAGCAATCACAAATAGCATTCAAATGGGCCTTAATGGGCCACCGCTCTCCCGTCGCACTATATACCCGGAGTGACTTGGCGATGCCAAGTGTGAAGTATGGGAATGGGCCCTTGCTGGTAGAGGGCCAGCAAGGCTAAGGTTTGACTCCCCAAGGGTTGGATGCCCAATTCAATTGGGGCCGACAAAGTGCGCAAAGGCATGGTTTCACACTACCCCACGGCGATCACTCTAAGTCATGGACTTGAGGATCAGGCGCTCCCTCACAAATTCAGCGGCGCATGAAGCAAATATTGAAAGAGCAACACTATTGAGCAAGGATGAGACACTTACTCGACCGGTTTGAAGAAATCGGTCCCGGTCGGAGACGAGGGCGAGCGGGGAGGCGGTGGTTCCCCACACGCCGCGGCGGTGTCGCTTGACCTGCCCAAATAGATACAACACTACACCTCACGCAGGAGGGGGATCTTGGGGTAGGGGTTAAGGTATTACATTCAAAACTACCACCACGCAGGGTGGGGCCTTCAGCCGGCCAAGCGGGGAGGGGATGACGGACCGAAACAAAAAGAAAGGGAAACTAGGGAAATTGCAGCTGCAGTCTGGAATTCTGGACAGGAAACCGCTGTGATGGCTGTCTTGGGCTCGTCCGGACTCCAAATTCAGCGAAACCACCTCCTAAAGCTTCCTGACTTGAAGGGGTTGACTCCAGAATTTTTGGGGATGCTCAGTGGGTCGGAGGTGGCAGCATCAGCAATTGGAAGGAGACCTCTCTGTCTGGCCGCAGGCTCTATCTGGACTGGAACAACAGGTTGAAGAGATCACCGTGCACCCTCCCGAGCTCCGAACAGCACGAAACTAGCGGCGACGTCTTCGTGGTCGAAGTAGCTTTCAGAAGGAGGTGACGGGGCTGCAATCAGAGGTCGGGGGCGGTCGGTGTACCCTGAAGAGTGGGTACTGGTCGGAGCAGACTGCAGAAGGCAGGACTGGAGAGCTTGGGGGAGAAAATTTGTAACATCGTCCTCTGGCAGCCGAACGAGGTTCCGTTTCTTGATCCGGAACGAAGACTGGAGGAGGAAGATATTTGTAGAAGAGCTTAAGGGCTGAATCTGTCGAGGGTCCCCGTGGTGGAGCCTCCAAGCGGGTTCTGGTCCTCTGCAGAGATAGCACTGCGTGACTGTGGGAAATTGGCTCCCCGGGACAGCTCCGACCTCGGATGGGGTTGCTTCCACCTCGCCTGCAAAGTATACTGGAAGGCCTTTCCAGCAATGTAGGCCACGCCTTCAGAAACACCAGGATGAAGTTGTGGGAAACACTGCAACTTGGGACTGATCTGCAGGTCTGCACAGCTCCGACCTGCAATAGAGATGAGGGGAAGGGGGGGTTTCTTTGGTAGAGGGATGTGATGGGGGCGACCAATGGAGAGTGGGAGCTCTTGTGGAGTGGTGGAGAAGACTAATGGTGAAGGGGAATGAGGAGGAAGAGGACTGGGGGGGCAAAGGACAGCAAGTGGTGGAGGGAGGTGAGAGAGGTTATGGGGTAGTGAATGGGGCGAACTTGACCAAAGGGGGGGGGAGGATGAAGGGGGGGGCCTATGCAGGTGGAGGGAAGGGAATTTCAAATTTGAATTGGCCTAGGAAGGTGGAGGATTGTGTGGGAACTAGTGGGATTGCATTGGGAGGGAGGAGATTGTGTTGGAAGTGGAGAAGATGCCACCTAGGGACAATGGGAGTGGAGTAATGGCAACTTGGGGAAGTGGAGGGGTATTGAATGAGGTGGGTGGTGGTTGGGAGTTGAAGGGGAAGGGAGGAGAGAGAGAAGGGGGCGAACCCCTTAGTGGGAGGAGAGAGAAGAGAGAGAGGAGGGGGGGTATGGGACTCACTCCCTAGGGTATCTCACCCTATCTTAGTGGAATCTCTCCAAATTGAACAAAAGTGTAGACTTAACTCAAAAGGATTCATTTCTTCATTCACTTCAAATGAGGGGGAGTGGGGTCCTATTTATAGGCAACCCACTCTTTACAATAAGTCATTGACAAAATAAGCAACTACAAATAACCAAGGGGGTGGGGACACCAATGGGCCTAGCCCAACAAATTGGGCCCAATAGCCTCATTAGACAGCATGATGATACAAAAATATAGGAAAATAAGTGCTAGACCTAGGGAAATGACTCAAATAAAATGAAAATACATCAAAATGACACAATGGAAAGCTACTAAATGGATAAGGGGCCTTAATAGAGTGAGGCCCAAACTCAACCAGCTCCCGAATGTGAAGAAGTGGACCCGAGCCAAAGGGAATCGTAGGTGATGCCTCCATCATACAACCTCCGCCTAGTGGGAGAAGTTGTCTGTTATTGCCAGGATGTATTTGCATCCTGAAGAGGATGGGTGATTAGTGTGTATTTTTATCATTTAATTCATGAGTATATGCATTTTTATGAGCTTAATTGATATTAAATATACACTTATCACACTTATTGTTGATTTTATATCAAATGTTTAATTTTCTGAAATTAACTAATTTTAATAACGATTTTTATGTATTTATGCAGGCACGTGATACGAGGAAAACTCCAAGAAAAAAGAAAAAAAAATAAAAGTTATATGTTAAACTGAGCCAAAAGCTTAGGGAGTTGTTCAAAAAGAATAGAAAAAAATTAGAAAAAAAAATAAATTTATTGGCTATTTTTTGAGCATTTTATACAAATATATATAAGATATATATAGATATATATATATACTATATTTATATAAAGAAAAAAAAACGAAAAAAAAAGTTTAAAAACCCTCCCCTTCCCGCCTTCGCCGCCCGCACGGGCGACGAGGCGAGAAGGGCGAATGGGGGGCGGGGGTCGTGGCGGGCGGAGGCGGCCGCGCCAGGGCGAGAAGGCGAATGAAGCGGGGGACGTGGCGGCTCCCGGCAGGGCCACGCGGGCCGCGACACGCAGCGAAGGCGGAGCGGAGGCACGCGGGCGCGGGCGCCGCGTGCGACGCGTGGCGGCGACAGGAGCGGTGGGCGCACGGCGGGCCCACAGGGCGGGCGGCCTAACCGGTCGGCGCAACGCACCGGCAGAGAGAATAAGAGAGAAAGAGAGAAGAAAAGGGGCTATAAAAATTCCAAAAAAATCCGAAAAAAATCAGGAAAAATGACAAAAGGTTCAGCACATTCCAGCCTACCAAGTTGGATCAAAAATTAGGTGCACTTGAGTGTTTTATATGAGCAAGAAGAGATTGTAAACCCTATATAAAGGGGGTATCACTTGTAATGAAAGGAGGGGTTGGTTGTTAGAGTTAGAACTAGATGGAGTTAGGGAGAGAGCTAGCTATGGGCACTTGTAATATAAGTTAGTTCTTTACATTTCTGAAGTTTTTGATTGTTGAAGTTGTGTTTTTCCAAGCTTTTGAAGTCAAATTTGTAAGTTGAATTTATTGCAATACAAGTTTCATTTTGAAATTCAGTCTTTTCATAGCCTTATTTATCATTATTGTGGTCCTCATTTCAAATTCTTGTCTTCATAAAAGTTGTTCCTTTTTACGTTTTCTTCAACTTCTCTGTTTAGCATTTCTTCAAATTCGTCCAAATTCATAGAGTTAATACCCATTTTCTTAAGTGCTGTCCTGTGCATTTACTGTTCATCCGTGGTGATACCTTCTTCCATTCATTCATTTTGAAGTCTTTCTAGTCCTCAAATAACTCTGAGTTCTTCATAAGCGTTGTTCCTCTCTTGTATCTCTAAGTTTTATTCTTCTTGCACTTTGTCAAATTCCTCTTCTTTTGAGCTTTAGAATTAAGTTTTCTAGGTGCTGGTTTTCTGTCAATTACTGTTCATCCGAACCAATAGGTCCTAGTTTTTCAAGTTTTTCCTTATCTTCCTTTCATTTTCTGTTTCTGTGTTCTTCATAAAAGTTCTTCCTTTTTCAATTCTCTACAACTTTCATGTTTTCAACTTTTTCTAATTCTATTCATATTTCAAGTTATTTCATTTCTTCCAACCCCCATTTCCACTTGAATTCTGTTTTGTTTTCACCTTAAAGTTTCAAACTTGTTATCTGCAAACCCGTTCTTCTTAAGTGTTTCAAACATACCCGAAGCGGTGATTCTTCTTCAAATCCTCTCACGGCGTCGACTTTCTAGGCGGAACGATCATCATCAAAGGCTCGGCGTGGAAACGACGACGTTCTTCACTCAATTGGCTAAATTTTCTTTACTTATCCCTTGTCATTTCAAGTTGTAATTTCATTTCCGTTAGTTGTAATCGCACTCAAAACCCAAAAATTGGTTTTTTTCAAAACACAAGAATATTTTCCAACTAAGAAAAATAACCAAATTCCTTCCCCGTGGGATCGACCCGTACTTACCATTATACTCATGTTTTCAAATCCATAAGTGAGTGAGTGCGGTTATAAATATTTGAAATTTGTGTGGCACGGTAATTTTAACAACGACTGTCGAGCGAGCATCAAATTTTTGGCGCCGTTGCCGGGGAGGGAATTATGATGATAGTTGGATATTCTTGTGTTTGGTGTATATATGTGAATATTAATTTTGCTCTTTTTACTTGTGCAGGAAAACGAGAAAAAAATTTGAAAATCAAAGAAAGAGGAAGATCGAACCTAAAATTTCAAGGATATGAAACGTCATTAAATAGCCCGGCAGCATTGCTAAAGGGATGAAATCAAGAAACAGGTTCTATCTTTCCACTTTCTGAAAAATTTTACAAAAATCTGAAAATTTCTTGAAAACTCTATAAAAATAAAAAACAATCAAAACAAAAGAAAAATTTTCATGATGGTTAGTTAGGTTCATTAACTAAAAACAAAAACAAAAATAAAAATCTTCATTTGTACCAAATAAAAGACCTCATTGCAAGAGTAGAAACTACACTTTCATGCTCTAGGTCATGCATCATTTAGCTTAGAATTTGTCTTTGTTTAATTTCTGCATTACATTTTGAAGATCGCGAGGGGCAAGGTACGTTCTACTGATCCTAGTCTGGCATTCATTTTTGCATAAAGAACCCCTTGTTTGAAATTGTGGTGTGCATTTCATTTCAAAATACTTTAAGGGCAACACCCCTAACAAGATAAGGTGGGGATTTCATCACCCTCCCTTAGCCCGAAAACCACAATTTCCTTGCATCTCTGCATTACCTAGGCCTTAATAAAAGCCTGTAGACGTTGGTCCTAGGATCACACTGTGATTCCTGTGATATTTAGGTTTATCCTCTTATGAAAACTGGTGTCTAAGGCAAGACGGTCGGATGGCAAACGCCTTAAGCGGGATTGTGGTTTTGTATAATAAGGTCCCTACGAAAGTAGGGGGAACCTCCCACTTCCCCACCCCTTACCTGGCCGGTAGACATACTGAGGGTGAATTTAAGTTCATTTTAATCACTTTGTGAAACCACATTTGTAGGTCTGAGTCGCATCTAGGTCATTAGGATAATTTGTGTTAACTTGTTTGTGTTTGCATAAAAAAAAGTTTTGAAAAATTGAAAAAAATATATATATAATTTGAAATACTTAAAAAAAATGTAAAAAAAAATTCATTTTATGGCCATTCATCTTGGAGGGAAACCCACGCCTATGAAGGAGCATTTTTATCCTTCTTCTTACAAGCCCTCCACCTGTATTCAACTCCTTGATATTCACGTTGATCAATATGAGATTCGCCCTAGTCTCATCCAGATGCTCCCATCTTTTTATGGGAATCTCAACGAAAATCCTTATAGGCATCTAGATGATTTTCTAGAAGTTTGCTCACTGATCAAAATTCAGAATTTTAATGATGATGCCCTTAAATTAATTTTATTTCCATTCTCGTTAAAAGATAAAGCAAAATGTTGGTTAAGGAGTTTTCGAAAGATTATCAGGACTTGGGAAGATATGCAGTCAGAATTTTTAAAAAAATTTTACCCCATAGGCCAAACCAACATGATGAGAAGGGCGATTACAGGATTTACTCAACGTCCGGGAGAGCAACTTCATGAATCTTGGGTGAGATTAAAGGAGCTAGTGAGTCAATGTCCACATCATGGGTTGCCCAGATGGCAACTTATCTTTACATTTTATGAGGGGTTATCCAATTTTGATAGGCAGATGGTGGATATATATTGTGGAGGGACATTTTTAAGCAAAAGTGAAGATGAGGCATATGATCTATTTGAGATTTTGAGTGAAAATTCAATAAATCGTGCCTCTATCTCATCTCATCAACAACTTGTAGGACATGTCAAACAGGCGGAAAACCCAATCCACACTTTCATGGAAGTGTGTGAATTCTGTGCCAGTCGCACTCACCATGTGAGTGAATGCCCTACTATAGCCCGACTCTCTCCCGTCATCCAAGCACAGGTCCAAAATTCCCTAGGATTCTCTCAGCTCAAGCTTGTTGCAGATGATGATAATCTTGGCTGGAGTAATCACACAAATTTGCCTTGGCTGGATTCAACAATCCAAACCCATTTGTCTACACCTCTACCCCAAGCAATTCACGAGCAGCCCATGTATACTCAACTTCATCTCAACTCATCTCACCCCGATTTCGGACTCAATGTCAATACTAAGGGTGATTCACCGGGCCACTACTTTGAAGCTCAAAGCGTGTACTCTCAGTCTACTTACCATGACCCTTCGTCAATATTCAACCAACCCCCTCGATACGTGAATGATGATGATGATGATCTGATGCCTGGCATTGTGGCTCAAGATATCATTATTGGGAGTGAGGGGGAGTGCGCAAGCCATACCATGATGAAGGAAGGGACGGAATTAGGGGATGAATTAAAGAATACAAATGATCCTATTGATATCATCACCCCATTCTATGAATGTTTTGAGATTGAGAATATCACTGAGAACATTAGAGGCCCAAACAACTTAATTGAGGATCTACATGTCGAGGAGGATTGCTTTATGATTAATAATCATGTTGATTTAGTGGAACTTAATTCTCCTCCCTTGGAAGAACTTGATGATGGGGCCTTGTTCGAAAAGTTTATATTTCCTCTATCAACCCCATTGTTGGAAAATTTGATTAAGAATCTTCAGGTGAGTGATGAGTATGATGAAAGCTCCGTCTTTGAAAAATTCCCATTTGATCTTACCTTTGATGAAGGGGCCGAGCTGGAACAATTTACATTTGATCTTCCCACTTCATTATTGGGAAATTTGATTCACAATTTTCTATTAAATGATGAGTGTGATAAAGGGGTTTTATTAGAAACTTTCAAATTTGATCTACCCATTGAGCCCGATCCCCTCATGTTTGAATCATTGGATCAACTTGATTCTGGGCTCGTGCTACCCCTGCCAGATGAGCCTCTTCAATATGACATTCTGGGACCTGAGGGGGATGGACCAACAATATTCACTTTTGATTTAACTCCCCATCAGGAATACAAGTTGATTAGTACCCTTCTAACACATGAGGCTGTTACTGGGAAGACTGTGGCTAATAATGACACTCTTATCCCTAAGCCACCGTTCGATGACCAAGTTCCCAAGGAGGAAGTAGTCAATAAAGAGGTCATCAGGAGGGACGATATAGGTGAAGGGGACCGATGGATTGATATTATGCAAGGGTTATACCTTGATCTTGACAAATTAATGGCCATAGATCATTTTTTGATATCTAAAGCTGAAAACTGGATCGCACACAGGGTTAATGTTACAAACAATCATGTGCGAGTCCTGCCTCTTTCTAGCCCCGGTCCATACATGTCTACTCTTGTCTTCCAATGGATTAAGGGCTGGAATTTGAAGGAAGACAAGATCACGTGGTGGCTCATTCTGAATGCCACGCGTTGGTTAATGAGCTAATGAGCTACATGATGTCTGGCTGACGACATAAAAGTTAGCGCTTCTTAGGAGGCAACCTAAGTGATTTTTGTGTGGTAATAAATTGTTGTGGGAAATTAGCTGTGTTTAGGGATTCGAGAGATAAGGACAACGGAGAGCCAAGCAAAAAGTATTTTATTACACACAAAAGCAAACAAAGAGATTACATCGGAATCCACCTTCTTTCTTCACATTACTTGTCTTGCCGCTCTCTGGGGCAAGATTCTCTAGAGGGTATTCCCAAGCCGAGAGCAGCGGTATTACTACCGTACTATGGACGCCGATCTGAGGGGGCAGCAAAGAAGCTACTGACACGAAAGCCACGCTCTCGTGCTCTTCGATAGCGTTCTTCGCCATCGTTCAGCCATTGCTCGGCTAGGCAGAGACTAGTCCTCAATTCAAAAAGTTGGGCCTCCAGGGCCCTCTTTTCCTCTTTCTCGGCCGATCTCTTGGCTTTCTCTCTGTCTCTGTCCTGTTCTCTCTCAGCCCGTTCTCTCTCTCTATCTTCTCTTTCTAATTGAAGGCTGATTCTCAACTCCACAGCGTCCCTTGAAGAATCCTCATCTGGACGACGCTGTAGTTCTTCTTCCAGCTCAGTTATTCTATCTTCCTTCTGAGTGGCATTTGCAAGTGCCTCTTGTGTTTCTTTCTCCTGCCACACATTTCATCTCAGGCAAATAGCAATACTTGAATAAGGGATGTTAAATGGTGAAATCCTCACCTGTACAGAAAGCATCCCTTCTGCCTCTGCAGCCCGTTGTGTGGCATGAGCAAGTTGCTCGTGGAGTTGATCCAGCTCGGATGTGGGAATCCATAGACTGGAAGAAACACCATCTGCTCCCATCGCCAAAGAAACTGCATCAAGCTGAGCACGCTGCACATGTGGTGACATTAAGTGGTTAGCGCCCTGAATCTCAAAGCCTACCCGAAATATGTACTGAAATACTTACTGATGAACCTAGAGCCGCTCTGGTATCACTCAGCTCTTGCTCCGTGTCCGCCAGACGAGCTCGTAAGTTCGTTATTATAGTATCACGAACATCCTACAGTTATGGCTTTTGAGTTCACAAACAAAAAAAAAAAATTTAAAACAACAAAATGTAAAAGAAACAAACATGGTTTCCTTACCTCTACAAGCCCTCCAGGCTGGAGCCTTTCTGCATACATTGCTCTGTAGAGGCGTAGGTAATCATCGCTATCTTGTGCTTGAGATTCCACGAGTGTGCCTCCCCGTTGCCAATCTTCATATTGTTCGGGGAAGCGCACTCTCCAATCAACACAGGTGGCTGGACCACGCGTCTGCCTTCCGACGCTAGGTGACATGGTCATATCCACCCATTCTTGAGCCAGCCCTAAGGTCCGCATAGCTAATCGCAGCCTGAGGGGCTCGATTTCATTTAAGCAATGGAGCCAGAGGTCCCGTCCGAATCGGGCGCGGCTTCCAACTACCCAAGGCTGGTCAACATCGACCATGTTCATGAAAGGCCTCCAGTTCACCTTTAATGGGTTGCACGTATCTTCTCAGTTAAAAAAAAATGAAATAAATGAAAAAAAAATTGAGAAAATAATTATCCTACCATCGTTGCAGGGAACTCTTGCAACTCTCGCTTGAACACCATCAGTTGGTAGGGTAAAGGTGCAGTGCTCATGATGGGTTGCCACCGTCTCGCTAGAGGGACCGTCAGTGGTCGACAGTGTCGAGCCCTCCCCATTGGAAGGTAATAGTAGCTCCACAGCTACACCATCATGTGTCATTGATGAAAACACAAACAAAAATCAGAAAATAAAAAATAAAACAAAAATTTTCATTACCTGGATTAAAGGCGTAAACCCATTTAGTGTCATCTCTTTGTCTGTCCTTTGCGACAGACTTGTAAACAGATGTGCCAGCACAGCAGCTCCCCAGGCGTATTGTCCTACTCTTTCCAAGTCTACAAGCAGTTCTAAGAAATGACAGTGGATACTGTCTCCCTTGGACCCCAGCAACAACTTGCCTAAGAGAAAGAGGAGGAACCTCCTCAGATCCATATTGGTCCGCTCCCAATTGCTGGTATCCATACAATACATAGCACGGGCACTTCTTTCTGCCCTTTCCATAAATTCTTCTATGGACTCATCATCACGTGGACGCATGTCAGTAAGCCCTAAAGCTTCCATGATCGATGCCCTGGCTACTGACCTGTTCTTCCGATTATCTAAGTCCATCCCCAACAAGTTATGGGCACCTTCACGGTAATCCACGTAGGTGACACCAGTCACTGCTTCCCCATCCACTTTGAGGCCCGTGATTCGGACCACATCTTCCAAGCTGGGTACCATATGCCCCCACGGCATCAGGAATGCCCTACTTACCGGGTCCCATCTTTCACGTAGAGCTTGGATCAGAGCATGGTCGATCTTGAGTGGCTCAAGTCTGAGAAAGGGCCCGAATCCCATCACGTCCAACCTCGCTTTCTGGAAGTCCGGGAGCCCTCGATATGCAGCCACGACCAGCTCCCACGAGATGTTTGACTTCATCACACTCTGCACATACGCCAGAAATGAGAAATGGGAAGCTTTCCAAAGAAAGAACAGAGAAGAAGAAAGGAATGAAATGCATCACTTACAAGTTGTGGAAGAGTCCTTTCACTCACAAGTCCTTCAACTTCAGAGAATCTCCTGGCACTACTGCCCGATCTACTCCTCTTCGAGGAGCGAGACGACTCCCCTTCAGCTCTGAAGCTCGATTCACCCTCCATTCTGAACCTTGAGCAACACTCACTACTCCCCTTTGCAACCTTTTCACTCGACTCTACTCTCACAACTTCGATGTTCTTCAGTCGAGTGGGAAGGGGGGGTATTTATAGGATTGGAGAGCAAGTGATCTACATCTCTCATCATCACCCCTAACCATAGCCTTTGCGACACGTCATCCTCCCGTTAATCTCGCACCCACTCTACTATGTGGAGTGGTCAAGTCGGAGACGTGCTTTATTGACTTTTTCTCTCTTTTCGGTCCAAAGATTCGCTGTGTTTCTTGTCCCGTTGTAACCACCTTTCGCCCAAAACACGCAATAGGGGGACATTTCTACGGGAAATTCGGCTCCGTACCTCACGTTGCCATCATTGGTCGATTCCTTTTGAAATACATGAACATTGGGTCCCACTCCTTGTGTTAATTCCTAGCTTCTGATATGATTTCTTATTTTAGTATGTTTATTTTTCAGTTGTCAGGCCAAGCTGCACCGACACCCTCGTCATTTTACCCCGCCATCAGGTTGTATCCTTCCATCCCAACTATATTATCTCTTTACATGTCCTCTAATCTTTCTACTGTTTATGCCATTGAGGACAATGTCATTTAAGTTGGGGGGGGAGATATTCAAAAATTCAAAACTTTTAACAATTTTTTTTTTACTTTCTTGAATTGTCATGTGAAACAACAGTTTTCCCCGAGTTGAATTTCTTGATTCATGTCGCATGCAAAGTGATTCTAGAATGGAAATGACTAGAGACTCGGATAATGGATAATTTATTTACTCTAGCCATGGAAAACTGATTTAAAGAATCTCTTTAAAAGTTCAGATGCACTTTCAAAGAAAAAAATAAAATCACGATGCATGCTAATGAAACAAGAAGGATAAGCCTTCTATTATTTTAGACAGACTGTCTGATATTCTGCATTTTCTGAAGAAGAGATATGTTAGAAGCTTTCTGCCATACAAAAGTATGAGAAAAAAAAAACACACACCATGAAAAATGCTCCGATTCTGAGTAACCGGGCCTACTTCACTTAAGACGTGTTGAGGTTCGCGTCAAAAGGAAAAGGGAACTTTGATTTGTGGAACCGGACCTCCTTCACCTAAGACGTGTTGAGGTTCGCGTAAAACAGTGAAGGGTAGTGCAGCATCATGTGTGTAAAGAAAAAATAGAAAAAAAAAAGAAAAGAAAAAAATATATATATATAGTGATCCCAAAGGGACATATCAATAAGGTAGATAAAAAGCTAGTGTGCATTGAACGCTCTAAGTAAGAAGTGCAGAATTGAAAGATATTTGTTCGAAATAGCAACTGGAGGATGCAATTGTCTCTACTGTGAATTTAGTATTCCACTTGCACAAGTGCTACTGAATTTTGATTAGAATTCTTGATCATGTTCCTAAGGCTAGTCGGTGGTAATTATTCCAAATTCCTGATCTTTAGTTACCTCTATGAAAGATGATCTAGCAATGAGACATGGATACTTTAAACTCTTGTTAGTCCTACAATTTTTCATTATGTGCATTGCTAAGGGACTAGCAATGAGTAAGTTGGGGGGTGTGATTAGTGTGTATTTTTATCATTTAATTCATGAGTATATGCATTTTTATGAGCTTAATTTATATTAAATATACACTTCTCACACTTATTGTTGATTTTGTATCAAATGTTTAATTTTTTGAAATTAACTAATTTTAATAACGATTTTTATGTATTTATGCAGGCACGTGATACGAGGAAAACTCCAAGAAAAAAGAAAAAAAGAAAATAAAAGCTATATGTTAAACTGAGCCAAAAGTTTAGGGAGTTGTTCAAAAAGAATAGAAAAAAATTAGAAAAAAAAAATAAATTTATTGGCTATTTTTTTAGCATTTTATACAAATATATATAAGATATATATAGATATATATATATACTATATTTATATAAAGAAAAAAAATGAAAAAAAAAGTTTAAAAACCCTCCCCGCCCCGCCTTCCCGCCTTCGCCGCCCGCACGGGCGACGAGGCGAGAAGGGCGAATGGGGGGCGGGGGTCGTGGCGGGCAGAGGCCGCCGCGCTAGGGCGAGAAGGCGAATGAAGCGGGGGACGTGGCGGCTCCCGGCAGGGCCACGCGGGCCGCGACACGCAGCGAAGGCGGAGCGGAGGCACGCGGGCGCGTGCGCCGCGTGCGACGCGTGGCGGCGACAGGAGCGGTGGGCGCACGGCGGGCCCACAGGGCGGGCGGCCTAACCGGTCGGCGGTCGGCGCAACGCACCGGCAGAGAGAATAAGAGAGAAAGAGAGAAGAAAAGGGGCTATAAAAATTCTAAAAAAATCCGAAAAAAATCAGGAAAAATGACAAAAGGTTCAGCACATTCCAGCCTACCAAGTTGGATCAAAAATTAGGTGCACTTGAGTGTTTTATATGAGCAAGAAGAGATTGTAAACCCTATATAAAGGGGGTATCACTTGTAATGAAAGGAGGGGTTGGTTGTTAGAGTTAGAACTAGATGGAGTTAGGGAGAGAGCTAGCTATGGGCACTTGTAATATAAGTTAGTTCTTTACATTTCTGAAGTTTTTGATCGTTGAAGTTGTGTTTTTCCAAGCTTTTGAAGTCAAATTTGTAAGTTGAATTTATTGCAATACAAGTTTCATTTTGGAATTCAGTCTTTTCATAGCCTTATTTATCATTATTGTGATCCTCATTTCAAATTCTTGTCTTCATAAAAGTTGTTCCTTTTTACGTTTTCTTCAACTTCTCTGTTTAGCATTTCTTCAAATTCGTCCAAATTCATAGAGTTAGTACCCATTTTCTTAAGTGCTGTCCTGTGCATTTACTGTTCATCCGTGGTGATACCTTCTTCCATTCATTCATTTTGAAGTCTTTCTAGTCCTCAAATAACTCTGAGTTCTTCATAAGAGTTGTTCCTCTCTTGTATCTCTAAGTTTTATTCTTCTTGCACTTTGTCAAATTCCTCTTCTTTTGAGCTTTAGAATTAAGTCTAGGTGCTGATTTTCTGTCAATTACTGTTCATCCAAACCAATAGGTCCTAGTTTTTCAAGTTTTTCCTTATCTTCCTTTCATTTTCTGTTTCTGTGTTCTTCATAAAAGTTCTTCCTTTTTCCATTCTCTACAACTTTCATGTTTTCAACTTTTTCTAATTCCATTCATATTTCAAGTTATTTCATTTCTTCCAACCCCCATTTCCACTTGAATTCTGTTTTGTTTTCACCTTAAAGTTTCAAACTTGTTATCTGCAAACCCGTTCTTCTTAAGTGTTTCAAACATACCCGAAGCGGTGATTCTTCTTCAAATCCTCTCACGGCGTCGACTTCCTAGGCGTAACGATCATCATCAAAGGCTAGGCGTGGAAACAACGACGTTCTTCACTCAATTGGCTAAATTTTCTTTACTTATCCCTTGTCATTTCAAGTTGTAATTTCATTTCCGTTAGTTGTAATCGCACTCAAAACCCAAAAATTGGTTTTTTTCAAAACACAAGAATATTTTCCAACTAAGAAAAATAACCAAATTCCTTCCCCGTGGGATCGACCCGTACTTACCATTATACTCATGTTTTCAAATCTATAAGTGAGTGAGTGCGGTTATAAATATTTGAAATTTGTGTGGCACGGCAATTTTAACAACGACTGTCGAGCGAGCATCAATGGGGGTAGTGGGCCTACGACATCTATTCCCCTTTGGGCGAAAGGCCAACTGGGTACTGTTGGATGTAGCTGTGTTGGTAGTCGCCTAGGGACCGTTGCATGCTCTTGGCATTTTCACACGACTTGGTGTACTTGCAGTAGTCATCGAACATTGTCGGCCAATAGTAGTCCAGCTTTTTAATTTCAATTTTCATCTTCGGCTCAGCCAGGTGTGCTCCAGCCGAACCGACATAGATTTCTTTCATGACTCTCCAGGCTTCTTCCATAGAGAGGCATTGAAGGAGTATTTTCTTCATGGCGTCTAACATAATTCAGAATAGAATTCCGTTTCTGATTTTATCGGAGTCTTTTGTTCGGATCAGCCGGATCCTTTCTTCCCTTCGCTTGGGTAGCTACTGGTGTTTAAACCATTGCATGAGAGGCTCATACCAGTCGGATAATCTGACCATTTCTGCGGTGGCTACTTCAGGCTCTTCTCCACTTGACTGTTCTTCTATCATGATGGTGACCTGCTGTTGGTTTATCACCCGTATGTTGAGCGATTCATCAAGCGGGATTGCCAGTGAGCTTGCTAGCTTCACTAATGCATCGGCATGTGCATTTTGACCCCGATCGATAGGGTTTATTACAATAAAGTGAAACTTCTCCATGAGTTGCTTCGCCTTAGCATGGTAGTGGAGTAATTCAGCTTTTTGGACTTCAAATTGTACTTGGATTTGTTTGACGATCAGGATTGAATCCCCAAACACTCGCAGCATGCAGATAACCAACTGGAGAGCCACCTGGAGATCGATAATTAGGGCTTCATATTCTACTTCATTATTTGTGCAGGCTTTGTTGATTGAGCAAGAGGTGTGTAGCACCTCTCCTATGGGGGATTTGAGGATGACGCCCGCCCCTGCTCTTATTCTTTTTTGTCCTTGCGGGGATGTTTCTGTTCTTGAAGCACCCTCAATGTACAGCTGCCAGGTGGCTTGCTGGACTTGGCCCACTTCTAAAGTTTCTTCTTCGGGGAGCTCCATGAACAACAGAGAATTTTTAGGCATCGGGTGCACCGTAAAGAAATCTGCAATGGCCTAGCCTTTAATGGCCTTTTGCGGCACATAAGTAATGTCAAACTTCATGAGAATGACAACCCATTTGCCCAGTCGCCCTTTCAGGACTGGTTGAGAGAGTATGTGTATGACCGGGTCGGCCCTGGATATTAGCTTGACTTCATGCGATAGCATGTAATGCCCCATCTTCTTGGCTGCAAACACAAGAGCAAGGTAGACCTTTTCAATATATGCATATTTTGTTTCAACCCCGACCAATCTTCGGCTGAGGTAGTAGAGGGCGTGTTCTTTTCCTTCTTCACTGCTCTAGGCTAGCATTGCCCCCATAGAGTATCCAACGGCAACCATGTACAGGATCAACGGCCGCCCTTTAACATGTGCCCCTAGGACTGGCGGGGTATTCAGGTATTCTTTCAATTGACTGAAAGTATTTTGACATTCTTTGCCCCAATGGAATGGAGTATCCTTTGTCATTAATTTATGGAACAGCTAGCACCGCCCAGACAAGTTGGAGATGAACCTACGGATGTAGGCTAGCCGGCCTTGCAACGACTGTAATTTTGTCAGGCTCCTAGGGGGAGGCAGCTCCTGGATAGCTTTGATTTTTGCAGGGTCTATCTCAATCCCCCGATATCTGACTACGAAGCCGAGGAATTTTCCATTGGAGACGCCAAAAGCACACTTCATCGAATTCATTTTGAGTTCATGCAGCCATAGCCTTTCAAATATAATTCTGAGGTCAGCCAGGTGGTCCTTCCACTTCTTTGCCTTGACGACCAAGTTGTCAATGTAGCACTCGACTTTACTGTAGAGCAACTCATCGAATATTTTCATCATCGCCCTTTGGTATGTGGCGCCAGAATTCTTAAGGCCGAAGGGCATCCGTTTGTAGTGGAATATCCCTTTGGGCGACCAAAAAGCTGTGTGGATTCGGTCATGCTCTACTATCCAGATCTGATTGTAGCCGGACAATCCATTCATGAATGACAATGCCTCATGGCCGGTAGTGGCGTCGATCATTGCTTCGGTAATTGGCACCGGCAAATCATCCTTCGGGCAGGCTTTATTCAGGTACCAAAAATCTACACAGATATGGATCTGGCCATTTTTCTTCTTGACAGGCACAATGTTGGCCAGCCATGTAGTATGTTGGTTCTCCGCCATGAAGTCAACATCTATCAGCTTGTCGACCTCCATGCAGATTTGACTTATCAATTCAGGCCTCATTCGTCGGGGTGATTGCTTCACTGACCCAGCTTTAGGATCAATGGCTAGGATATGTTGGGTGACTGCAGGGCTAAGGCCTAGCATTTCTTTATAGTTCCAAGAAAAGCAATCTCGGAACTCCTGGAGCAGCTTCATATATTGCCCCATCTCTTCGAGTGATAAGAGGGCACTGAGGAAGGTCGGCCTAGAATCATCCTTTGTGTCGAGGTTTATTTTGACCAATTCATCAACGGTGGCTTGGCCGCCATCTTATATTTTTGGAGGAGCCGGCTGTAGGTCTACGAAGCCTTCATCATCTTCTTTAGCTTCGAGGACCTTGTAGATGTATTCTTGTCTTATTTCGCCTAACGGCGGGACTTCAGATTTGCCTTGTTCTAAGCCAAAAGGATGGTGATTGGGCTGAATGATCAGCTCTATTGTCGGCAGTGTATGCTCTGTGCAGCTTGGACGCCGGCTTATGGGAGGAGCGCTTTCAAGGGCGGGCTGACTTTCATCAGCTTTTGACTATTGCGAGTCATTGTTGGGAATTGGAGTTGCTTCCATAGAGATGGACTCCCAGCGTTTGCACGGAGCAACAGCACCATGACCATTATGCGCCCGTGGCCGAGATGGGCTCAAGCCTTTCAATTCAGTCGATGACTTGGTTAGTTCATAATCTCCTATGTATTCGTCATAAATTGCCCCCAGGGAGCCTTCACTTGTTACAGTGCAAATGGAAATCATGTCGACTTCTTGGTAGTCTTCAACGGAGAAACCCAGCCCCGGGTGCTGAGTAACTTGTAGCAATCTTCTGTCCATGTTTTGTGGATACCATAGTTCTGTGAACATCTTCTTTTTACTTGAAGGTTGGTAAAAGGAGATGTGTTGTTTTCTGACTAGCTTGATCGCACGGCCAGTGATGTAGGGGAGTCCCGTAATTGGGACAGGTGGATCAAGTATCTCTTCGGAGAATCGACAATCATCATCCCCCTTTTCGGGTTGCTCCTTGGCCACATAGACCATGGTGGTTTGGCCGTCAGGATTAGAAACCTCCAGGGTCTTCAATACTTTGACTATTTGAGAGTCTGCATCAACTACGGGTTTGGTGACCCCTGGTGGGACCTTGACATCCCCAAGTAGCTCTTCGAGTTTTAGTGCCCCCGGTTCTGGGTAAATGTTGAGTTGCAGTGCTCTGAGGTCTCCTTCTTCCTCAACTATGAGTGACACCTCTGGGGGAGCCACGTAGTCAGGCGGTGGCGGGGGAAACCAGTCGTCGGATTCTATTTTATTCTTCCCCTTCTCCTGAGCTGGAGGGTTGGGCTTCTTCGGCTTCTCTAGATACAGAGATGCATCTAACAAAGTGGCACTTGAACACCTCGAAAGGGTGTAAGTCAACGAACACTCTTTATTCTTTCCTATTTTGAGGGTACTTTATGCATTGGTGGAGGGTGGAGGCCACCCCCTGATTTTTATGCAGCCATGGCCGACCCAATAGCGCCTTGTATGACGTATCAGAGTTTATCACATGGAATTGCACTTTGGTAGTGAAGTCGCTGAGTGAGAGTTCAAACTCTGCCATGCCCATGGGGACTTCAAATTTCTTGTTGAAGTCAACAATTCTCATATCCCTAACCTTGATCAAGTGCACATCAAAGTAGTACTTCTGATATACCCGATAGAAAAGTATGTTTACTGCAACCCCTAGGTCAATAAAGATTATGCCTATAGGCTTGCCATTCAGCTGCCCCCTCATGTATAGCAGTCTATTATGGTTGACGGAGGGCAAAAGCATGTCATCCCCCGTGAATGTCATAGCCACCCCTAACTTCGCCTCGGCAAAATAGCTCTCGAAGTATGTCGGGGTTTGTAGGGCCGTGATAACGGCTTGTCTTGTTTCTTCGTCGAGGGAGAGTATATCCCAGATAAAAAAGCTTGCGGGGATTCTCTTCAGCTGCCTTACTATTCAACTGGTGGTTCTGACGTTGGTCAATTGTAGTTCTTCAGACCTTTTATGCCTGCCCTCAGGGTGCTCTTGAGGAGCTAGCTCAGGAGGTGGTTCATATTTTTCTTCAGGTGGCACCTGAACTTGTTGCACCGGTCCGGTCGGCTCCTTCCTTGGCACAAATTCGACGAAGCTTGGAATGCTCGCGTAGTCTTTATTTGCTGGAGGAGAAGTTGTTGAGGGTAAGGTGGGAGCACCCTTGACCCTCCATTGTTGCTACGGATGTGGCCGCTTACCCTCTCGAGAGGATAGAAATTCGGCAAAGGAGGGGACCCCCTGGCTGCTTGCACACTCTGGGTAAAGCCCTGGTGAAGGAGGAATTTCTGCACCCTTGACTTCAGGCTGGGGAACCTGGTATGGTTGTTCACAACATAACATGATGTTGTGGTTATCCTTAGGGAGATGCCCCCATTTTCTTCCGGACCTAGTAGCATGCTGGGAGGTGGAAGCTTCAGCTTGGTTTGCCTCTGCTAGTGCGAGGCGTATCTCTTCATCCTCTTCTTCAAAGATTCGGACTGTTTCAAATAGGGCCGCAAGGGCATTGCAGGATATGGCAAGGCCTTTTCTTTTACTCTTGGGTTCCTTCTTCTTTTTCTTCACAGTCGATGGCTACTCCCTTGGAGGTTCATCCCATATGCCGGGTTGTTCAGCTTCAGCTTTAGCTTTGGCTTCTTCTGCTAATTCCAGGGACTCAAGATGTTCCCAAGGGACATATTCCTTCATCTGGACAGGCTGAATTTCAGGCTGTTCATATTCATCTAGCCCATTAATGGTTTCTTGAAGCTGTTTCAATGCCGGATTGGCCTCTTTGTGCACATGCATAGGGATGTATTTCTTCTTATTGGTGGTGAATCTTCTGATGACTAGCTGAGGAGTTGTCTCATGCTAGACGGGGGTCACGGTCAGGGGTTCCAACTGAGGTGTGACACCTCATATATGAATTCCCGGGCCACGACGAAGCACTGCCCTTCTTCTTGTTTTAGATGGCACGGTGTGCCAATTTCTTTCATCTTATGCTTGCGCTAGGATATAGGCCTCATAGGTGTGTTGAGTGCAGGCTTTAGCCACTTCTTCAGGTAGTTGTTGATATAAAGATATCATATTGATTGTTACCCCCAGAGTGGGCATCTCATGCGGGCGCGGAAGATCGACTTTGTGCTCCCCCATTTGTAATTCTCCCTTCTTGATCAAAGACTCAATAGTGTCTTTAAAGATATAACATTCCTCGATAGGGCGCCCGATCATTTGATGATACAGGCAGAAATGAGAATCATCTTTTCTTCTGAGATCACCCGGCCTCTTTGGTTTTAGGAGGGTGATCTTGTCAAATTTTGTAGCCCATTCCAACAAAAGTCGAGTCTTATCTCGAGGGAATGAATATAGCTTCTTCATTTTATCCTGTAGGGATGGACCTTCTTGCCGATCGGCGGGCTTGGACGGGGGAGACTGACAGGGACATCAAAGCAAGGCCTGTGTTAAATGGGTTTGCAATTGTATGACAACTATAAGCCAAAATGTGAGTCTTTAAGTTTTAGTGGGTTTCTTTACAAAAGGCCATGTTGGCCCGGCGGGACCCCCACCTCCTTTCCCATTGGTCCACCTAGGCTCTAGGGTCCATGTGGGACTGGTCCATGGTCCACCTTGAACTTGGACCAAGGAGAGGAAGGAGAATTCAAACTTCTCTCCCCTTTTTTCAAAGGGGCGCCCCCTTTTATAGTATTTAATTCATGTTGTAATTTTTTTATTATTGATCATTTGACCACATGGGAGATTAGTATCTTATCTCCTATTTGCCCCTCCCTAACCCTAGATCTAGGGATAGTTTAGGTCTTTTTATCTATTTCTATATAAGCTTGTTTTTCCACGTTTCATAGAAATTATTGAAAAAAATTGAATGAGTTTATGTGATTTGCCAAGGGGCGCACCTCCCTCTCTCTCCCTTCTTCTTGTTCCTCATCTTCTTCCTTCCTAATTCAGGATGTGAAGCCCTAAATATTGGAGTGAATCCAACTTCTACCTCTTCCTTGGAGTGTGAAGCTCCGCTGCCGCCGCCGTCGTCGCCATCCGAGCCGCCACAAGCCACCCTCCACCTTGCTGTCCTGAACCACGAAATCCAGAACAGCAACCTAAAGAACAGGTTGGTGCTCCCATTCCATAGCTCTGTTCGAGCTGAGATTTTGAGGAGTTGTTCCCCTTTGTGTTAGCTTTCCACCAATATAAATTTTGTTCCATTCCGATCCCATTTACCCCTCCTCCCAGGTCGTTCTTCCTACCCCTCGCAATCTGCCTTGTTGCAGATCTACAGGATAGAGTTCTGTTCTTCTATTTTTCCCGCCCCTCAAAACACCTTTAAAAATTTCCAAAATAATTTTGTACGTTCCCCACATAGTCCTCTTCTACCCATAAATTCCAGAAGCCTTAAATCCACAGCCAACCCCTCAGTCAAAAATCGTATTTAGACAGCTCCCATCCTATTCTGCTGAATCTGGATTCCGAGCCAGAAAAGAGTCCGTGCCACAGTAATTTTCATTTTCAATCCTTTTACTGGATGGCTCTGAAATCAACATATGTCATAGATTTTTGAGTCCTCTTTCCAACGGTGCCAACCGCGTCTCAATCCGACAACAGATCTAGGCGTACTGGACGTTCTCGTGGAAGCGCACATTTCTGCTCCGAGGCAGGCTTGCAAAAAGGGGTCACCGGATAATTCCAGCAAAAATACGACGGGATAGATTCAACGATTGCCACTCCTGGGGGTCGACCAGGGACCCTCCACTACCATCCTGGTGCACCGCCGCCTTCAGCAAATCCCAGGAGGTCAACGTCCCTTTGGACATCCGTGTTCGATGTCCTGCCGGCCAGCAAATCACAAAACTGGAGCCACTGCCCGCCGCCGCTCGAAACCAGTCGCCTTGCTACCCGTCAACCCAAATTCGGTGCTCCCGGCATGTTTGTGTAGCCCTTTACTTACCTGCATGGAGTGGGCAATAAATTTCACTTCTGTAACATTTGGCTAATTACTGTACCGGGAGAACGAAGCTTGGCCAGGAACGTCTTCCCCACGCCCGGTAGCGTGGAGGTATTGTTTCCGCTCCTCACTCGGCATTATGATTATTCCGTATATAATTCTATATGCCACTGCTAGAGTGTTAGGCTAACTTATCTCACTCAAATTTCAATCACCGCTGCGAGAGAGAGTGAAACCCGTCCCGTGACCCGATCCGGGCACGAAAGTGAGAGTTGACCACCCTGACTCATTGTCGGTTTCTCAACCACACACATACGCACGCTTCCCTCGCTAGGGACGATCGCGAGTTCGCCTAGAGTTCAAGGTTTGCATCTCATTTGGCGTCGAGACGCGTCCCGTCCCGCATCAGAGACTCAGCTACCCCTTTGTCTTTTTCCTTCTGTTGTTCAAAGGTCTTGAAGTCGACCGTGTGCACTTCTTGAGATGCCGGTCGTTTGTCAGCCAACCTGGCCTGCTGGCTTGAAGTGGTGGGAGCGGCAGAGTACTTTGAGAGGAATGCCTCGACTTTCGCCATAACATTATTCAGTCGGCCAAATGACTTAATTTTGGTGCCTATCATTCTTTCCAGCACCTCTCTTTTCAACTTTTGCTTGCATATTTGGACAGCGTCCTCCTGATGCGGCGGGCGCCTACACCTCATGCTGAGGTTCCTCCATCTTTTGATATATTCTAGGGCGGACTCATCGTTCCTTTACCTGGTTTCATATAGTTCGGCCACCGTTACCTCCCTCTCGGGGATGTGGAACCTTTCTTTGAACTATCTTTGCATGTCGGGCCAATCAAGAATAGACTCGGGTTGTAAGCTCGAGTACCACTCTAAGGCAAGCCCCGTTAATGTGGACCCAAAGAACTTTAGCAGGTATGACTCATCAGTAGCTAAGTCGCCCATCACATTAGTGTAGTAGGCAATGTGCTCGCGTGGATACCCTTGCCCATTGAACTTTTCAAACTTCGAAGGCTTAGTGATGCAAGGGGGCAGCATCTTGGCAGCATGATGAAATGGATATGGTACCCTATATACATCAAACGAGGTATAGTCGCCATCACTCCTTTTCGCCAGCTTCATTTCTATCATCTACTCGACCTTGAGCTTATTCATCACCGCCGAGTTAACCAGGCTTGGGTAGAAGTGAGCTTGTTGCATGTGCGGCATTGTTAACACGGTCGTGTGGGGCGGGGCAGGCCCCACATGAAATTGGAAGATTGGAGGTTGCGGGGCAGCCGTAATCTGTTGTTGCGGGGGAGGAATGCCCCCATCATAGTTGGGCACTGGCTGCGAGGCAATCGCCTATGGTGAGGCTTCAAATGCCTTGCCACTGCCCCCTTATGTCCTAGGGGGGATTTCGAGCTACCTGGGTGCGAAGGTATGAGTATCCCTCTCGCTCAGTTGCTTCTTTAATGCTTCGATTTCTTGCTGGTATCTTTGCAGTAACATCAGCAAGGCCGGATCGTTGATAGAAGGGCTGGAGAGGCTTCTACGCTCCTCAAATGGCGTCTCTTCATACGAGGTAGATGGCACTCCACTGTCATCTTCAATTGTAATTACATTGGCAGTTAAGGTAGCCGCAGTCTCCTTTGGATCTGTTGTCCCTGCGAGGGTTTGCAATGCCTCACTAGCGGCCTTCCCTCTTCTTGTGAGAGGGCCCGACCTCTCAGCAATCTTGGCAACTTCTTTAGGCTCATTAGGCAGAGTCCCATAGTGACCAGCCACTCCGACCATGTGACAAGTGTTGATTTGTATCCTTTCACCTCTTCTCTTTGCACGTCTTGTCAGGTGACCATGGAAGGTCAGTCTTTCAAACACCGAGACTCTTGGTGGATCTTCTTCATGGCGGGGAAGCTCATAGCATCTTGATTCCGCATCTTCTATTTCAGCCGGGTCGATTGGACATTTTCAACCCCCTTCAATAGTGGTGATGGCTTATAGTAGCCGTTGCCTCCCTAAGGAGGTGTTCCCGACCCCACGGAGGTATCCAAGCACGGCCTGGGTGATGTCTTCTTCTTCATAATCAGGGTAAACCACGGGTGGCAGTACCCTTGTCTGTGCTGGGGGCCCATAGGTGGGCTGACCCTCTTTGACAGTCTTGCCATGCCTTTCGACATGTAAAGAGGTGTTCGCCCGCCGCCCGTGGGCTCGGGCAAGTGGTTGGCGAGACGCCCTTGCTGGCATCTCATTCTTCTTCATCTTTTTCTTCTCCTCCTTCCTGGGCTTGTCAACCTCGACAGACTCCAGTTGAGTTGTCACTAGGACCCAAGTTGGCTTGGGCGCCCAGACTTGCTTGGTCTTGTATGGCCTTCGGGCCGGCCCATTCTTCGGCCAGCGGCCCGTTTCAGTATTCTTCTTTTCTATTCTCCCTAGTGCTTGGAAAGAGTTACGCACATGGATATTTGGTATGATCCGCTCAGGGACCACTTCGGCTCTTTGGCCATTAAGGTGTATTCTGATGCCTCCGATCAGTACTGATTTGCCGGTGCTGGAGATCCGACCTTTGGGGATAGCAGCAGCAGCATTTCTTCAGCTCCTTCTTTGGCGAGATGCCATCTTCTTGATAAACGGGTCCATGTCGAAATGGATGTGGTGGACAAAATAGCCCACGGTGTTGACCTACGTGCGATCGGCAGTAGTTGCAGGTGACCCAGCAGCGGCATGCTTGGTGGTAGAAGTCCCCATGGTGGGGATATGGACTTCGACGGGCTTGGGCCCCTCAGTCTCCAACAGGTTGACAAAGGCCACCCCCAAGAAGTAGGGGAAGCCCACCATTAGAGGAAAGTTGCGGAACTTGATCGGCACTGCGAGATAGCCACGGTTGGCATGGCTTGTGATGACTTATGGTCCGAAGTTGACGGCCATTGTAATCGTCAGAATATGATCCTACAATTGCAAGGAAAACAGTTTAGAATTTCATGACAAGGCCGTAGGGCCCTTAATCCCGGTGAAGAGATGAAGGGAAGTCTTGTCCCACCGGGCGTGCCAGACTTGTGGATGCACTTTTGGGAACACTTCTTTTGTTTATTCATTTTTTCATATGTTCATTCGTTTATTCGGTTTATTGAGTGCGAGGGTGTGCCAGTCACCTAGGTGATGATTTATTCGGGCTTCAAGGAAGCCCTTGGTGCGCTCAATCTAACTAGTCAGACAATTGTGTGTGTCGTGTCGGGACAGACAACCCGCAGCGCCATTAAGGTCACGACGTTAATTACATCCCCTCAGAGAGGAAAAAACCCTTGATCAATCACCGAGAAAAGGGGCCCTATGGCTTGAAATTCATAATAACGAAGCGAGAGGGAGGTCTCGGATTGCTTTTAAACAAACCCCCACATTGGGGCGTAAACATTCGTAAATTCTTATATGTCGGTCATTTGCAGACCATTTCTTGTTCGGACGGAAGCCCACATTTGTAGCAAAAAGGATGGCGATGAAACCGTACAAATGTCTGCCACGTATGCGGCAAGTTTAATGCGGATGCGGGATTGGATCCCGACAGAGATGGGTCAAGTTAACGAACTGTTGGCCCGAAATGACTTTGGATCATGGCCATGTCGGGAGGGGCTCCCGAGGTCCACGTCCAATTCAGTGGGGCTTCATCGCTTTTCTCTTCACACCTAGTCCAGAGGAACAAGGGTCCCTAGGTATGCGCAATTATAATATTTTTATTATCATCATTTCGGTTATTGAGTTTTATTGTTTATTCATACCCATGGGTGGTTCATTTTATTTATGGGTTTCATATCTTTTCTTTCATTTGGTTAATTATTTTTTTTGAGGCACGTCGATTTAGAGATGGAAGGAGGCACGCCGGTTTGTGGGCTAGACCAAAAAAAAGGGGGGAGGGCGCACCGGTTTCTGTGGGGGAGCAGGGGCGATGGTTTAAGAGCACAGTCATGGGGGCGCACCGGATAAGGGAAGTCATGGGGGGCGTGCCGATTCCAAGGGTTGATGGGGGCGCGTGCCAATTTCTAGCGAGCTTGTGGAAATGGGTTTTGAGAGAGGGGTTAAACCGGCATGGTGCCGCGGGGCACCGGATTAGGCCGTGCCAGGTTAAAGTTTAATGAATTGGGCTTCATTTTGTCTTGTTCTTATTTTTATTCGCTTGCAGATTAACAGATGGTTAAAGTATTTGTTCATCTTGCAAGATAGGTTAATGAGAGGATTTAAATGTTTTGCTCTCCCCTGCCAAGATGCATCCACAAGAGGCTTTGATTGTTTCATTCAGAGGTTTATTATATGAAAGTTTTGGAACTTATAGGTTCGGTTTATGTCTGGTTCAGAGGGATTCAAGCATACACAGTTTTTTTTGTCCTCAGAGAGCTCTATTTGTTCAATCACCCTTACGTGCATGTGTTCCTTGTTCTTATTGCTCATATTCCTGGCGAGAATTGGGAAGCACCTCCCTCGGACTGAGGTTTGCGAGAGGAAATGGGGGATCGTCAAACGGAATATTTCGGGACGACTCCAAAAATTGGGTGGAGCTGGAGATGGCTATCCCAGAACCCAGAGGTGAGTGCAGAAGCCCGAGGACTAGCCTTCAAGCGTTCTAACAACTCACGGGCCGTAGCTTCGTAGGAGCTCCAATGGGACAGATGTTCACCATGGAAGGCTATGAATGTTCACCCCTTAGATGGGTTCCCTCGAAGGCCATACCATAGAGAGGCAGGCTTCTAAGGGCCCTGGATGATTAAAATGTAGGGAGAGAAGAGAAAGAGGACTACTGGGGTAGAACGCATTGTGTACTTGCAAAAGCCTTTCTTTTTATTCATTCATAGAAGGGGAGAGACAAAATGCTAACGGAGGGAGACCATCCCATAACAAAGGAAAAATAGAAGCGAAAGAGAAAAGATACAATGGTGGGAGGAGAGGAAAGCCCAAGCCCCTTCCCAAGCTCACCTCTCTTCTCTCGCACTCACTCTCCTTTCTTCACCTCACAGGGCCCGAGTGGATGAAGCTTCTTTCTCCCTTTCGATCCCCGAGAGCTCAGGGAGGAAGGGCGCTCTTTCTCCAACCGATTGGAATTCGAACCCACCTCAAATTGCCACCCGATTGTCTCTCACTCTTTTGTCGGTTCTCCTTTAGCCCATCCCCTTCACCGCGGCGCTTAGGAAACAGACCCCTCATATATATAGGACGCATTGACGGGTTGCCTTGCTTACAGAACGGCCAGTGGGGGAGAATTCCCGCCACCCAGAGTTGCTCACCGCAATGTCAGGAGTTGACCTGCTGCGTTGGCTTCTTCTTGTTCGTGACGTATGCTGGCGTTCGAACGAGGACGAGATGTTCACAGATTTGCCGGGAGATCTGCTGTTGCTGCCACCGTCGCTGCTTGCTTCGCTGTTGCCGCCGCTACGCTGTGGAATGAAGGTGGAGACAGGACTTCGTAGCATTGAATGTTATGTTGATTCAACTTCTATGCATGAGATTGATGCGAAACAAACTGTCAAAGGTTGGATGGGATGGCTTCGGGTTAAACTGGTGTGGCCAGGGGGCACGCCGATTTAACCCCACATGTGTTAGCGTGTCGGGCTTCATTGCACCTAGATGGCGTGCCGATTTAGTATCTAAGTGGGGGGCGGGCAGGTTCAATAGCTTCTATGGGTGCGTGGTTCAAGACCATCCAAGGGCACCCCGATTTATGGCAATAGAGGCACTGCTACACCAATTTAAGTGTCAAAAGGTTTCTTCCCCGCTTAGCGGCGATTCGGAGAGATGCTTGCCCTCCCGTAATACTTTAGTTGTAATGCGCCGCCCCCGGGGTGTTTAGTTCAAAGCCTCTGAGTCCCAGCTTAGGACTCTGTGTGGTTTCCGGCGCGTGCCGAACCTGCGTCCGAATTCATGGATTTCTTCTGATTCGGCCTTCGGAACCGTCGATTGGGGAGCCGGGGCCATCTTTTCTGCTCGATGGGCTTCCTTATCGGGTAGCGGAGCATGAGGTATGTCTTCGTCCTACTTGGAGGAGGTATAGGGTTTGTTCAGCCTTTCTGTCTTCGACTTGCTCTCGGGTGCCGGGACGTGCATGCCGTATGCTCATCATTTTTTGACGTCCATAATTCCTCAATCAAAAATGCCTTCGTACTAAAAATAAACTTCCAGATTTAAGAAGGCATAACATGTCAAAATATGAAACAATGGTTCAAGTCCAATAAGATTGAATACAGCCATTTGCATGAAAGTTCAGTTCAAAACTCATGATCCAATTAAACTTAAACCAATAGTTTTATATCTTGGGCAATCATAGAACTCCATAAAGAAGATTCCTCATTAAGATTTACTCTGATAAAAGAGCTTAGCTACAGATAGAAATCCTCCCAAGAGTTCAAGGCATTCAAGGAAATTGGAGTAGGCAACCCTTCATGAGATTCAGATTTTCAAGGCAATTCGGACCCAAGCTGGAACACAGCAGATGATGAACATGATGCAAGAGCTGATGAAAACATGGAGTGCACTTGGGTAGATGACTGGAAATTGACACTGAACACTTTCCCTGAAGATGTGTAGAGAATGCTATCAACACGAGCAAGCACAGATCAAACATTTTTTTTGTTAAATATTGTCATGAAACATTTTTCATTTTTAATGCAAGTCAATTGAAAAACACACATCAACAAGTGCATTCAACCATGCTTTTCAATTTGCTTGAGGCCCAACCAAAAAAAAATCATTAATCACGAAGCACATGATAGCAAGCATGACCAATTTGTCAAAATAGATTGAGCTCCCCCTGAGAATATGCCATCAGCATGATGAATTTAAGAATAGACCCCCTCAACTTGTGCATGAACTTCAAAATGCATTTGAAGGATTAACCAAGGGGCATGCCGCCTATGGCTTATGTGAACATTCTACCCATAGTACTTGGCGAAGAACTTGATCCAAAGATCCTCTCATGCATAATGACAATTTCCAGTTGGTGTTAATCCAAACTTCCATAGATCACAATTCAATATACCAATGGGTCATGCCATGATGATGCATTGAGAATGTAAGACATGCTAGACATGAAGTGTTGGGTCCTTTAAACGTGAAATACATGAAAGTACATGAGACCACTAGATGATGATCAAACTCTACAGCACATGCAGATTCAAGATGTTCACAATGCCTTTCAAACTGAAGTGCAAGACTCTCAAACTCCCCCTTAATCTAATGCTCATGGAAGATAGGACAACCAGACAAGGGTTAAGTGTCCATATGCATGATGAGTTGGGCTATAAGTAGCCATGACACACATCATCAAAACCAATGGTAATCAAAAAATACATATGGTTGTTAGATCGGAAGTAGCACAAGCCAGCAAACCACTCATCATCATATTCATCAAATTTATTGTGAGCACAGACAAGACTAAACTACAAAAACTGACAGAAAACCTAACATGCAAAAGTAACCATAAGTTGAAAATTTAAAATTTATTCACAAACTTGTGCCTTGAGCTTTTATTTCCAGCTGATCCTTTGTTCAGCTCCAAGGCACCATGCACCCAAAATTCTCATTTTGAATTTTTAGGTACCCAAGTTTTCTTGGGTCCTTGCGAGTTAGTTCTTCTAGCAACTGTATTTCTCTTCTTCAATGCACTCAAGTCATCTTCCCTCATTGTATGGCAGTCATACATTTCATGTCCAATTCTCCCATAATAGAAACAATACACAAGGGATTTGACATGTTTCTTATGTGCATGTGCATGTGCATTAAGCTTTTATGGGTGAGCAGAGAGATTAACATGTTTACCATGAAGATGGGTGCTTCTTTTTGTAGTACAGTGAGTAAAGGGAGTGTTGGAGACCCCAAATTTACCTGCCCAAGCCTTTTTTTGCATGAACAGTTGTCGATCATGCTGGTGCGTCGGCCTGCCCTGGTGGGTGCGTCGACACATCGGGCCATCTTTAGGCAGTTGAGCAGGAGTGTGTTGTGCACACCTCTTCCCTGTGTTAACCTGTCCCATGCTCTTTTTTTCTCCATTGTTCATCTTATTTTTGCATACTTTTAAGTCATCATTTTTCATAATAAAACATTCATGCATAAGATGCCCAAATTTTCCACAATAAAAATATGAAGCTTTCCTTCTCTTAAACACGCGACGCGTAGCATTAGCCTTCCTAGCATGCACATCAATATCGACAAATCCATTTTTCTATTTTTGATTGAATGTTTTCTTTTTTTGATTTTTTTTGATTTTTCTGAGTTGTGCATTGTTTTTGGGGGAACACTAGATGTGATGGGCTAATTTGAGCCAGAAACAAAAGATCTAGAGGTGTATAACTTGTTCCCAAAGGATTTTTTGTTGACAGGTTTATACCCCAAACCTTCTCTTTGAAAATTGACTTGTGTTCCCAGAAGTCTATCTAGGTTGTCTCTACCTTGCATAAATTTTGACAGTGAGTCATTTAAGTCTTTAACTTCATCCTCCAATGAGGAGATGTGGAATTCAGAACGAGTCAACTCCTCCTCACACACAGCCACTTGCTCATTCAGCATGGTATTCACTGTTCTAAGTTTTTTAGTTTCCAATTCTAACTCAGTTAGTCTTTCAGAATGATCATTTACTATGTTTTTACCTTTCTCAAGGGTGACCATCTTTTTATTTAACGCATCATTCTTTTCTCTAAAATTTTTGTTCTCTTCAATCAGCTTTTCATTTTCATCAGCCAAAAGTTTATCTTTAATCAGTTCATCAATCAGCAATTGATCATTTGACATTGATTTAGATTGGTCTTGAAGTTATTGTACAATCTCTTCCAATCTAGTGATTTCAGCTTGCAGAGTTCCATTTTCATCGCTCAAATAGCCAATGTTTTCTTTATGCAAATCTAAGTCAAGCATGAGAGTTTCATTAAGCTCCTCAAGCATAAGGCAATTCTTATAACGGGAGCTATCATTGGAGCTATTTTCAAGTCTTCTTCTTAACTTTTTGTTTTCATATTTTATCTTCTTGTATTGCTTGCCAGCTCATCATATGCATCCACAAGCTCCTCAAATGTAAAGTCCTCGGAGTCAGAGCTTACCTGAGATGTCGTTGGATCACTTGATCGATCTGGACTGTCTGCCATGAGGCAATCATTCCTTCGTTCTTCCTTTTCATGGATGTCCATCAAACCATCCAGAATCTGCTTAGCTGTGTTGCAGGTAGATATAAAGGAAAACGTCTTGGGATCAATGTAGATGTTTTATCTACCCCACCCCTAAACTAATAAACATATGCATATGGGCATGAAAGCGTGAACAAAAGGGCGATAAGAGATAGAAAACGTACCGTGATCGCCACCAAGGATTAACAACGCCAAAGGGTGGACGAAAGGGATGCAACGGCGCCGTGTACCTTGGAAAATGCTGAAGACTTAATCGCACTTGATATAGGGATGCGGGAAATGATGTGGGATCTACCTCCTCGCCTTCTAGTGTTGGAGTTAGATGGAAGGCTCTATCACCACAGGATGTGGATCTAGAGGGGGGGTGAATAGATCAACTGGCTATTTAAAAAATTATGCCTAGAATCAAATGCGGAATTAGAAGAGCAGTAGACGAACACAACTAATGCACTGAAAGAAACACACAAGAGGCACAAGGCTTTTAGGTGGTTCGGTCAATCCGACCTACGTCCACCCCACATTCAACTCGAATGTGGATTACTGCTGATACACAGCTTCAAACCGCTGGGCTTTACAGCTTGCCAACAACGGCTGGGGCTTACAGCTTATCCCGACCAGAGGAACACCCTCTGCAACAGCTGAGCATCACAGCTTGCTCTGTTGGGCACTACAGCTTAGCCGACCAGAGGAACGCCTCTGCAACCCGCTGCCTCACAGCTTGAAACCGCTGACTAACAGCTTGATCGAACAAGAGTTTTCAAAAGAAAATAACAAAGACTGAAAAGCAAACGAAACATACAATCGAATGGAAGAAAGCCAAAAACGACTGTAGCTCAAGGTTGAGCAATATCAGCTCTGGTAACTGGACCAAGAGACTGATTCACAAACTCTCACGATAACTCTCTCAACTCATCTCTCTTCTTCTTCTTCTCTCCTTTTCTTCTTCTCTGCTTTTTCTTCCTCTCACAGTGGATCTCGGTGGCTACTTGTTTAGACTGGATGCATATACTTCGCCAACTTCGATCAGCCTCTATAGAAGATGAAGACTGATATTTATAACAGCAGCAGCTGGATAAGGGCGTGTGGCTTCCACGTTTTCCCGCCCAAGGAATTCTCCAGACTCGAGATGCTTCCATCCACGTGGCAGCATCTGGTCACCTTGTCCTCCTGGGATCACGAGCCATGTCAGCAATCTCAGTAGAGAGTCCCTGTCAAAACAGAGTATCGGATGATCAGGTTTAAGAACAACTCTGTATAGACTTTATCAGAAGCACTACGTTGTATAGACTTCATATAAGTGAAGGCTATGTACAGACTTGACCAAAAGCCTGAGACACTAACGAAGACACTGGACTGACACCAACTCGAAGACGAAAGACAAAACTGACACGAAGTGTAGTTACAAAACAAGAAGGACACGAGGTCTTAGGAAAAACAACACGAAGACAGAATAACAAAGAAGACTCAGACGTAGAGACAGCACGAAGTGAAACGAGAACGACACGAAGACATGAAACAACACGGAGACGAAACAGTAACCGACACGAGTTGAAAACAACACGAAGATGAAAACTGAAATCGACACGGAGTGTGGTCAAAGCTAGAAAGACACGAAGTCTAAAGCGAGAAACCAACACGAAGACAGAATAGAAACCGTCACGAGTTGAAAACAACACGAAGACGAAACAGTAATTGACACGGGTTGAAAACAACACGAAGACGAAAACTGAAATCGACACGGAGTGAAAACAACACGAAGACGAAACAATAATTGACACGAAGTCAAGGAGAAAAACATCACGAAGACAATGTATGCAACAGTGCAATGTCTAGACTTTAAGTCCAATGCAAACGGCTGTACAGACTTGAATATGTGAAGCCAATGTACAGACTTACTATAACAGACTGATGTGCAGACTTTGAAGAACAGTCCAATGTATGGACATTGAAATCGAAGACCAAAGTACAGACTTTGGCGAAGCAAAAGGCTGTATAGACTTTGCCTAAGACGATGCATGAACTGACGTTGTATATACTTAGCCTATGCAGACCAATGTACAGACTTTGAAGAACATAACGTTCAGCAGTGTATAGACTTAGCCAATGCATTATGGATGTATGGACTTTGAGACTTTGAGTGTGTGTTCAGTGTGAAGACAAGATAAAATGCATATAACACACATACAATCTGATAAAGTGATATCATCAAAACATAAACAGTGTTGCCAATTCATCAAAACAATGTGTTGCCATATGAAGTATAATTACATGTCAACATCATCAACATATAGGAGTCACAACAATCTCCCCCTTTTTGATGATGGCAACCCCCTATTATGTAGATTAGCAACATCCTGTCATACAGATGCATTTTTGATGAAAGACATGATTTATTATTCAGATTGTTATGCAGATGCATGTAGATGCTATGAATGACATGTTGCATGCTACAAAATGTAAGCAACTCCCTGCTAACAAAATTTTCCCTCTTTGCCATGCCATGATGTAATACACTCCCCCTGAATACACTCCCCCTGAATCTAATATTCAGACAATATTCTCCCCCTTTGCCATCAACAAATAGGAGGGAAAGTGAAGACAAGTGAAGAGAAAGAAAGTTTAGCTGACTGGCATTCTTGGCAAGTAGTTCAAAAAATTAGGCAATTAAAGCACAAAACCTTCAGTCACATGAACCTAGAAATGGCTTAGAAATTGAATTTCTGATTTAAATGTTATAAAAATGAAAGTTCATGCACTACATTCATTGGATTGAGATGCATGATAAAACAATAAACCTGAGTCATATTTACATGAGTGATTCAGTGTCAGAATATCTTACTTTAATAGACTCAGTAGAATGTGTTAAGAGAAATCAGGTCATGTATTGAAATTAAACAATTGACATCCATGAAATTTCTTCTAAGGAACAGCATTTTCAATATTGTTTCATTTAGGGCATTCAGGTACCAAAAGTCTTTTTGCGTAAGAGTATACGTTTATCAGACGCCAATACTCCTAGATACTCAACATTATGGACCATCTTGCCTATGATCAAATTCAATAGAATTGATTGACACCTTTTTGTGTGAGGGTACACGTTTATTAGACGCCAGTTACCCCCAGGTACTCAGTGAAAAATAACCTACTGTTTTGATCATTTTATACAGAGATAGCTGATACACCTCATGACATGAGTGGTGTCCACTTCTTTGATGAATCACTCAGTTTCTCAGTGATTTACCAGTCATTGCTCTGTCAATGCTATTTCTCAATTGATTTTCAATGTTTTTCAAAAGCTTTCTTAGCTGCCCTTTATTTGTTTCAGAATGACTTGTTTAAGGACAATACACATACTTAGCTTCTCTGACATGAATTCAGATGAGTTTTCATATTTCAGATATAATCAGCTTTGTCTGACATGAAATAAGATAAGGGTTGAGAGCTTTATCAATTTTCAGCATCCTTATTTACTGATTGTAGTCTTTCAACTCTAAAGATTATAGATTTAAACCATTAAGTCAGTCTTTAAGCAATTAAGGTTCTTATGAAAGAAGAAATCTGTTTTCTATTGCTTAATATTAGAACTGACTAAAAGATTGCCATATTGTCAGACTCAACCATTCAGAGTCAAGGATTGAATAAACGTAGCAATTCACCTCAAAATTCTGACAAGACTCCCCCTGACTATATGCATGCGATTTTGCAAAAGATGACAAATCAGATGATTTTTGAAGTTCATGCTTAATCAGACTATCTTATCGTGCAGTATGACCCATGCAGAAATATAGACATATCATGCATCTAGACATATGTATGCAATGATGATCATGAGTGCAATAAAGGATATGAGAGTCATGCATTATCACAAGTCTGTTGCACAATGTTTATTCAATCTATCAACAGCAAGTCCAAATCAGAAATTTACTCAAAGCAGCTCAAAAGTTTTATTCAAGTCAACAGAGAGTTCATTCATTATGCTGAAATTTACACAAGCCAAGTTCTCTTCTAAAAAATTTAAAATTTTCATTTCCAAGTGGCTTAGTAAAGATATCAGCAACTTGTTTGTCTGTTTCAATGAAGTCTAGTTCAATTTCCTTTTTGTTCACAGCATCTCTTAGAAAGTGATGTTTTATTTCTATGTGCTTAGTCCTAGAATGATGAATAGGATTTTTAGCAAGGCATATGGCACTAGTATTATCACATAGAATTGGAATACATTCCAATTTTATCTGATAATCATCTAGTTGGTGCTTAATCCAAAGTACTTGAGCAGCACAATTACCTGCTGCAACATATTCAGCTTCAGCTGTAGACAAGGCTACAGTGTGTTGCTTCTTAGATGCCCAAGATACTAGACAGCCACCAAGGAATTGACAGTAGCCACTAGTGCTTTTTCTATCTAGTCGACACCCAGCATAATCAACATCAGTGTAGGCTAGAATCTCTAACTCACACCTAGCAGGATACCATAATCCTAGCTCCTGGGTACCAAGCAGATATCTAAAAATCCTTTTCACAGCTTTAAAATGATTTTCCTTAGGACTGGCCTGAAACCTAGCACATAATCCTACAGTGAATTGAATATCAGGCCTAGATGTTGTTAAGTAGAGAAGGGATCCGATCATACCTCTGTATAATTTCTGGTCAAATGGGTTACCTTTAGTGTCTTCATCCAAGCTTGTAGAAGTACCCATTGGAGAAGCTATCTCTTTAAGGTTATCCATCTTGTATTTCTTGAGTAGATCCCTTGTGTACTTGGACTGAGTGATAAACATTCCTTGTTTGTGTAACCTGCAGTCCAAGAAACAATTTGAGCTCACCCATTGAGCTCATTTCAAACTCATTAGTCATTGTTTCAGAAAATTCCTCACACAGTTTGGGGTTAGTTGACCCAAAAATGATATCATCCACATAAATCTGTACAATAAGAATTTTAGAATGACTCACCTTTGTAAACAAGGTCTGATCAACTACTCCTCTAGTGAAATTTTGATCAGTGAGGAACTTGCTCAACCTGTCGTACCAAGCTCTGGGAGCTTGCTTAAGACCATAGAGAGCTTTATTTAATTTGTAAACATGATTAGGGAAATCTAGACATTCAAATCCAGGGGGCTGTCTAACATAGACATCCTCATTAATTTCCCCATTCAAGAATGCAGATTTTACATCCATCTGCTAGAGGATTATACCTAGGGAACATGCATAAGCTAATAAAATTCCAACAGCTTCTAATCTGGCTACAGGGGCAAATGACTCCTCAAAGTCAATACCAAACTCCTGGTTGTACCCCTGAGCAACAAGTCTGGCTTTATTTTTAACAATATTCCCTAATTCATCAGATTTATTCCTGAAGACCCACCTAGTCCCTATGACTGTTCCATGATCAGGAGGTGGGACCAAGTTCCACACCTTGTTCCTGTTGAACTGATTAAGCTCCTCATGCATGGCATTAATCCAATGCATATCCTTGAGGGCACAGTCAATGGACTTGGGTTCAATTTGAGAGACAAAAGCATATGCATTTAGTTCATGTTGAATTCTCAGGAGACCTCTAGTCCTAGGGGGGTCATGCAGATTTCCAATTATATTATCTACAGGATGATCTTTAAGATATATAATGTTAACAAGTGAATTGTCATGTGTTTGATTTACCTCCCCCTGAACTGTAGACTCCTCTTCATTAAGTTCTGTATGTCCTTCTTCATCCTCTGAATTGTCTTCAGGATCTCCTTCCTTCAAGATTCCACCATTGTCTTCATTCCTGCATTGACCAACGTTAGAATTTACCAAGGATTCATCAAAAATTATGTGTGGAGATTCTTCAACAGTTTTAGAGTTCAGATTGTACACTCTATATGCTCGTGTGTTTTCAGAATAACCAAGAAAGATTCCTGGTTCACCTTTAGGTTCAAATTTATCAAGGTCTCTTTTATCATTTATATGAATAAAACATTTGCAGCCAAAAACCTTGAAATGAGCAATAGAAGGTTTCTTACCCTTTAAGATCTCATATGGTGTTTGCTGGGTAGAAGGTCTTACCATGACTCTGTTAATTACATAACAGGCAGTGTTTACTGCTTCAGCCCAAAATTTTCTTGGTAGACCACCTTCAGTAAGAAGTGTACGACCCATCTCCACTAGGGTTCTGTTCCTTCTCTCCACAACCCCATTCTGCTCAGGTGTCCTTGGTGAGGAGTACCTATGGTTGATTCCATTTGACCTGCAGAGTTCATCAAACTGTGAGTTTTCAAACTCACCTCCATGATCAGTCAAAATATTTTCAATTTTCTGATTTACTTTAACATAGAACTCCTGAAATTCTGAGAAAGCATCACTCTTATTAGATAAGAAATAAACCCAAGTATACCTAGAAAAGTCATCTACCATGACAAACCCATACCTCCTTCCTGATAAGCTGACAGATCTGGTTGGCCCAAAGAGATCCATGTGTATCAGCTCATAGGGTTTGGAAGACAGATTTTCAGTTCTAGACTTAAATGACTTTCTAGTTATCTTTGATTGAGTGCATGCATCACAGAATTTATTTTCTTTCTTGAAGAAAATTTCAGGAAGTCCTCTAACCATGCTATGCTTGTTTAGTTTATGCAAAATGGTATAACTAGCATGGCCTAACCTGCGATGCCATAAAAATGCTAAATCTTCTCTATTGGCAGTAAGACATAGGTTAGAATGCTGAATATCATCTAGATCTACTATGTATGTGTTATTTATTCTTTTTTCAGAGAATTTTAAGATATCTGAATCAGGTTCAAAAACCTTGCAGCATTGAGAATCAAATAAAACCTTATGACCCTTATCACACAACTGGCTGATACTAAGTAAATTGTAAGCTAACCCTTCAACCAGCAAAACATCATCAATGCAGCAGGTAGAACACTTACCTACCTTACCTGATCTAATGATCCTACCCTTTGTGTTGCTTCCAAAGGTGACAAGGCCTCCTAGCTTTTCAGTTAGCATGAAAAACTTGGCCTTATCTCCTGTCATATGCCTGGAGCAGCCACTGTCCAAGTACCACAAGTTGCTCTTGACTGCCAGGCATACCTGCATACACAATTAGGGCAAAGAGTTTGGAACCCAAGTCTGATTGGGCTCCAATGCAGATGAAGTGCAAGTAAAGAAAGAAAGAAAAATCCACATTTGTTTGAAGCAGTTCTGTTCAGTGAATTTTCCAGATTTCTTTTTGTTTTGCTTTTTCTTGTTGACTTTCTTCTTATATGCACCAACAGAATTATTCACAGAATTTTTGTTATTGTGCCAATGCTTCGGCCAAGTTGCATTCATAAAGTTTTGGCCATGATAGTTCCTGGGCTGGCTGTGGAAATGATGGTAATTTCTAGGCATCCGACTACCATACCCATTTTCCCAATTTCTGACATAGGGTCTGTAAAAGTGTGTAGGTTGATGAACATACCCTGTATACATCCCTTGAGTTCTAGTCCACCCACGCCCATTAGAATAGATTGGCTGTGTGGGGTAGTAGAACTGAACTCTAGGTGGATTGAATTGGTTGGGCTGACTTCTGAAAGTATTTTGTCTTCCCCGCACCCTTGACCCTGCTGACCTATTCATAGGTTTTGGTTGGGTCCTTTTCTGTGATGATGGTGGTAAAGACCTTTTGACATTGACATAGGGTTTGTTTACCTGAACAGGCTGACCCCTAACCTTGGGTTGAGCACTAGAGTTAGGTTTGGAAGTCCCAATTTTACTAGGCTCACCTACTTTCTGTTTGCCCTTCGCCTCTGCATTTAGCCTTTTCAGATTCAAATTTGTCTTTACAGCATTATTAGAATTCATGTTGATCAGAGGTCCTTTCTCCTTTTGTGCAACAAAGGAAATAGTTTTCATTCCAAAGCTTTTGGTTGCACAAGAGTTGAATCCTAGGCCCTCTCTTCTGAAGTTTACCTTTGACCCCAATAATGCATCTAAATTTTCAGATCCTTGGGTCATTTTCTCAATTGTTTTTAGCTTATCCTCATTGTCTTTCTGAACTTCATCAATAGATTTTTTCAACTCATTATTCACATTGAGGACAGCTTCATATTTTTCAGAAACAATTTTTATCTCATTTTCATAATTCTGAATTTTCAGTTTCCATGCATCAATTTCATTGTCTAATCTCACATTTTCTTCCTTAGACATTTTCAGTTCTTTATTGATTTCTTCAAATTCAGAACATGTGAGTTTCAGATTACTGTTCTCAGTTTCTAAGCAGGTAATTTTATCAGACAATGAAGTATCATTTTGCACGATTTTAATTTTTCTTCGTAGATGCCTGTTTTCTTTTCTGACCTCATCTACTCTATCAGCAAGTTCATCATAAGGAACCATCCAATCAGTAATAGTAAAATTTTCATAGCGAGAGGATACCTCATCAGATTCTTCCTCTCTATCTTCTGAGCTGGTTGCCATGAGGCAGATTGGCTTCTCAGCTTCAACTTCGCTGACCGAAGTGACGCTCAAGGATCCTTCGTCCTCATCACTCTAGGTACTCACCATAGCTTTCCCTTTTGTGTCCTTCTTCTTGGACTTATCCTTGAGGTTCTGATTTGTCGGACATTCAGCTTTAAAGTGACCCGCCTTCCTGCATTGATAGCAAACATTAGTTTCAGCTTTCTTTACAGGGTTTGATTTGTACCTTGTGTCTCGGCGGCCACTGTTGGGATTTCTTCGGCTGAATCTTCTTCCTTCCTTCTTGAGAAATCTCCAGAATTCCCTAGTAATCATGGCAATATCAGCATTTGCCACTTCTTCTTCAGACAAGCTCTCTTCAGTTGATGATCCGTTGGGGCTAGATCGATTGGATCTGCTAGCACCAGTCTTCAGAGCTATAGGCTTCCTCTTTCTGTCAGCCTCCTCTATCTTTGGCATATTCATCTCATAAGCCATTAGAGATCCGATCAGCTCATCTGCCTTAGTATTATGCAGATCTCTTGACTCTTCCATTACTGTGGCCTTGGTGTGCCAAATTGGAGTCAAGGATCGCAATATCTTCCTGACTACTTCATACTCAGAATATTTTTTCCCGAAGCCTCTGAGACCATTTGTGATAATAGTCAGCCGAGCATACATTTCCTTGATGGTCTCATTAGGCTTCATCTTGAAGGCTTCGTATTCTGAAACCAGTAGATTGGTTTTAGTCTCTCTGACTTGTGAAGTCCCCTCATAGATGACTTCAAGTGCATCCCACATTTCCTTCGCTGAGGAGCAGGCAGATATTCGTGAGAACTCGGTGGGATGCGGAGAGCACTGGATTGCATTTATTGCACTCCAGTTGAGCGTGGACCTTCTGATTTCTTCCTTGGTCCATACGTCTTCATTTGGAGACAGCTCGAAAGGTCCCTTGCTAACTACCTTCCAAATTTCATAATCTTTAGCCCTCAAAAATACCTGCATACGATGCTTCCAGTATGCGTAGTTGGTTCCATCGAAGTACGGGGGCTTGGATATAGATTGCCCTTCAGCTATCATCCCTCTTCCGTCCATCTGTGCTTATCCTCTTCGGGCGGTAAGTCCCTGTAGAAGAGTCTAGCTCTGATACCAATTGTTGGAGTTAGATGGAAGGCTCTATCACCACAGGATGTGGATCTAGAGGGGGGGTGAATAGATCAACTGGCTATTTAAAAAATTATGCCTAGAATCAAATGCGGAATTAGAAGAGCAGTAGACGAACACAACTAATGCACTGAAAGAAACACACAAGAGGCACAAGGCTTTTAGGTGGTTCGGTCAATCCGACCTACGTCCACCCCACATTCAACTCGAATGTGGATTACTGTTGATACACAGCTTCAAACCGCTGGGCTTTACAGCTTGCCAACAACGGCTGGGGCTTACAGCTTATCCCGACCAGAGGAACACCCTCTACAACAGCTGAGCATCACAGCTTGATCTGCTGGGCACTACAGCTTAGCCGACCAGAGGAACGCCTCTGCAACCCGCTGCCTCACAGCTTGAAACCGCTGACTAACAGCTTGATCGAACAAGAGTTTTCAAAAGAAAATAACAAAGACTGAAAAGCAAATGAAACATACAATTGAATGGAAGAAAGCCAAAAACGACTGTAGCTCAAGGTTGAGCAATATCAGCTCTGGTAACTGGACCAAGAGACTGATTCACAAACTCTCACGATAACTCTCTCAACTCATCTCTCTTCTTCTTCTTCTCTCCTTTTCTTCTTCTCTACTTTTTCTTCCTCTCACAGTGGATCTCGATGGCTACTTGTTTAGACTGGATGCATATACTTCGCCAATTTCGATCAGCCTCTATAGAAGATGAAGACTGATATTTATAACAGCAGCAGCTGGATAAGGGCGTGTGGCTTCCACGTTTTCCCGCCCAAGGAATTCTCCAGACTCGAGATGCTTCCATCCACGTGGCAGCATCTGGTCACCTTGTCCTCCTGGGATCACGAGCCATGTCAGCAATCTCAGTAGAGAGTCCCTGTCAAAACAGAGTATCAGATGATCAGGTTTAAGAACAACTCTGTATAGACTTTATCAGAAGCACTACGTTGTATAGACTTCATATAAGTGAAGGCTATGTACAGACTTGACCAAAAGCCTGAGACACTAACGAAGACACTGGACTGACACCAACTCGAAGACGAAAGACAAAACTGACACGAAGTGTAGTTACAAAACAAGAAGGACACGAGGTCTTAGGAAAAACAACACGAAGATAGAATAACAAAGAAGACTCAGACGCAGAGACAGCACGAAGTGAAACGAGAACGACACGAAGACATGAAACAACACGGAGACGAAACAGTAACCGACACGAGTTGAAAATAACACGAAGATGAAAACTGAAATCGACACGGAGTGTTGTCAAAGCGAGAAAGACACGAAGTCTAAAGCGAGAAACCAACACGAAGATAGAATAGAAACCGTCACGAGTTGAAAACAACACGAAGATGAAACAGTAATTGACACGGGTTGAAAACAACACGAAGACGAAAACTGAAATCGACACGGAGTGAAAACAACACGAAGACGAAACAGTAATTGACACGAAGTCAAGGAGAAAAACATCACGAAGACAATGTATGCAACAGTGCAATGTCTAGACTTTAAGTCCAATGCAAACGGCTGTACAGACTTGAATATGTGAAGCCAATGTACAGACTTACTATAACAGACTGATGTGCAGACTTTGAAGAACAGTCCAATGTATGGACATTGAAATCGAAGACCAAAGTACATACTTTGGCAAAGCAAAAGGCTGTATAGACTTTGCCTAAGACGATGCATGAACTGACGTTGTATATACTTAGCCTATGCAGACCAATGTACAGACTTTGAAGAACATAACGTTTAGCAGTGTATAGACTTAGCCAATGCATTATGGATGTATGGACTTTGAGAGTTTGAGTGTGTGTTCAGTGTGAAGACAAGATAAAATGCATATAACACACAGACAATCTGATAAAGTGATATCATCAAAACATAAACAGTGTTGCCAATTCATCAAAACAATGTGTTGCCATATGAAGTATAATTACATGTCAACATCATCAACATATAGGAGTCACAACATCTAGCCGGCTAGAAGAAGAGGGCCTCACTTTCAATCATGCTTCTCCTGCAAAACAAAGCAAACACAAGAGCAAAAACCCATTAGAATATAAAGTGTAGTATCAATCCCGAAGTGATAAAGTGAATAAAAGGGGGAGAACGCATTGGGGGAGGGTTTTTAACTACTGTGGAAGGGTGGAAAATGAAGGTGTGTGTATTGTGATGAGAATAAAACAAATAGGAGGAGAAAACACGTAGTATAACTGCGGGAATCGTTCATGCAAAATGGAGAAAAATGCATATGTAGCAGAAAAACCAGAAATCTATGATGATTTTGGAAAAGTAGGAGGATAGAACTAAAAGTAGAAAGAGAGATACAAAGTCCTTGAGTGTGGAATTGAAAGCCAATACTTCCCTCTTCAAGACGGGGTCGAAGATGTGAGTTGGAGATGCGGCATGGCTTCCCCCTGAACCAAGAAAGAGCCCCAATTCGCGTTCTGCGAACTGGGTTCCATTTATAGGAGTAGGAAACCCTAGCGTTTAAATCCAAGGATAAACAACCAAAATAAGGGATTTAGATGAATTAATCCATGGATAATAGTGGGAATATATCCCCAGAAGAGATAATAGTCGAGCTAGGAGGATATTCTCCTCAAAATTGGTGCAACATAGGGTCCCCGGAGAGTCCTCGGGCGAAGAAAATGGTGCCACGGGTGTTCTAGACTCTATTTGAGAATGTGGTTGGTCGACCAACCGCGGCTACATGAACACAGTTAGTCTAGAACCGCGGCTATGGGGTCATGAAAGGGCCAAGGAACGGAGCCGTTGGGCTGACGGGCGCCCATGAACAACCCCTGAGAACGCGGTTTGTGTGAAACCGCGGCCATATGGGCGCGGTTTCAAACAAACCGCGGCACCACCATTATTTTAATAATAATAATAATAATATAATAATAATAATAATAATAATAATAATAATAATTCTCTGAACGTAGTTCCCAAGGGAACCATGTCCAAGACGGATAAAAATAAATAAAATAAAATAAATAAAAAATTATAAATCAATAAATGCGGTCGCTTGGGCGACCGCGTTCAGAGAGGCTACGCGGGTTTCTTCTAGACTCCTGTTCGGCCCTCCGAACTGTCTGAAACGGACCCAAAAGTAGGGGAATGGAAGATAAAAGGCTCCCAAGCTCAATAGACTCGAAAAATGGTCAAGAAATGGGCTTGAAATAGGCTCAAAGAAGGTTCCAAAATCATGGTTAATTCAGGGTATTACGTAGATGAATAAGAGAAACAACTCAACTTATAGGCTTAAAACGGGTGTCAACAGATGCCCCTCCTTGATGTCTGCTTTGCAAGAGAATGAACGAAAGTGATGCGGAGGTAAAATGGAAAGGAGATGGAGCGAAAGCGACAACAACGAGAAATGGAGATCAAGCGAAGAGAACTGAAAAGTGGGCATCAAGGTAAAAGACACCAGTCACAACCAACAAGCGACATGAATTCTCCTCAAAATACCGAACTAACCACAAGGAATGGATGACACGGATATGTTGGGTCCCTGGGTAGGCGAGTGGACAAGAAGGGGAGGTTGAATTGTCCCCTACGAACGATGGTAAATTTAAATGCTTATGCAACAGAAATTACAATATTCACAAGATTGAAGATATTAGCTAAACACGATAACTAGGTTCTCTCGATCTCACTGTTCACACACGAACATTCAACCAATATAAACACTTAAGCACGCATCCACAAAAGCAAACCACAAGACACGGAATTTTTAAGGTGGTTCAGGACTACGATGGACTCCCTACGTCCACCCCTCACCAAACCCGGTGATGCTTCACTCGGGGATAAATACCCAAATGGAGACGACGCTCTAAACACACACGGGACGATGCCCGTACACATACGGGGACACGCCCTAACACACACACAGACGGAGATGAAGTCTCCCACACGATCCGACGACCGGATCACAAACACACACACGATCCAACGATCGGATCACAACACACACACACATACGCTGCAACAACCGCAGCACAATGACACGCACACGACCGCACGTAGGGAATCCAACACGACCGTATATAGACAATCCACACACACGAGTATCTTCAGGTTTGGAAAATAAACACAAACATTTAAATCATGCTTAACCCAAGAAATAGATCATGAAGCACATCAAGAACAACGTACAAAAGATATAGGAAATATCCCCCTTGGTTTCCAAAGCCCGGTTGATGATGTTCCTTGAACCACGAGTTGGAGGGAATCCGAATGAAGATGATTATTTTGTCCTCTTGATCCTCTCGTCGATCCGCTCCTTTTCTTCTTCTTCCACGAGCTCCAGATCTTCACAATGTAGATGATATCCTCCTCGCAAGATCTCCTCCACCGTTTCCCCCTTTTATTCTCCTACAAGGAAGAACACAACAACATTAGGGTTCTCATGTTTCAAATTCGGAGTTCACATGACCTTATATATTAGAGAAGCCAAAAGACAACTAAAACTCTTCTAGACCCTTTCAAAAACACCCTAACATGTAAGTTAAATGTCCAGGGGTAAGTGGGTAAAAGAACACCCCATTTAGGCCTCATTTGAGTGGGTTCTGGAGTGAGAATGAAGGCCCGTTCACGTAGCAGAGAATTTTCGGACGACTGGTCATGAAGGGGCGGTCGACCGGTGCCAACACCCGTTCTGTTTTGGGCATAGCAGAGAACTTCCGGTCGATCGGTCATGAAGGGGCGGTCTACCGGCCTACATCCAATTTTGTTTGGACAGAACAGGAAAACATGCGGTCGACCGGCCTGGACTGGGCAGTCGACCGGCCATTCTAGGGTTCTATTTTGGCCATGAAAAAAATGTAGGAAAACACATTTGAAAACCCAATTTCCACATCATATAAACTGAATCAATTGTTATTCATTTATGCAGTGTTTGAGCATTATCAAACCATCAAAAAAACCATTTTCATCATGACTTTCATGAATTAACTTAGGCATTTTATTTTCACAAAAGAACCACATGAACAACATGCATAAACCATATTCAAAGCTTTAGCAATTCATGTGGAGGATGAATAAAACTCAATCTTCAGATTGCACACTCAAAAGTTAATATCAAATCCCATACATTTGTGCAATATGTGAGCATATCACTTAACCAACTTTCACCATGATTAATGCAAGAAGGTTTAATCACATCATGAGCCAAAAACAAAACTCATGCAGAAACTCATGAAGAGAGAATGCATGAGAAACACTTCGAAACCAATTTACCATGGATTCACACATGACTAAGCATCATTTATACCAAATTGCTTCAAAACATATCCGAAATGCTTAAGAATTTTTGAAGCCTTAACAATAATGAAAGATATTCATGCAAAAGCAAGCAAAGCTCAATTTACTTTAACCCAAGAACAAAAGCTTTTAGCTAAGCATTTGACTTACAAATCAACACCATTCAATCATGTGGTTCAAGCTAGAAATGAATCATGCCTAAAACCGCAATTGTCATATTGGCAATTAAAGTACACATTGCACGGTGACTTGTTTTGTAAAAACCAAATGACCATGAATTCATAAAACCAGAGAGTATCATTAAAATCATATTCATCAAATTTCAAGTTAATAGGTTGAGGATATTTCAAGCCCAAAAACCTAATGAGGAAGAATGCATGAAAATACCCAGCCAATACTTTGAAAACTTATTTGATGAAATGCATGAAACATAGAAGAGTCAACGCAATGCAATGAGTGAGTCAACTCCCTTTTTCAATAAAATCTTCATTGATGCACTCCTTTGAGTTCCAAACATGAATCATGAATTTTTATCTGCAAATCAAAATATTCAAAACATGAGATCCTTAAATATAAATTATTCATATGACTTTTAAATATGAACAGAGTTAACTCCCTTTTAGAAGAAGAGCTTCATTGATGGACTCCTTTGGATTCCAAGTATGAGCCATGGATTTATATTCCTACAAACCAACATAAATATAGCATTAGTTCCTTAAACACCAAGGTTTCTTATGACTTTCAAGAGTGAATATTGAATCCATCTTTCAACTCATCAAATCAAGATATAAAATATGTTGCTCAATGAAACATATTCACACACAAACATAATCGTTTTGATATCATAGAAACCAAACACGAACTAGGGGATGTAATAATCTCCCCCTTTTTGATGATGACAAACCGATGTGTGTGGTAATACAGATTTGCAAATATTTACAAGCATTGATCATACACCAATTCTCCCATTCTCCCCAAGACAACATCATTCATAAAGCATTGAGCACACACCAAACATTCTCCCCTTTTTTGTCATCTACAAAAAGACAGGGGGTTATGTGACATGAAATGAACATGTTAGGCCAAAGGATATGATTCCAATTCGAATGCCAATTGATGCTAAGTAGGGGCTCAAAGATATGATACCAAATGTTGATCAAGATAGAGGCACAAAGATATGCAATTTCAATTCTTGAAGAGAGAGCCTCGAAGATATGATACCATTTGTTAGAAGAACTCATTTTGGCATTTATGCAACGTGAAGTGTTCAGAATATGCATTTCAAAATGAACTATGCCAATTGTTGGAAAGTATGGATTTGTTCAAGATGATATCATGAATGAACTATATGCATGCTGAAAATGTCAAATATGTAAATATGCACACGATGAAGCTATGCACTTGATGACTTCTATCAAATACCAAGTTTATGCTCAGAATTAGACTAAAAGGGAATGCATGAACATGCAAGCACACAAGCACAATCGTCATGCACACAAATATTATAATATTAACTCCCCCTAAGTGAGGCATGGGTTAACAAAAGAGCATGGGATTTAAATTTAAAATGTTATACATGAAGTATAACTAAGAGTTTTGTGCATACACAACTAGAAGTACTACATAAACAATGAATGTAAACAAATTCATAAAATACATACATCATAATGATACCCAAAAGTGAAATGTGATATAATGAATAATGAGCTTCAAAACATATGGATTTTTAGATTTTCTTAGGAACACTAGAAGGTAGTCTCCTCTCTAGACTTTCACTCTAGATTCTCGACTATCGGTAGCTTCGCACAACCCCGATTATTTTTTTTTTAATGGACTTCACCGTTCGACGCGAGTCACCTCATATGTCGCAATGGGGATTCTCAGCTACTAGGATCAGTCACACATTTTGATTTTTCATGTGGATTTTTTTTCACCGTTCGGAGCGAGTTTCCTCATGTGTCTCAATGGGGATTCCCGGCTACTTGGTTTGACATTCCACTTATTGAAGTTTTGTGGGGTAGGGAGCTTTTTTCTCACGATTACTCTTTAATGTCTATGTAAAGATTCAATTTACATTTAGAGTGTTTGAAATAATTTCTTAAATCCTAATCCATTAAAGTCATTAACTTCATTATGTGCAAGAGTGTGGGGGTAAATTTTTTTTTTGCATGTATAAAATGAATTTCACAGGACATGGCTATGACTCCCCCTAAATGTATGCACAGTCAGAAATAAATCCCCCCCCCTTAATATATGACATGTATCACATATAAATAAAATCACTGCATTATTATTTAGCGAGGAGGTAAGGTCTTAGAAAATTCAAGGAAGGGTTTTATAAATCTAGTACATGCAAACATGCAAGGATTTAGCAAAAATATTCATGCAAGCACTCATGATTCAAGATATGCAATTATCATGAAATATATGCATATATGCATGAATATGCAATATGCATCTTTTTGTCATTTTGTGTGCCCATAACTCATGACATTCAAGCACAAATAAGTCAAGGTATGCATGAGACTCAAATTCACAATGCATGCATAATGATATGCAAAAATGCGAGTGCGATATTTTTATGAAGATTTTCAATTTTTGTGCATTCTTGAATACTCAAGCAAGCATGAAATCAATGAATTTAGATGATGAATTTTTCATTGAATCTAGAACAGAATCATGAGTATTTTTATTTCAGGTTTCATCACAAAGAACCATTTTCCGTACAACCCAAATGTTCAACCATGATCATTCAAAATAGTATTGCATGAAATGAATTTTCAGTTTGAACAATTCAAGTAAATCATCATTCATGCAAAACAAACACAAGATCAATGAGCTTTAAAGTGAGCCATGGTTGACACTCAATACCAACTATTGCATTTGATCAAGTGATTTCACAGTTCAAAAATTTTTACCTTATGAAACAAGAGAATTTTCCATATTCAATTTGAGAGACATTACAATTCAAAGGTAACTTTGATTTTATTCAAAACATGTTTCCTCATGAGCCAAACATGTTGAATTTCTGAATTTTGGTACAAGGTGGAGATTTTAATCCGAAGATCCAACTCACGCATAGTGATGGCTTCTAACAGGCTTAACCTGTCATTTCACGCATCACCATTTTATATACCAAAAATTTATTCGATGAGTACATGTATGACTTGTGAAGGATTCAAAACATAACATGAGAACACATCAAAATATCATACCAGAGCATCAAAACCATCGGGTTTGACAATGAAAGAGCAAAGTCGGGGTTTTACCAAATGTGTGTGCCTTGTTCCTTTTTATTGGAACCCCTTTATTCTAAATTTATCTCAAGACACACCTACATGAAAGTCAACTCATTTTGTAAATTTAGGAACCCAAGCCTTCTTGGATCCCTTGGAGTTAGTAGCATTACCACCAATCGATTTCTTCCATAATTTCATTGCTTCCATGTCATCATTTCTCATGATCCTGCAATCCTCAATCACATGTTCAGAATTTCCATAATAATAACAATGAGGAGGTGCAGTTTTAACAAATGTCTTTTTTTGGAGCAAAAGTATTTTTAAAATTATTTCATTTCCTATTTCCAAAAGATCTAGGTCTAACAAAATCAAACCTAGCATTGATTCTAGAATCATGGAAATTCTCAGTTTTCAAAAACCAACATTCTTTCATAACATGACCGTATTTCCCAAAATGAAAGTAACAAGGAGTTGTGGGTCTACGGAATGACCTTTCATTGTTTGCATGAGTTTTTAGAAATACGTTTTTCTTAGAGGATGTAAACTTTTGAACATGAGAAGTATTTTAATTTTTGAATTTTCTTTGAACATTGAACTTACCATTCATGGCATGAAAATCATCATTTTGCTTCACAAAGCAATCATCCATGACATGGCCAATTTTGGACAATAGAAATATGAAACATTTTGAAATCTTTTTGACATGAAAGGCTTTTTGTTGAAAATTTTCTTTTTATCAAGACCATTTTCAGACATTTTCATTTGAGCACGGGGAGGGGGTGCTTTGGAGGTGATAGGAATGTCGGAGGCATGAACAAAAGAGGTTTTCATTTTTGATTCAAAAGATTTTTTGTTGCCCAGGATGCAACCAAGACCCTCCTTTTGAAAGTTCACTTTAACATCTAGCATTGTGTCTAAGTTCTCCTTCCCTTTGACAAATCTAGACAAATCAAGCTTCAAGTTATTGATCTCTTTTTCACATGCAACGATTTTATCGTCAAGCAAACAATTCTTTGATGTGAGTTTTTCATTTTCTTGCATGAGGTTTTTAATTTTCAAATTTGTGCAATGAATTTTTTTAGCAAGTTTTTCAAGAACCTTTTCAATTTCAACAAATTTTGAAGTCTTTTCAACCAATTTTTTATTTTCACATTTCAACAACATGTTTTCATTTTCAAGTTTATCAAGGCTTTTCAAACTACCCTCAAGAAGAGAAATCTGAATCAACATGACACCTTTTTCTTTTTTAAGTTTTTCATTTTCATTCAAGATGCCCTTGCTATCAAATTCAGAGTCAAGCAATTTCTCAAACATCTTCTCATTATCAGAAAGAGAAGTTAGTTTGTTTCTTAAGCTTTCTTCAGATTTCTCAATCATGAAAATTTGAGACATCAAGAATTTATTCTATTCCCTCAATTCATCACACTCATTTTCAAGATTCAAAGATTTATCACATTTTGCAACCAAGGTGTGTTCTTTGTGCAAGTCAAAAATTTCTTTATCAAGCTCATCTATTCTACATTCCATGTCTTCATTTTATCTTTCCAAGCATTCATTTTATGATTTCAAAGTTTTATTTTCTTTTTCCAAGGTTTTACAGTTTTCACAAGAAGCATTAGCGTGCATGATGTTTTCAATTTTTGATTCAAGCAATTTGCATTTCATACAAGAAACAGATGTACTCAGAATTTCTTTAAGTTTCTTTTTCATTTTCTTATTTTCATATTTAAATTTCTTACATCTGTCATGCATTTCAGCATATGCCAATTGCCATTCCTCAACAGAGAGTTCTTCAGAATCAGAATTTACCTCAACCCCGCTCTCTCCATGAGCCATCATGCAAGCATCCATTCCATTTCTTTCATACTTGCATGCTAGCTTGTTCCAGACTTCGCTTGCTGACCTGCATGCTGAAACAAATATAAGTACATCAAATTCCATGCTATTTGTCAAAATATTTAATGCAGTATCATTTATAGCATTTTTCTTGATGTGTTTTTCATTCCATTTGTTTTCATTTGAAGGGAGTTTATATGGACCATTACATATCACTTTCCACAGTTCTGGTTCACAAACTCCAAGATACGCACACATGCTGTTTCTCCAAGGAATAAAATCATGACCATCAAAATGAGGAGGAAGAGCAGACGAACTGCTAAAAGACATGATGCTCAATGAAACTCACTGAGGGATCACTCTATAGGTCATTAGACCCTACAAGTTAGAGTCGTGGCTCTGATACCAATTGTTGGGTCCCTAGGTAGGCGAGTGGACAAGAAGGGGGGGTAGAATTGTCCCCTACAAACGATGGTAAATTTAAATACTTATGCAACGGAAATTACAATATTGATAAGATTGAAGAAATTAGCTAAACACGATAACTAGGTTCTCTCGATCTCACCGTTCACACACGAACATTCAACCAATATAAACACTTAAGCACGCATCCACAAAAGCAAACCATAAGACACAGAATTTTTTAGGTGGTTCGGGACCACGACGGGATCCCTACGTCCACCCCTCACCAAACCCGGTCAGGCTTCACTCGGGGATAAATCCCCAAATGGAGACGACGCTCCAAACACACACGGGACGATGCCCGCACATACACGGGGACACGCCCCAACACACACACAGACGGAGACAAAGTCTCCCACACGATCCGACGACCGGATCACAAACACACACACACGATTCGACGACCGGATCACAACACGCACACACACATACACTGCAACAACCGCAGCATAATGACACACACACGACCGCACGTAGGGAATCCAACACGACTGTATATAGACGATCCACACACACGAGTATCTTCAGGTTTGGAAAATAAACACAAACATTTAAATCATGCTTAACCCAAGAAATATATCATGAAGCACATCAAGAATAACGTACAAAAGATATAGGAAATATCCCCCTTGGTTTCCAAAGCCCGGTTGATGATGTTCCTTGAACCACGAGTTGGAGGGAAGCCGAATGAAGATGATTATTTTGTCCTCTTGATCCTCTCGTCAATCCGCTCCTTTTCTTCTTCTTCCACGAGCTCCAGATCTTCACGGATGTAGATGATATCCTCCTCACAAGATCTCCGCCACTGTTTCCCCCTTTTATTCTCCTACAAGGAAGAACACAACAACATTAGGGTTCTCATGTTTCAAATTCGGAGTTCACATGACCTTATACATTAGAAAAGGCAAAAGATAACTAAAACCTATCTAGACCCTTCCAAAAACACCGTAACATGTAAGTCAAATGTCCAGGAGTAAGTGGGTAAAAGAACACCCCATTCAGGCCTCATTTGAGTGGGTTCTGGAGTGAGAACGAAGGCCTGTTCGCATAGCAGAGAATTTTCGGTCGACCAGTCATGAAGGGGCGGTCGACCGGTGCCAACACCCGTTCTATTTTGGGCATAGCAGAGAACTTCCGGTCGACCGGTCATGAAGGGGCGGTCGACCGGCCCAGATCCAATTCTGTTTGGACAGAACAAGAAAACATGCGGTCGACCGGCCTGGACTGGGTAGTCGATCGGCCATCCTGTTGTTCTATTTTGGCCATGAAAAAAATGCAGGAAAACACATTTGAAAACTCAATTTCCACATCATATAAACTGAATCAATTGTTATTCATTTATGCAGTGTTTGAGCATTATCATACCATCAAAAAAACTATTTTCATCATGACTTTCATGAATTAACTTAGGCATTTTATTTGCACAAAAGAACCACATGAACAACATGCATAAACCATATTCAAAGCTTTAGCAATTCATGAGGAGGATGAATAAAACTCAATCTTCAGATTGCACACTCAAAAGTTAATATCAAATCCCATACATTTGTGTAATATGTGAGCATATCACTTTACCAACTTTCACCATGATTAATGCAAGAAGGTTTAAGCACATCGTGAGCCAAACACAAAACTCATGCAGAAACTCATGAAGAGAGAATGCATGAGAAACACTTCGAAACCAATTTACCATGGATTTACACATGACTAAGCATCATTCATACCAAATTGGTTCAAAACATATCCGAAATGCTTAAGCATTTTTGAAGCCTTAACAATCATGAAAGATATTCATGCAAAAGCAAGCAAAGCTCAATTTACTTTAACTCAAGAACAAAAGCTTTTAGCTAAGCATTTGACTTACAAATCAACACCATTCAATCATTTGGTTCAAGCTAGAAATGAATCACGCCTAAAACCACAATTGTCATATTGGCAATTAAAGCACACAATGCACGGTGACTTGTTTTGCAAAAACCAAATGACCATGAATTCATAAAACCAGAGAGTATCATTAAAATCACATTCATCAAATTTCAACTTAATAGGATGAGGATATTTCAAGCCCAAAAACCTCATGAGGAAGAATGCATGAAATACCCAAGAAATACTTTGAAAACCTATTTGATGAAATGCATGAAACATAGAAGAGTCAATGCAATGCAATGAGTGAGTCAACTCTCTTTTTCAATAAGATCTTTATTGATGCACTCCTTTGAGTTCCAAACATGAATCATGGATTTTTATCTTGAAAATCAAAATATTCAAAGTATGAGATCATTAAATATAAATCATTCATATGACTTTCAAATATGAACATAGTTAACTCCCTTTTAGAAGATGAGCTTCATTGATGGACTCCTTTAGATTCCAAGTATGAGCCATAGATTTGTGTTCCTACAAACCAACATAAATATAGCATTAGTTCCTTAAGCACCAAGGTTTCTTATGACTTTCAAGAGTGAACATTGAATCCATCTTTCAACTCATCAAATCAAGATATAAACCATGTTGCTCAATGAAACACATACACACACAAACACAATCGTTTTGATATCATTGAAATCAAACACGAACTAGGGGATGCAACAGGATGAGATATGTCTGGAGAAATAACTAAGGGGGGAAAAGAAAACACGACTAGCCTCATTAGGGGACACAATCCACGGACAATGAGGGGATCGGAAGACCACAGCTGAAAAGCTAGAAAAGGGAGGTGAAACTGAGATAAAATCTAGACAGGAATCACACTGGCCAACCAGACCGAGCAAGCAGATCAAAGAAATCGTTCAAATTCAGAGTGAAATGAGAATCTCTTATCCAAGAGAACTGAAGTGCAATTAACCATTGCTGAAGAGAAAACCTTGAAGGAATCATGAGGCGTGAATGCTCAATAATGGCATGATGCATGCTGGGCTAATATAAAGAAATCATCAAAATGAATGCGAAGAAAGAATAAAATAGAAAGTACTCAAGGATAATATTGCTAGACTGAGTAGGACGGGGTCAAGAGTCTTCTTGTAACCACGGCGTGCGAGACAGAGTACATCGTCCCCTACCCGACTCAAACTAATGGCTTATCCTACGATTAACTGTATGCTCCTAGATCATCTTCATTTTTGTTAAAGGGGAACATCAGATCCCATAACACACGGACAACTAGCCGGTCCTTGAGAGGCTATAATAATGTAAATACCATATAGTAATGCAACAATGAGCAGGGATAGAGAGCCATACCTGACTTACCTGCCAAGCGAAACGGCTTTTTTTGATTTTTATGGATTTTTAAGATTTTTATGGATTTTCATGTATAAGACACAACCACATCAAACCAAGCATAAAGATAACATAACAAAGATGAATAATCAAAGAAATGAACATAAAAAGACCATGAACAAAACATAACATGAAAAGGATGAATGAAGCATGACAATCACATCATGATATAGACAAAACATCACAAGAACAAAAAATAAGCGTGGGACGGCGGGGCAAGGCAACACAATGCGGTGGGACAACACGCGCGGTGGGATAAGGACATGGTGGGACAAAGACACGTGGGACAACAACCACAGGGGATAAAAGACACAGACAACATATGTGTGAGATGACACTGAGGGACAAAGACATGGCGACATAGTGGGATGAAAACATAACAAACACGAAGGGACAAAATAACACGTGTGGGATGACACGGAGAGATTTAAACACGTGTGACAAGGACACGACGGGACAAACGACATGACAAAGATGCTCTTCAATCAAAGCTGAAGATCAAATGAAGCAGACCCGCCAGGTTCATAATCCTGAGGCAAAGCCCTCTCATGGAGGCATGATGAAGCGAGAAAGCTGAGAAGGACATGAGCTTCAGAACAGATCGAGAGAGTGGATTGAAGAAGAAAAAGAACAGATCCAAAGATATGGACAGGAGACATAGCAAATGATAAGGAGTAAGGAAAGCTTGAATACCTGTAACCTGCACACTTAACAAACATATCATATCTGTCTTCAAAACAAATAGATCAAAAGGAACAAAAGGAAAATATTTTTGGATTTTTGTTATTTCTTATTTTTTTGAATTTGACAATATATGATTTTTTGCATTTTTGAAATATTTATTTTTTTTAGAAATTTTGAAAATATTTGATTTTTTTAGATTTTGATAATATTTGATTTTTTGGATTTTGATAATATTTGATTTTTTTGGATTTTTATAATATTTGATTTTTTTTGGATTTTGACATTATTTGATTTTTTAGATTTTGATAATATTTGATTTTTTTTTGGAATTTGACAATATTTAATTTTTTAGATTTTGATAATATTTGATTTTTTTAGATTTTGACAATATTTAATTTTTTTAGAATTTTTGTTTCTGAAAATAAAAATCTACAGCACCTAGACGGGCTCAAACTACTAGCCAAGGATCGTCGTTCCAACCCCTCTCACTAAAGGCTTCCCTTAAGCAAGGCGTGCATGTGAGGGTGGCTTACCACAACCAATCGCCTCTAAAGAACGGTGCCCTTACTAAGGCCATACCCGGGATTCAACCCAGCTCAAGAGGGAGAAGCAGAAAAAAAAATGGAGACAAACTTTATATAGGATAAGAGATATCAAGATTCGAATTCCTTCCAGGGCACTACCCCTCAAAGATACAGTCTGTTGCACCGGGCCTTTGTGTTTTTGATTTTGAGACCCATATTTATAGGCATGTATGCGACCGGGCTCATGACGTCCCGCTGGGAACTGTACTGCCACTATTGCCATGCCTTATTTCCATAATTTTCATATTTATTGATTCTCATTTCTTGATATTCTTGTTGATTCGATAGCCCTTATTGGCTAGATATCTCATGAAAGCTCACATTTCCAGGGTCAAGACTGCCCCTATTTGAGATCTCTCTCGTATTTGGGAGTGCCTAGGTTGGTCATCTCATCCGTCAATCTCTTGCCCCTGCAATTGGACTAGCAGAGAATAGAAAATACCTTTGTGCATACCCAAAGAATGGCCAAAGCAGCAACGGTGTACCTCAGAGGAAAATTGGCTATGGCTCGCCATGTAGTGTGTGAAAACCCATGCTAAAAGTCAGCCTCAACGATCGGGGAAAGAGACTAGACTCTCAGCGCGGAGCTGTTACCAGCCTAAGAATGCTGTAGAAGTGAACTCATTTGACTAAATTTAGCAAACTCAACTAAAGCCACTCAAACCATGGTGAGGAAACAACATTATAACAATAATGTGTAATAATAATAGTGTGAAATGGCAGCATATTCTTGTACAAAATAAAGATACCTTACAAATCCATAGCGTGAAAAATAGCATCCTAAAGCGATCTTGACCATCGAGCTTTGAGCAGCACGAGCTTTGTATTCCTTGTTTGTCAGGATCAAGACGGAAAGGATAGAAAGGCTTGAAGATTCCTCTACACAGAGGAGCAGCAGACACCACACTGGACGAAGAAGGAGAAAAAGGAAGAGAGATGAGGGCTAGAACTCCCTCGCTAAGGCACAAAGACCCTGATAACAAGGAACCAGATATAGAATAAACAGAGATCAGTTGAGATCAAGGCGGACTAAAGCCTCGAAAATAGCATGAAAAAAGGTGACGACCCCGAAAGGGTGAAGAAGAAAGAATAGAAAAACAATGATGAGATTGTGACAGAGGTAAGGAAGAAGAAGAGTAATCATCCGATGTGGTCGGAGAAGAAAAAGAATAGCCATCCGACAGGGTCGGAGTTGAAGAATGATAGACATCCGACAAGGTCGAAGAATAGTGGTCATCCAACAGGGTCGGAGAAGAAGCAAAGGCAACACCCGAAAGTCCCGGGGAAGGAGAGTTAGAAGATATCCCGAAATCGGGATGGAAGGAAAGATCTGGAGGTTCCGGATGAAAGGGAGAATGGAAAGAGGTCCCAGAATCGGAGTGAAAGAAGGACATAGGACGAGGCCTCGAAGAGTGAGAGTGAGAAGAGTCCAGAGAATCCGGATGAGAGGAAGAAGAATGGGGGTTCGTGGACCTAGTAAGAGAGGAGAAGATTATAGACGCGGGATTGGAAGAAGGTGGGTACACCACCCAAGGGTAGGAGCTCAGCAGAAGAAATGATGAATGAGATGAAGAAGGAGGAGAAGTGGTCCCCTTGAACTGGCGTTGCCGCTGCTTCTTAGCAGAAACCTCTCGAACATGGACCCGCCTGACACAGGCTTGAACCTTCGGGCTTCTCCACTTCCAATGTCTTCTCAAATAGCAGGCCCATCTGGCAGTGGCCTAGCCCGATTATGGACATGCAGCTTCGTTGGGGAAGTTGCCCATAGACACCCGGTGCTAGCAATAGGTGGACATTCTTGAGCAAGTGACTCCTTAGACAAATCAACATTACAAAACCATGGAGTCTTGCCACTCGGCACAAAGAGCATAAGGTTCGGCAACTCCACTAGGCAATCAGATATAAAGCATAGCTCCCTTGATAAAAGCGAAGGACAGAACTGAGGGAGAGTAATACACGGCGTTGACATGGCTGGCTTGCTAATAAACTGAGGGAGATTGGATAGAATGTGCAGGATGTCCTTGGAGAATGCTGAGAATACAACCAATTGCCCCTTGAATATAGAACTCATAATTTCCTTGGCAGCTATATGAGTGAGAACAACTTGGGTAGAGAACCTCTCTCTGTCGGTGAATTGAATGACAACGGAGTGAGAATCAATAACAACGTCAATGGTGAACTTCCCGGTGAACAATGAGATTGCCACCGGTCTTGCTTAAGAAGAAATTGGCACTAATGCAAGAGAGTTCTTCTTGGTAATATCCTTCGTAAGTGGAAGCTCATCATTCCAAAAATGTCCAGGGATCAGGACGCAGATTGGCACCCGGCAGATAAAATCTTGAATCTTAAAGTGCAGAACCGGCACCAAACTGTCCTGACTTAGCTCATCATCTCCCTGGGGACCAGACCCATGGGACACCAACGGCAACACACACCCACTCCGTGGGGTGGAAGTGGATGGAGTAGTGGAGGTAGAAGGCTTGGATGGCGGAGGTGAAGGTTTAGAAGGTGTGATTTCTGGCGTAGATGAAGGGGTAGTGGCAACGACAGGCTCGGGCGTAGGCGGCAAAGGCAAGGTGGTAATAATAGGCTCCGATGCAAGGGGAACTCCGTCCAGGGTGGATAAAAATAAATAAAATAAAATTAATAACTAAAATTAAAAATTGATAAACGTGGTCGCCTGGGCGGCCGCGTTCAGAGAGGCTACGCGGGTTTCTTCTAGATGCCCGTTCGGCCCTCCGAACTGTCCGAAATGGACCCGAAAGTTGGGGAATGGAAGATAAAAGGCTCCCAAGCTCAATGGACTCAAAAATGGTCGAGAAATGGGCTCAAAATAGGCTCAAGGAAGGCTCCAAAACCATGGTTAACTAAGGGCATTACCAAGATGAATAAGAGAAACAACTCAACTTGTAGGCTTAAAACGGGTGTCAACAATCAACTACAGCTTTCATCAGATTTAAATCTGTGAGATTGTTGAAATGTATGGACTTGTGATTATCAGTCTAGCTGGCTTTGTCCTTAGGCAGATTGGAAGGACCATTTGCAATGATCCTCCAGAGCTTGGGATCATATGAGTTTACAAACTTACATAGTCTTCCCAACCATTCATTGAAATTGGAACCAGTAAAGATCAGAGGGGAAAACATATAAATCTGATCAGCAAAAGAACTCATGATTTTAAAGGCACTGGGATTGTTGGGTTCTATGCGCCCCCTCATTATCTTTGACAATGGTTTTGATGATTCTAATACATTGTGTGTTTTATACTTCATGGCATCTTCGTGATAAATAAGCTAACATGATGATATCTTGTTTTGTAGGTTGAAATTCAAAGGTCCTTCCTGAATACATTTCTGAAGTTGACTCATGCGTGCTGTGCATGAGGATTTGGAGCTTTCATGTGGATCTTGTTCATAGTGTCTTGATTGGGGTTAAAAGCCCTTTCAGGTTTTTGGACTTATATTGACTTCATTTTAATGTGGGAAGACTGGTTTTAGTGGATATGACTTTACACTTGCTTTTCATGATTGTTTAGTGATAGTGGTTTCTCAGCTTGCTTTGGAAATGCCCCTATCTCTGATTGGACTGAACTTGAATAGCTATGCATTGGTCTGCTAAAATAGTTTTCCATTTCCCTTAGAATGGGTCGACCCCTGGCTCATTGAGCCTTAGTCCCTACCTTGTTATGAAGCATGGTCCTATAGGTACATATATTTGATGTTTTTGCACTGACCTTGCTCATATGTTCACTGACCCTGTGTTGGGTGTTTTAAGTCATGCATATGGTATTTTCATGATCAACTTGAGATTATAGAACTGAACTTGATTGAAACTGAACCTAAATTCTTGGACTGAACTTAGAAGTTTGGAACTGAATTTTGTGTCCTTGAACTTGACAGCTTTGGTAACCTTAAATGTGGTTGGACTGGCCTTCTACTAAACAAGCTTTTTATGAATCTTGTTTGAACAAGTTTAAATGATGGTTCATAATCCTCTTTATTCATGCCACTAGACTGTAGTTGAATAGCGTTGAATGGTTCTCCATGGTTTTGGTTTGAATTGAATTCCAAAGTGCTGTTACATGTATGGAAAAAATTTTGGATTGCAAGTTAATGGCTTAATTGGGCTGGATGTATGTGGATGATAGAATGCAAGATAATTGGTCTTATCAAATTACATTGACTTGAATCCGAACTTTCAGGATGTGCAGATTCTATCTTGCTATCAATTCCTTGAATCCATGGTAAGTTTCCATTGTTGTTTACATTCCCTTGAACTCTTGATGTAAGTTTATGTTCATATGAGTTTCCATGTGGCAAGATTGGGTATGTTTCATACATTAAGGTTTTCAGGTTTTAATTCATTGAATTACATGCAAGTTTCCTGAAATGCACTGCTAATCTTGTATCCCACATTGCCCGGTGAGGTCTAGTTTTGATTGATGTATTTAGTACCTCAATTGCATGTCTTTTTGATTGGCAAATCATGTGTTCAAATGGGTGTTTTCATAGTGCCTTCATGCACATCTTTTCTTAGTTCTTAAAGCTATAAAAAGTTTCATGCTTTGACAAAATGAGTTCTCATTCGGGTTTGCAAGATGCTTAATCCATTTTTATTACCCCTTGGTGTAATGAGGTTTAAATCATGCCAACATCTTGTTTCTATGAATGGCTATTTGTTCTCGATGTTTGGATGGTTTTTTTCTAGGTCTCAATTGAGTTTTAATGAGTTTTCATTTATGTCAGTAAAAGTGTCGACTCATGGAGTCGACACTTATTACACGGTATGTTGTTTTGTATTGATTTCTGTTATGCTGACAAAAAGTGTCGACCCTAGAGGTCGACACTTTATATTGGGTTATGTTGTTTTAACTAAAACAGAACCTCCGGTAAAAAAGGTCGACCCCAGAGGTCGACACGTTTTACCCAGGGTCCTGAGTTTGTCTCAGAACAGAATCTCATGAAAAAAAGGTCGACCCCATGGGTTGACACTTTTGTCTAAATTCTAGATTTCCTATTTTTGGCAGAACTCATTGATACGAGGTCGACACTTTCTCTGGTTCATCCATAACGGGTTTTCTGGATTGGTTTTAAACTGCCCATTTCTAGATCCGATTTGCCTTGGCTTTTACCCTAATGCCCTTAGGGTTATACCCTACCATTAGGATTACTTTTGAGAGGGTTTTTAGAGGGGCTAATGTGTCTTTTGATCTTCTAATTCCTGCCCCTTTATAACCTACGATTTTCCATCGGATGAAGTATCCCTTGTGCCAACCTTGCCCTATTTGCTGCAGGAGGAGAAGAAGAACGTGAAGGAGGGTGACAATACTACCTGGAGGAGGAAGAAGAGGCTGGAGTGATCATCTTCCATGACCCTGAGCTTGGATCCGGATAGCGCTGCTGCTGCTTTCCACGGTTTGCAAGTTTGGGCATTTCTATCACAAGCTCGGCTCCTTCCACTCTTGTTTATCATTCCCAGCGCACCCTACCTATTGATTGAAGGGATCCATGGGACATTCAAGGGGAGATGCTACAAATCTGATGTTGATCTATTTGTGATGTCCCTTTTATTAAATACATAGTTGTGAGCATATTGATTCATTTGTTCTTGGTGGTTGCAGATATGTTCGGAGCTTGGATTTGAAGGAACTTCATTGAAACTTCAAGAAGGAAGACCGTCTACTCCGACATCTTGCAGATTCAATTCTCTCCAATCGAAGATTCAAGAAAGATCTTCTTATAGCTATTAGAGAACTAAAGGGAAAACTTTCCATATCTCTTACCCATTTCTTTGAGATGGTTTTCTTGATATATACTTTGCAGTGAGCACATATTGTATATCTTTTTCATACTTCTTAACATACAAACATCTGTGTGTGTGGACGGAGCTGCGTCTCCGTGTGGTTTACTGTCCGGGGTGTGTTCCCCGACTGTGTGTGTGTGTGTGTGTGTGTTGTAGTGGCAGTGTGTTGAGGCAAGGCCTCGTGTGTGTATTGCTGCGGAAGCAGCGTGTGTGTAGTTGGGGTTCATCCCCGTGTTGCTACAAAAGTAGCATGTAGTGAAGCCTCACCCGGTTGGGTGAGGGGTGGACGTAGGGAGCCCGTCGTGGTCCCGAACCACCTAAAAATCCTTGTGCCTTGTGTGATTTCTTGTGTGTCTGTCATTTCTTCTATCTCCGTTCACAGGTACATTATATAGATTTTTACTCACTGCACCACTGCACATTGCTACCTCCGTTATCCATGTTAGACAAAAATTCATATGTCTGTTGCACTATTATTACGAGTGAGATCAGAAAGATCGAGAGAACTTTTTAGATCTCATGCTTATTTAGGCTAATCAACGTAGTTTATTTTAATTCCCTTGTGTTTAGTTAAGAAATATTTTAAAATCCGCCTTCTCGACAAGGTGATAATTCAACCCCCCTTCTTATCCGCCATCTCTCTGGGCCAACAATTGGTATCAGAGCCTCGTCTCTGATTTTTTTTTCGACCTTGCGGTCGTAGAGAAAATATCGTTTCATGATGGCTAATGTAAATGTGCTTCCCGTCTTTGATGGTTTTGATTACGCTGCATGGCTTGGAAAACTTTTTGTTTGGATTACTAATACTAACCGAAGCTTATGAGTCTGATTACTTATAGTCCACATGTTTTGCCCAAAAATGAACTAAAATGGACTGACGAGCATAAAAGAATGAATTCTGAAAATGTTTATGTTTTAATTGTTCTTAAAGCTGCAATATGTATTGACAAATTTTCATTTCTTTCTAATTGCAGATCTACCAAAGAGATGTGTGATGGGCTAAAGGAAGCCCAAAAAGAAAGTTTCAACGACGGTGACTGCTTGGTTGTAAACAATAAAATTGAGCGTCAAAGCGAGGAGAGTTTGAAGGTAAATTCTAACTCTGATTCCGAGGAAGAAGATGAATTGAGTTATGATGAATTGCTAAATGCTTACGATGAACTAGTTGATATATACAAAGCACTAAAATCTGAAAACAGAAAAATGAAAAGGAAACTTGATAATGTTTCACATGTTAACTCTTCATGTGTAAAGTGCTTTGAAATTGAAAATGGTTGTGATATTAACTCACCATGTACTGAATGTTCTGAGCTTAGGAAGTTGACTGAAAGCCTGTTGCTTGAAGTCGATATGCATAAAGAAACAACTTCATGTTTAAAAACTGAAAACAAAACTCTATTGGCTAAAATTTCAGAACTCCAACAAATAAGTGAAGATAATGAGAAGCTAAAAATGTTGAACACAGCCATGTCTGAAAAATGGCTTACTCTTGAAAAAGAGAAATCCTTGTCTATTGACAAATCTGAAAAGCTAAAGGAATTAAGGAAGGAAATAGAAAGCTTTAGAAATTTGAATGATAAATTTGAATCCAACAAAGCCATGAATGAAATTGTTAATGATAACGTGAGTTTTCAAATGAAAGAACTTGAATACACTTTCATGAACAAAAATTCATTTGAAAAGCTCCAAAATGAAAACAGTGCTCTGTTGAATCAAATTTCACTACTTGAAGGAGAATTGAAAAGTCTTAAAAAATTTGAAAATGGAAAATGTGTGATTGATGATGATTGTGACAAACTGCATATTCTTGAACAAGAAATTGAAAGTCACAAAACTGTAAATTTTCTGTTGAATGAGAAGATTGCTTCATGTGAACAAGAGGTTGCTAACTCTAACTTACAAATCTTGAATCTACAAAATGAAATCAAGAGTTTAAATGAATCTTTGCAATTGTGTGATAAACGAATTGAAAAACAAAAACATGTTGTTGAATCCTCTTGTGTGCATGAGAAAACTTCATCTGTCAAACACAATCATGCACCAAATAAAAGAAGAAATATTTTATGTTACTATTGTGGATAATTTTGTCACGACATGTACGATTGCTTTTTAATGAAGTTTGATGATGATGTGGCCTTGAAAATAAGAATGGAAAGTGATACTAGTTTCAAAGATCATGAGAAACTCACAATGAAAAACCTCAACACTCATTGTTACTATTGTGGTTTGCATGGTCACGTTATAGAAAATTACTTTACAAAGAAAAATGATGATGAGTGGTCTTTCAGGAAAAACATCTCTTGTCATTACTGTGGTGGCTTTGGACATAAGATGAACAATTGTTCTTTAATGGAAAATGATGAAAAGTTGTCCATGAGAAGAAAATCTTCTCACTATTTTTATTGTGGCCTGAATGGACATTCTATGGATGATTGTGCCATGATGAGGGTTGATGATGAATGGTATGAAAGGAAAAATAAAAAGAATACATTTGGTCATGTTAGAACTAACCCCTCGGGACCCAAGATGGCTTGGTTACCCAAATTACCAAAATGAGAATTTATTTTGTAGGGGCGTCTTGAGACTAAGGATTGATAATGAACAAAGGGCTCTCAAGGTGAGAAAGAAAATTGTCTTGGAATTGAAAATCAATTTGCCTAGGTTCACTTTCAAAGACCTATAAAGGTAAAAACTTGTGTTTGGAACTATCTCACATTTTGTGAGTAAATCTGGTTTTTGAATGCTTTACTTTGGATATACATAGTTAGTTTTAATACACACCTTCTCTTTTGCTTCCCAAATAAAAATTCAATTTTGAACGCTTTACACTGTGCATAGAGTCTTTCACACTCTCTGTTTTACATCTTTCAAATAACAATTCAGTTCTTGAATCCCTCGTTTCACTTTCTAGAAGATGTGGTTGGACCACGATTCCTTTTTACATTGCGTTCAAGAGGCTTGGTCTAGGGAGGTTGGAGCTTCCTATAACCCTCTGCTTAATTTGCAATTAAAATTGAAAGCTACTAAAAAGGCTCTCCAAGTTTGGAATAAAGAAGTTTTGGGTCATCTTGAGGTAAACCTTAAGAATGCTGAAAATCTGGTTCACCTTAAACAGCTGGAATTTGATATGCTACCTACTGAAGACAGCAGATCAGCTCTCTATGCGGCTAATGCGGCATTGCGGCGGATGCTACATCGGAAGGAGATATTTTGGTGCTAGAAAGCGAGAATGTGTTGGCTTGAGGATGGGGATAAGAATACTTCTTTCTTCCATGCAATTGTGCAGGGCAAACACAGGAAGAACTATATTCACCGGTTGCGTGTCAATAATCTTTGGTGTGATGATCAGGAGGTTCTGCGGAATGAGGCAGTGCAATATTTCTCTCAACTACTTACGGCAGAGGATCATACCATTGATGAAGACATGTTACATGTGATTCCTCTGTTAGTCTCTGACCAACAAAACCATGATCTGATATCACTCCCTACTGCCAGCGATATAAAGGATACCATCTGGAAGATGAATTGGGATAGCGCTCCAGGGCCTGACGGCTTCTCCGAACATTTCTACTCCCATTGCTGGGATATTATTGGTGATGATGTCGTTAAGGGTGTTCAAGGTTTCTTTCAGGGTTTTCCTTTGCCCAAGGGTATCACTTCCAGTATTATTGCCTTAATTCCTAAGGTTGCTAGCCCGAGTAACTTTGTGGAATTCAGACCCATCAGTCTGTGTAATTTCAGCTACAAAATCATCTCCCTTATTCTTACTAACAGGCTGGGCTCTATCTTGCCTGGTATTATCTCTGCTGAGCAAGGTGCATTTGTGAAGGGCAGACATATCATTGATAATCTGGCCTTGTCGCGGCAGCTGTTTGCTGATCTTGGGAGGAAGGTTCGTGGGCATAATGTGGTCTTTAAGTTGGATACGATGAAGGCTTATGACAGGGTGGCTTGGGATTTTCTTCTTAAAGTCCTCCAAAGGTTCGGTTTCTGTAACAAATTCCTTTCCTTTGTTGTTGGGTTGACGTCTAATTGCTGGTTTTCAATGTTATTTAATGGCTCATTAGCGGGATACTTCCATTATTCTCGCGGACTTCGGCAGGGAGACCCGCTAGCACCTACACTTTTCATCATCAAGGAGGAAGTCCTCAGTAGGGGGCTGACGAGTATGTTCAATGAGGGATTGCTTGTGCCTTTTTTGGGTCCCAAAGGATGTATGCCTATGACCCACCTATTATATGCTGATGATACTCTCTTATTTCTCAATGGCCATGCTAATAATATCCGACGCCTGATGGATTTCTTGCATGCTTACGAGCAGTCCTCTAGGCAGAAGATAAATGCCTCAAAGAGTTGCTTCTGTGTTGCTAGCAGCGCACCTGCAAGACTGATATCCAGCTTATCTGCCATTACCAGATTCCATCATCATCATGGCGCCCTCACTTATCTGGGTGTACCTATCCGTCATGGCAGAACCTTGGTGGTAGATTTCAAACATCTTATTGATAAGGTGAATCTGCGTATTTCCACTTGGAAGTCTCGCATGTTATCTCAAGCTGGACGGATTACTCTCATCAACTCGGTGCTTTCCTCCATTCTTTATACCTGGCAACTGCTATTTCTATTCCCAAATCGATTGTTAACTACATTGAGCGACTCTGTGCAAGGTTCTTCTAGGGTGAGGCTGATAGGGTCCCTCGTCGCCATTGGGTGCGCTGGTCTGTTTTCCAGAAGCCTGTGGCTGAGGGTGGTTTGGGAGTATGGAGTTTAAACCATGTTCAAGTTGCTATGGCGGTGAAGCTGGCATGGTCGATCTTGCATGGATCATCGCTTTGAGCGGTCTACATTCGGCGACGTTTCCAACTTGAGGGTGATCCTACTTCATTGGTGCCACATCTGCATGGCATCCCCAATGCTACCCTAAGTGTTGCCTTTAATGTGGCTCGATCTCAAACCAGGCGGATTGTTGGTAATGGCAATACAGTGAGCTTCCTGGATTATCTCTGGATTAGCGAATCCTCCTTGCGATAATCTTTAGGGGTCAACCTTCAGGGTCACAATCCGACTATGCATGAGGTTTTAGCTAATAGGGATCATCTAGTTCGAAGACTACTCCCTAATGCACAATTCCTTGAAGGTATCTCTCTGTCGGATTTTGAAGACGAATGCATCTGGACACTCTCTTCTTCTGGTGCCTTCACGCTTAAGTCGGCTTATGAGTACCTAAGGCCGAGAGGTGTTCGACGTGCTCCCTTGTCCCGCCTCTAGAACCATCACTTTCAACGGCGTGCGTCTTTGTTTACCTGGAGAATTCTTCACAGAGCGGTCCCTGTTGATGCTAGAATAGCTGACTGTGGTATCTCCTTGGCATCTTGCTATTTTTGTTGTTCTTTCCCGAGTGTGGAAGAGCTGGACCATCTTTTTCTAAGTAGTGATTTGGCTTATGCACTGTGGAATTGGGCAGCTTCTTTCTTGCCAACTGCCCATAGAGCCGACCCTCATATCACCCATCACATGTGGGATATTCTCACTCAGTGCAACCCCCACTCTTTGAATGGATTTATTGCCATGTATGCCTCCATTCTTATTGTGTGGAAAATTTGGAAGGCTAGATGCACAACGCGCTTCGAGGGATCCTGCCTGTCTCTTGTGCGTATCATTCACAATATCTTGTTTCAGATTAATGCTGCTCTATCAAGAATGACCTTCAAGCATCAGCCTGCTGCGCCCCAGACCCAACTTCTCCTGGCATATGGTTTCAGATTCAGGTTCTCTACGCATATTGTCAAGCTTGTTCGATGGATTCCGCCTGACCAGGGCCTTGTGTTGAACGTCGATGGTGCAAGTAAAGGGAACCCAGGTTACTGTGGTGGAGGAGGCTGCATCCGGGACCATAGGGGTAATATAGTATTGGCCTTCTCACATTTCTATGGCGTTGGTAGCAGCTTTGTGGTGGAAACCAGAGCTTTGTGCGATGGCATTCGCCTTGCAAATGAGCATGGCCTTCAACTGTCGGTCATCCGCACTGACAATGCGGTCTTGCCCACCTCTCTGCAGGCTGGGATTGCTACGGCATGGGCTTCGCTACGCTGGTGGCGAGAAATTCGCACTTATTTTCTTCGATCAGGTGTGTGTGTTTGCAATGTTTACCGAGAAGCCAATCGAGTTGCTGATGCATTAGCGTCACTTGCATGCTCCACCAAGGTTAACTCTGTGGTCCGTTCGAAATCTGAGTCGCCCAGAGTTTGTATCGGGCCGCTTCTGACTGACCAGATGGGACTCGTGTCCTTACGGATGGTGTAGTGATGGTTTTCCCATTTTGGTGGTTTGCGCAGGGGTATGCCCCGGTCATGTTGTAACAATTTCTAAACACTCTTTTCAATATATATATCCTCCTACTGGTACCCTTATACCCCTAGGCAGGCCTTTCTGAAGAAAAAAAAGTTCTTGAATCCTTCAGTCTGAACATAAATGTTTTTATACTTTCAATCACTTCTTGTAAATAATGGTTCACATATGCATACACAGGTTACATACTTACTTTCATGCACATATCATACACATCTTTGCATACTTGTGAATAGGAATAATTTTTCAATCATGTTTTCAAGTTATATGCATACACTTGCATATCATTGCATACTTCTGTGCATGAATGTCATGATTACCCGGTATATCAAATGATGATTGTGGAAGGTTGGATTATGTCCAACTGGAAACTTTCTTCACGCGTGATGGTGGTCTTCGAACCTACGTTCTCCACCATGTACCGGTAATCAACTTGCTTGAAAATGTCAGTTCAGTGCTTGTTTGAATGTACATAATATACAACCACTTTTTGACTCCTTCTATAACTCATCCCTTGCTAAATGAAAGTGCATTGATTTAGACATGTTTGTTACATGGCATATATTAAGGGGGAGATTTTTTATAACCGTGCATACATTTAGGGGGAGACATTACTATGTTGAGACTAATTCATCTTTTACATTCAATACAACCACCCACACAAAATGCACCTTTTTGAGATAATGATTCAATCTAATAAGGATTACTATTTTCTACTCTACACTTTTGAGGACTATTGATTCTCTACATGGAAATCACATGTCTAGTGAGGAAAGAGCTGTTCACCCCTTCAAAAGGTTGTATAAGTGGAAGTGGATCCGAGTAGTCGGGAATCCCCCCTTAAATAAAGGAGGAAACTCGCGTCGAAAGGAGAAACTAATCCATATAAAAATAAGTGTGATTTGCCACCGAGTAGTCGGGAAGGATGCAACTCGCGTCGAAAAGTGTCTCATCCACATCATAAAAGGTGAAGAAATTGAGTAACCAGGAATTGCCCCTGAAACAAAGGGCATGACTTGTGTCAAAAGGTTAGTCACACCATCTTTAGTAATTAAAATTTAGTGTCATACGTAGCTACCGATACTCGAGCATTGTGTATGAAAGTGTATGGATGAGAAGCTCTTTTTAGTGTTCTTCAGAAAATTTGATTTTCCATATTGATTTGAACTTCATTGCTCAATCTTCACTTATGCACCTTGGGTTTGATTGTTTGAATGTCGCTTATGAATCAGTCATCTTTCATGGTTAATGTAGTACCTTATTTATGTAAGCACGACCTTCTTAGTATTGTTCATGCACTTCATGTTCAACGATCAAGTGCATTATCTTTACACCCGTCCCGAAGGGACTTGCATGAGTCTATACTTAATTATGCATGTTTGAGTGCCTGAATGCTTGATCCGTTTGATCATCTCATATCTCATTCCATACGTTGCATCCATAGGTTATACTTGTAGATAACAGGTTAAATAACCCATTGTCAATTGGTTTTTGGTACTTGACAATCTGGGGAAAATAACGTGCTTTTTAGCACTATGCACTTTGTGCATACTTAGTTATCAGGTTTTGTGTATAGTTTCCTTATACTACTTGTGCATATTTAGCTATACATATACTAAAAATTACAAAAATTTGAGCACTTGCACTTCTTTCACACATTATTGTTTACTGTTATTGGTCTATGCACCTTCCCTTCATGGGAGGTTTATTGCTGGGTTCGTGCGCTCATGTCTTATTTATTATTAGAAGCATACCAGTTACTTTTCAATCCCCCATTTTTTTTGATAATGCCAAAGGGGGAGAGAACTTTGAATAGTCATAATATATTGTCATCATCAAAAACGGGGAGATTGTTGGGTTCTGTGCGCCCCCTCGTTGTCTTTGACAATGGTTTCGAAGATTCTAATACATTGTGTGTTTTATGCTTCATGGCATCTTCGTGATAAACAAGATAACATGATGATATCTTGTTTTGTAGGTTGAAATTCAAAGGTCCTTCTTGAATACATTTCTGAAGTCAACTCATGCGTGCTGTGCATGAGGATTTGGAGCTTTCATGTGGATCTTGTTCATAGTGTCTTGATTGGGGTTAAAAGCCCTTTCATATTTTTGGACTTATATTGATTGCATTTCAATGTGAGAAGATTGGTTTTAGTGGATATGACTTTACGCTTGCTTTTCATGATTGTTTAGTGATAGTGGTTTCTCAGCTTGCTTTGGAAATTCCCCTATCTCTGATTGGACTGAACTTGAATAGCTATGCATTGGTCTGCTAAAACAGTTTTCCATTTCCCTTAGAATGGGTCGACCCCTGGCTCATTGAGCCTTAGTCCCTACCTTGTTATGAAGCATGGCCCTATAGGTACATATCTTTGATGTTTTTGCACCCACCTTGCTCATATGTTCACCGACCCAGTGTTGGGTGTTTTACAGTCATGCATATGGTATTTTCATGATCAACTTGAGATTATAGAACTGAACTTGATTGAAACTGAACCTAAATTCTTGGACTGAACTTAGAAGTTTCGGACTGAATTTTGTGTCCTTGAACTTGACAGTTTTGGTAACCTTAAATGTGGTTGGAGTGGCCTTCTACTAAACATGCTTTTTATGAATCTTGTTTGAACAAGTTTAAATGATGGCTCATAATCCTCTTTATTCATGCCACTAGACTGTAGTTGAATAGCGTTGAATGGTTCTCCATGGTTTTGGTTTGAATTGAATTCCAAAGTGCTGTTACATGTATGGAGAAATTTTCTGGATTGCAAGTTAATGGCTTAATTGGGATGGATGTATGTGGATGATATAATGCAAGATAATTGGTCTTATCAAATTACATTGACTCGAATCTGAACTTTCAGGATGTGCAGATTCTATATTGCTATCAATTCCTTGAATCCATGGTAAGTTTCCATTGTTGTTTACATTCCCTTGAACTCTTGATGTAAGTTTATGTTCTTATGAGTTTCCATGTGGCAAGATTGGGTATGTTTCATACATTAAGGTTTTCGGGTTTTAATTCATTGTATTACATGCAAGTTTCCTGAAATGCACTACTAATCTTGTATCCCACATTGCCTAGTGAGGTCTAGTTTTGATTGATGTATTTAGTACCTTAATTGCATGTCTTTTTGATTGGCAAATCATGTGTTCAAATGGGTGTTTTCATAGTGCCGTCATGCACATCTTTCCTTGGTTCTTAAAGCTATAAAAAGTTTCATGCTTTGACAAAATGAGTTCTCATTTGGGTTTGCAAGATGCTCAATCCATTTTTATTACCCCTTTGTGTAATGAGGTTTAAATCATGCCAACATCTTGTTTCTATGAATGGCTATTTGTTCCCGATGTTTGGATGGTTTTTTTCTGGGTCTCAATTGAGTTTTAATGAGTTTTCATTTATGTCAGTAAAAGTGTCGACTCATGGAGTCGACACTTATTACACAGTATGTTGTTTTGTATTGATTTCTGTTATGCTGACAAAAAGTGTCGACCCTAGAGGTCGACACTTTATATTGGGTTATGCTGTTTTAACTAAAACAGAACCTCCGGTACAAAAGGTCGACCCCAGAGGTCGACACTTTTTACCCAGGGTCCTGATTTTGTCTAAGGACAGAACCTCATGAAAAAAAGGTCGACCCCATGGGTCGACACTTTTGTCTAAATTCTGGATTTCATATTTTTGGTAGAACTCGTTGATACGAGTGTCGACCCTAGAGGTCGACACTTTCTCTGGTTCATCCGGAACGTGTTTTCCGGATTGGTTTCGAACTGCCTATTTCTAGATCCGATTTACCTTGGCTTTTACCCTAATGCCCTTAGTGTTATACCCTACCATTAGGATTTCTTTTGAGAGGGTTTTAAGAGGGGCTAATGTGTCTTTTAATCTTCTAATTCCTGCCCCTTTATAACCTACGATTTTCCATCGGATGAAGTATCCCTTGTGCTAACCTTGCCCTATTTGCTGTAGGAGGAGAAGAACGTGAAGGAGGGTGACAATACTACCTAGAGGAAGAAGAAGTAGCTGGAGTGATCGTCTTCCATGACCCTAAGCTTGGATCCGGACAGCGCTGCTGCTGCTTTCCACGGTTTGCAAGTTTGGGCATTTCTATCTCAAGCTCGGCTCCTTTCACTCTAGTTTATCATTCCCAGCGCGCCCTACCTATTGATTGAAGGGATCCATGGGACATTCAAGGGGAGATGCTACAAATCTGATGTTGATCTATTTGTGATGTCCCTTTTATTAAATACATAGTTGTGAGCATATTGATTCATTTGTTCTTGGTGGTTGCAGATATGTTCGGAGCTTGGATTTGAAGGAACTTCATTGAAACTTCAAGAAGGAAGACCGTCTACTCCGACATCTTGTAGATTCAATTCTCTCCAACCAAAGATTCAAGAAAGATCTTCTTATAGCTATTGGAGAACTAAAGGGAAAACTTTCCATATCTCTTACCCATTTCTTTGAGATGGTTTTCTTGATATATACTTTGTAGTGAGCACATATTGTATATCTTTTTCATACTTCTTAACATACAAACATCTGTGTGTGTGGACGGAACTGCGTCTCCGTGTGGTTTACTATCCGGGGTGTGTTCCCCGACTGTGTGTGTGTGTGTGTGTGCTGCAGTGGCAGCGTGTTGAGGCAAGGCCTCGTGTGTGTATTGCTGCGGAAGCAGCGTGTGTGTGGTTGGGGTTCATCCCCGTGTTGCTACGAAAGTAGCATGTAGTGAAGCCCCACCCGGTTGGGTGAGGGGTGGATGTAGGGAGCCTGTCATGGTCCCGAACCACCTAAAAATCCGTGTGCCTTGTGTGATTGCCTGTGTGTCTGTCATTTCTTCTATCTCCGTTCACAGGTACATTATATAGATTTTTACTCACTACTCCACTACACATTGCTACCTCCGTTACCCGTGTTAGACATAAATTCATCTGTCTGTTGCACTGTTATTACGAGTGAGATCGGAAAGATCGAGAGAACTTTTTAGATCTCATGCTTGTTTAGGCTAATCAACGTAGTTTGTTTTAATTCCCTTGTGTTTAGTTAAGAAAGATTTTAAAATCCGCCTTCTTGACAAGGGGACAATTCAACCCCCCTTCTTGTCCGCCATCGCTCTGGGCCAACAGGGATCCTTCTCTACAGATCGTTGGATCTAGGTGTGACAAAGCTAGGCTTTGATACCAACTATTAGGTCCCTTGGGTGCAACCGGGTCTAGAAGGGGGGTTGAATAGATCCGGTACCAACTTTGCTCTTTTAAAACTTAACTGATGAACACATGGATTACTGCCATGAAAAAAATAAGACACTTAGACTTAATGCACATCGGTTTTAACAAGAATGGTTCAAGGGGCTCCCACACAGACAGTTCAGCACTTGAGTTAAACAATAGCTCAACAGACTCCTAGTGTGTGGTGAGTAAACCAGCTTGTGTTAATTGAACAAAGACAAAGAGAGCATGCGTTTAAACCAACCTACGAACTTGTGAATGTGGAAAGAGAATATGATCAAACACACAAGGCATAACTCATTGCACAGGGATTTTTAAGGTGGTTCGGTTGCAAACCCGCAACCTACGTCCACCCCTATCAAAACCCGGTGAGGCTTTACTACACGAGGATGATGTCCTCCACACACGCAGGGACGATGCCCCAAACATACACATAGATACATGGGGATGAGCCCCCCCCACACACACACAGAAACAAAGAAAACAAGTTGCAAGTGCAGCAAAAACACTTTTAGTCTCTCAAGCGGAGCATCGGACACACATTGTTAAACCAAGGTGGGTTGCAGGTAAAGAAAGTAAGAAACAAGACAAAACACCAACTGTGGCTGTAGATAGAAATATGGAAGCTGGTGGCTGTGACCTCAGACTTAGATCCGGAGATCTTCTTCTTCTTCTTGCTCAAACTGTAGGGCTACTTTCTCTCAAGACCTCTCTCTTTTCTTCTTCTTCTTTCCGTTCTTCTTCTCTCTTTTTCTCTTACAGCATTGGATTGGAATGGCCAAATACTGGGCTGCTCTCACTCCCTTCCTTTCTTTCTCACAAGTTTTCTACTGAAGCCTCAAGGGAAGTTGGCTTCTTCTTAGGGTGGCGGCGGCTCTCTTCATGCAAAGTGCTCCATATATATAGAAGAGCAGGTGGAAACCATTCCCTCCATAATCCTACAAAGCAATTGGCTGGATATTAAAAACCTTCTTTGAAGTATACCTTATTTGTGATTGGTCCAGCGAAAAGTAGGTCTCTAGATTAGGTAAGGTACTTCCCTGGCGGCCTTTGATAGGTCCATGGCAGCAAAGAATAGTCAAGGTAGTCTTCCCTCCAAGATCCTTCAATTTGAATAGCTGGAGTAAGCAAGTGAGGTTTGACCAAAAGTGCCTATAGCATGTTTAAACATCATGGGCTGGCTTGCAGAGTAGGACATCCTATTGTCCAAGGAAATTTTTGTTCCAGAAGAAATCTTTGTTGACAGACTCCAGGAGACATGACTACAGAGAGGGACACATTTCCTAGAAGCTATACTGACATATATTTTATCTAAGAAGGTTGCTCTCGCAACTTATGATGATAAGGATAATGTCAATCCTAGGAACCCCCTCTAGACCTCAAAATCTGTGAATTTGGAGGTTTATGGTTCCATTTTTAATTATCTATAAGACCACAGAACCGTTGCAGGTTTAACATGAAGAAGCCTTCAATGGCGTCGACGCAACACTACTCTTGTGTCAACGCACCCTCATGGAAACATCTGTTCTTGCCGAGCTTTGGGTATTTGATTGGCTTGAGAGCTATTTTACACACTTGCTGCTTATTTGTCAACCTTACGGGTTCATTTGTCTGCCTTACAATCTATTTTTAACCCTTAACGCCGTTGAACTGTCGCCTTTGCTGCCTTGAGTCATTTGACTGAGTTGTAGCTGATGGCTTTGATGCAATGAAGGCATTGTGTTGACGCATCCTTCACGCATGAACAACTTGATGCGGCTATGAGCTATTTGTCACTGTTAGTTACCTACTTGTTACCTCTAAGAGGCATTTGTCTCCCTTAGGAGCCATTTGTCACCCTTATGATCAGAATCCGTCGCCTTTAACTTTTGTTCAGCCTTGATGTCCAGGCTTGGAAGTGTTGACGCTCAAAGAGTGTTGCGTTGACACAATGAGAGCACTGCGTTGGAGCAGCCTTAAGGATTCTACCATTGATGGCGAGCAGACCTTTGTGGCGTCGACATGGTGAAGGTATTGCGTTGACACACACTTCTTCTACGGTGCATTCTTTGACGTGCAGTGTCACGCCCCGAGCCTTTATTACAGCGGAAGACTAACTCGGGGAGCGCGAACAGTCGGCATGGTAAGCCTCTTGCGAGCAAGAACGATCAGAGCGCAAGACAATCACACACATAAATGTAATTGCACAATATTACTCAAACTCCAACTTAATTTCAAAATAATCAAGTACAACCACTAATTCAATTTCCATTATGCACTAGACTCAAGAAATAGAAAAATTACATAGACTCAATCTAAACAATTTAGACTTCCTACGTCTTCACTCTTATCTTGACAATACTTTCATTCGCTTTCGGACCCGCTACTTGTATAACCCGAATCCGAATTCGAATCACTTCCATCTTTTGAAAAGATTGGAAATAGGTAATGAGCACACTTGCCCAGTAGGTATCTTCGCATCAACATGAAGGCACTATTAAAGTAATGAACAATTTAGCTCTAAAGAATGAGATAAAAATCATGCGAATGCGATCAATCATGCGATTAAACCAAAGTAACAAGATGATCAAGTAAGTTAGAATGAGAGCAAGTACGAACTAGCAAGAATGTTATAAGAACAAGATATTGGCCTTTCATGAACAAGAATGTACCAAAAATGTACTAGCAAGCCACATAATCATCACTCTAGTATATTTTGCTTATGAGCAAGTACTTCGTGAATTTCTGTGGAATATTAAGCAAGAAATTCATGTACAAGAATGTCATGTCGTGCCGTGGATTTTCACTTATTTATAGAGAAAGTACTCCCAGCGTAATGCGACGCCAATAGCATCATACCCCATGATTTATAAAATAGTATGTTTCCGATAATCAGCCGAGGGGACTAGAATAGATCCCTTGAACACAATCAGTGCTTGATCGCATCTTCAAGTATAAATCAAGTTACTTCCACGCATGTTAACAATAAAATATGGCCAAGAATGTAATAAGTTCAATAAGCTCATGATAACAATAATTCAATGAATGAATGCTTCAATAAGAATCATGAGAAATCAAGAATGACTTAAGCAAGGTTATGCTTATGGAAATAAATCGGCAGCATAACGATACATTCTTTATCTTCCATTCATTATATTAGGTTTCTTGATCAATATGATAAGTTCTAGATCATTAATAGTCCATCTAGAAACCTTGGAATATCAACCATTGGTCCACCTTGGGTTAAAATACTCAAGCAGTGTGACGGTCGTGTACTGGGCCGTTACATGATGTGATGCTCCAGTATTGGGCCGTTACATTAGTCTAAATCCAGAACCAAGAAATCAGACTCAGTGGAATGTGACGGTCGTATATTGGGCCGTTACTTGTGCTTGACGGTCCAACATAGAGCCGTTACATTACTGATAACCAAAAATATCGATACTGTAATCTAATCAATGGGCTTTAATGGTACAACCAACTCGGCGTCTGTGGACGCGGATTTTTATTTATTTTTTATTTATTTATTCATTTATTTATATTTATGGATTTATTGGCGTGCCAGTCACATGTGTGACGATTTCATTGTGCGCTCGATCTGACATGGTCAGTCGAATGTGAGTGATCGTGTCGGGACCTGAAGTCCGTCATACCATGAACGTTATGACGTTAATTACGTCCTTCCGGGGAAGGACAACCCTTGATTAAACGCTAAAGTAAGAGGCCTCGAGAGGCAAACAGATATTCACATGCTTAACTTTAAACTTCATACCAGGGCCGGGGAGGCGGGTAAGATAATAACATCAACCACAGAAACCGACTAGATCGTGTGGTTGGCGGTTCAAAACAGTTATACTTGGTGGAAACAAGGAGATAGAAGATATCCACCACGGAAAGGCAAAGCCCTGGCCATGATATAGGTTTAAAGCTTCGATCGGTATTTCGACGGCCTTTTCTCTTAATCTGGGTTATGCCCAGGGGGAAATAGGCTATCACCCACGGAATGCCGAGATGAAAGCCGAGAGCTAGAGAGGCCGAACCTCCCAACCCGTGTACATATGGGCTATGGGGCAATGTGTGATTTTCCCTTTGAAAAGCTAGCGGGATTCATGCAGTGGCAAGACCCCCCCCCGAGCAAAAGGGTTATTCGTAAATCCGTTGTAGTTAGGTGGAACATAGGGGTTATGACTCCCCTTCAATTTATCCCCGGGACATATCGGGTGATCCACAGATATCCCTTGTGTGGGTTCGCTTTGGGTATTGGAATTCATTGGGTGGTAGATCGGGCTCTCGGCACGCTCTGAATGGACACAGGCTCTCGGCACGACCCAAAAATGGGATGGCCAGGGCTTCCGGCGCCAAAAAAAAGAAGGCTGGGGGTTCCCGGCACCAAGACGAGAGGGCTTGGGTTCCCGGCGCGACGAAGAGAAGCCAAAGGGGAGAGGGCCTTCGGCGCAGGCTTCCCGGCGCGAGGAAGAAATGCTAGAAGAGGGTCTCGGCGCGGGACGGTTGAGCAAGGCTCCCGGCGCGACGCGGCTGCAAGGGGGGTGGCTCCCGGCGTGCTCAGCCGAAGGGGAGGAAACCTCCCCGTGCGGCCAGAGTGTAGGGCTCCCGGCGCGACGGCCAGAAAGCCAAAATCAGGTCTCGGCGCCTGAAGGATGGCGCCGAGAGCTATTCACCGTGTTTACTGTAGGTTGATCCGAGATGTATGAGGGCGCCGGGACCAGAACAGAGCTTACGGTACTCTGTTTTGGGTTTCTGATTGATTCAGGCCAAGGGGAAGGGTTTCTTTGGGGTCAAAAATAGGTCAGGGCATGTTGACAGCTAAAATATGAACAAAGATAAAGATGGGACCAGACCAGCGACAAAGACTGGAAGATGCCTGCAAAGTCAGGATTGAGGGAGGATCCTCACCACCAACCAATTGCCCGGCTAGGACCGTCTCAGGCCTGGCTAATGTCCGGTGTTATCGTCATCATTCATATGCCAATACTGATAAAGCCCCCGTTTGTTCACTGATGGAACCTCGAGATGATCTCAACAAAGCTGTGTCACTACTAAAGGGTCCTCTTTCGGTTCTGATAAAAGTCAATACAAAATAACTAAGAGAAGCCAAGGCAATTATGCGGCCTAAAAGCACTAAATGGGCCGGCCGATTGGGCTTCTGACCATGGCGTCGGGAACCTCAACGAAGGGCCGCTGGACGCGCCGAGAGCCTGAAGGAAGGCGCGCCGGGAACTTCTCCCATGGATACAGGCGCCGAGATCCCTTTCGCAAGGCAAGGGTTCTATAAAACCCATTGCTTCTCCCACAAGAAAGAGGGGCGGACAGACAGAAAAGAAGAAAAGAAAGAGGCAAAAGAAAAAAAGAGCGAAGAGATAGCCAGAAAGAAAAGAGATAGGAAAAGAGAGGGAGAGAGTCTCCGTCGAAAGAAGAAGCAGAAGAAGGGAAGGAAGAGAGGCTCCAGGTGGGCTGATAGGGGGAGGGAGAGGAGTCAATACTCCACCCTCCCCCCATGATCGATGTTTTCTTTCTTTTCTGTTTCTTATTACTGATTCTCCGTATGAAATAGTAGAAATCTTGATGTTTGGATCATTCATACGATTCTCTCCTTTTTCTTCTCCTGTATGTTTCTTGGCTTCAGTTATGAAGTCGATGTAAGTGAAGGTGAGATGAATGGATGCAATGGCCGTGATGGATTTTTAGGCGATGTTATCTTCTTTTGTCTCCATATGTACGCGTACTGTTTGTATGAATGCCCCATGGGCGAAATGACTCAGGCTTCGGAGTCAGGTCTGTTCTTCGAACAGGGATGAAGGTAGAACCCCCACCCTTGTTCAATGGGTTGCTGGGTTCTATTCTCTTCTCTCTTCCCGCTTCAATAGCATGCCCCCGTATGTATTTGAGTCTGTTCCTCAAGCCTCTCGTGCTGTCCGGGAACCAGAGACATCAATCTCTTGGTTCCCAGGACTGCCGGCTAATAAAGATACATTTGACCACAGACGAATGCAACCCTGGATCTTCATTCCAATCTTTGGATGACTAAGGCCTGGGGTCCCAGCATCAAGGTTTCCTTCATCGCCGTTGTGCTTCTCAGATGTTGCTATGCTGGTCTGGGAAATCAGAGACAGCCATCTCTTGACTCCCCCAGACGTCTGGCAGCAGACATGGCAATATAACAGATAAAGGCTACTCAGTCCCGTCGATGATCTCTTCCCCCCCTGATGATTCGGCCTCTCAGATCCCTTGGCATCCTTCTAGCAGAGGTGTTCGTGAAATCTCCTCATACACCCCCGATTCAGCCTCAATCTGAGCCATAAAACCCAGAAATTCCAGAAATAGAGCATCGTTCTTGAGCTCTGAAACCTTGAAATCCTTCTGCATATTCATCTTCTCGGAGTGCGAGTTTCCCCGCCGAGAACCGTAAGGCCGAGAGGCCTTCCCCTCCTTTCAGCTAAACGACAAGTCCTGTTGTGAAAAAAACCACAGCCCACAGCCTCCCGGCGCGGCCATGAGCGCGCCGGGAAGCCTTGCGCCGAAAGCTCCCTCCATCCACCAAATGCCCAGGCCGAGAACCCCCCCTTGGCCAACCAAATGTCCAGGCCGGGAGCCCCCCTTTTGTCCACTAAAAGGCCATGACGAGAGCCCCTTTGGCCAATCAAAGACCATGCCGAGAACCCCCTTTGGCCAATATAAAACCATGTTGAGAACTCCCTCTTGGGCCAGTAGAAAGCCACACCGAGATCCCTCCTTCGGCCAATGAAACCCAGACCAAGGTTCATCTCTGCACCATTATCCTTCAACTCTTTAACCTCTCCATACATCTGTCAAGAGGATGCTTAGAGATCACTAGATACACCCTGAGGAGATACAACAATGGGGAAGACCTCCCCTACATTCCTATGTCCCGAATTGGATTCGCATGCAACCCCACGGGTTCGGTGGACCTTGTCTTTACAAGGGTTTCGTCGGTCTCCGAGAAGGGGAATAGTGACCGATGTCAGAGACATGGACAGTCTCTTCGAGCCTTAGTGCTCACTCATTTTCCGGCTTTCATCCCGGCACTCCGTGGATGTCAGCCTATACCATTCTCTGGCAAATGCTCGGTCCAGGGGAGGTGCTGCCAAAATTCTCTCAGGAAGATGAAAGTCGACATCAGGTTGTCCCCCGGGCTCTGCATGATAATGGTGACAGGGTTTCCCTCGACCCTAGACTTCCCAAATCCCTCTTCTATCCTGATGCTCCTGTAAAGCCCAAATCTAATCCAGCTCAGATTTGATGAACTGATCTACCTTGACCCCATTGAATCTATCTATTTTAGCCTGGATCATCGATGAACTCAAAGCAGAGCATCGTTTGAACCTTGAAACCCTGTAGCAATTCCAGCTTCTCGGCGTGCTAAATTCCCCGCCGAGAACCCTCCTGCCGAGAGGCCTGCCGCTTCAGCAAACCGACAAAAAGGCCATCTGAGCCCTTGCATACAAAGCCTCCCAGCCTACGGGCTCCCGGCGCCAAGCTCCCGGCGCGGCAAGGAGCGCGCCGGGAAGCTCCAGGCCGAGATCCCCTGTAGGCCAACTCCACCCTTCATGCAAAATCCCCAGCCCTTCCCGGCGCCACCTTCCCGGCACGGTAATGGGCGCGCCGGGAACCCTCGCGCCGAGAGCCACCCCTTGGCCCTCTTGTCAGTGCACCGGGAAGCTCACGCCGAGAGCCTCCCTGGCCTTCTTTTCTGCGCGCCGAGAAGCCCCATTGGCCCTCTCCCTCGCGCGCCGGGAAACCCCCCTTGGCCCCCTACGCGCCGAGAAGCCCACACCTATGGCCATTTGGCCCTTGCTCCGAGAAGCCTACGCCGGGAACCTCTCGGCCTCCTTGCCTTCACGCCGGGGACCTATACACGCTTGAACTGCATTGATAACCTACTCAAATATTTTATTACTGAGCCCTCAATCCAAATTTTGTTCCGGGGGCTCCGCCCCCGGAAACCCCCGCAAGGGGCGCTGCCCCCTTGACCCCCACGACCTGACCGGGCCGGTCGATCCCCGCGACCTGACCGCGCAGGTCGATCCGCGTGTGAGGGCGCAACATTAAGCGTTCGCTTACATTCCGTCGTCCCGCATCGGGTTCACGAATAACCCCTTTAGCTCGGGAGGGCTCTGCCATTGCATGAGTTCCACCGGCTTCTACAGGGAATACCAAATATTGCCCCATGGCAAATATGCGATTCGGGAAGTTCAACACTTCTCTCTCTCTTGGCTTTCATCCCGGCACTCCGTGGGTGATAGCCTATTTCCCCCTGGGCATAACCCAGATAAAGGGAAGATGTTGTCGAAATACTGATCGATGTTTTAAACTTCGTCACGGTCGCGGCTCAGGCTACCTGTGATTGAGATCCTCCTTCCCCCCTTAACCCCGGACTTTGAACCGCTGACTTAGCGATATCATCTGTTTCTACGGTTGGTGTTATTATCTTGCCCGCCTTCCAGGCTCTGGTATGAAATCCAAATTGCGCACACGAATATATTTTTTGCCTCTCGGGGCCTCCTACTTTTAGCGTTTAATCAAGGGTTGTCTTCCTTAGGGAGGACGTAATTAACGTCATAGCGTTCAGGGTATGACGGACTTCGGGTCCTGACTCGGACTTCACAATCGACTGACCAAGTCAGATCGAGCGCACAATAAGAATCGTCACCACGGTGACTGGCACGCCAATAAATAAATAATAAAATAAATCAATAAATAAATAAAATAAACCTAATAAGATAAATGTGTTCCACAAGTCTGGCACGCCCGGTGGGACCGAGTCTCCCTTCATCTTTACGCTAAAATAGGAGGCCCCGCGGGCCCCCCCTCAAAATTCTGATTCCGTGTGCTTCCTTATTTCCAGGAAACTGCGATGACGACTGAAAACACGTCTGTGTGCTTCGACAAACAACCCCTGGACATGCATGTCCAGGAGGGATACCTGGCGGTACCATTGGCGTTCGGCTCGTTTCCCCCAGCTGTCGGGCTGCCCAACTGCTTAGGCGTCGTCTACACCGACCTTCTGAAGGTCGATAACAATGAGCAAGGCACTGCCGCGAGTGCCCCAGTGAAGACCACTGTCCAGAAGGACAGCTTGCCAGAGAAGACGGCCCCCACGGCCGTCGCCTGCTATGTCCACCACGTCCAGAAATGGGACATGGTCCCCGCTGCTACTCAAAAGAGGAAGAGAACTAACCGGAGGAGCCGGTATGTTGCTGTTGAACGCCGTCTTTCCAACTTCGGAAAGACAATGATGATCGGGGGTGTCCGGGCGAACCTGAACGGTTGCCCGAGGGCGGTCAAGCCGGATGTGATCGTCCCGCAGGTGCCCACTGCCAACAGATTCCAAACTCTGGCCGCCAGGCATGCCAACTGGGAGGCCGATGAGAGGAAGCCACTGGCGCCCAAGCCAGCAAAATACAAGCAGGTCTGGCGACCGAAGAAGATGCAGAGCTGGGCTCCAGCTCAAGATGAGGAGAAGGCTACCAATGATGCTGTTGCCCGCTTCAGGGCGGGAAGCCGAAGAAGAAAGGGAAAAGAAACAGGAAATGCTATTGCTGCTCACCCCAGAGCCTGGGGTAGGAGAGATGAAAGAAATGATGGAGAAAGAAAACTGACTGCTGCTCGCCCTATGATGAGGGGTAGAAGACTTGAGAAGAAAGAAGACCTTGCTGTCGCCCACCCCAGGGCCGGGGGCAGAAGATGGCAGAGAAAGAACCATGATGTTGCTGCCAACTGCTGCCGGAATGGCGATGCGGGAATGTGTGAACCAGCCATGGTTGCCGTCCCAATAAGATCGAGGGCCTGTGCCAGACAGGCCGACATCTTCAGATATTCCAAGACCGAGCATTTGAATGCTCAGATAACAAGACTGGCCTATCAGCAAAGAAGCCAGGAAAGACTGATGTTCCAACCTGAGCCGCAAAGGCACAACTCTGAAGAAATGAAGCAAGTGGTCCAGGACTACTTCCACCACCTTGGGAACTCCACCCTCGGTCAACAAAGATTATCCCGTGCCTTGGGTACCGTGGATGAGGAAGAAGAAGAAATCCCTCAAGAAGTGATGCACAGAGTCTCTTCCTCCGATTCAAATGATTATGAAGAAGGCCTCAGGGCCGGATATGATGAAGAAGACCTGCACGGGGAAGAAGCCAAAGAAAGAATATCGGTCTTTGACTGGCTCAAATATCCTGACCAGGTAAAAAGAAAGGTCTACAGGCAGAAGGAAAAATGCAAATCTTCGCCTGCAACATGGCTGGACTTGCCAGGGGGCAAGATATACTACCAACTCAGCCAGATGAACTGCTCAGGTTGGCTACTAGACCTGGTCCTGTCACAAGAAGAGGCCAGGCCGCAAAAGATAAAATGAAGAAATATGATGAAGCCCGCAAGATCACCACCATGACAGTCAATATGGTGACGGCACAGGATGAAGACAATCCCCTTATTGATGATGCTGAAGGGACTTCTGAAGATATGCAAATCCCGTCAGCCTTGGATCCTATGATCCAGATGATGTTCAGAAGATACCAGCAGGAGATCAGTGCTCTCCGAAGGCAGCTCAATGAGAGACATGAAGCTACATCAGTCTCAAAGCAAGCTGAACCTGCGGGGCAAACATCCAGCTCAGCAGAGACGGCTATCCCAGCTAACCCTCTCTTAGCTGATAAGGGAAAGACACCGATCCAACCTGTTCCACAGCAAACAGCAGCTCAGCCCTCTGTGTCTCAGACACAGCCTACCGCGCCCATCTTGCGCGCCACTGTGATTACAACTCCTCACGGCCAGCAACAAGCTCACTTCTTTCCAGAAGACATAGATCCAGCTGTAGCCCACAAGCAGATGATTGAAAGAATTGTGGAAATGAAACTGTCAGAAAAGACTGGTGGTGATGCTGGTACCTATGATGTGTACAAGGTACCGTATCCTCCCCAGTATGCTGCTAAGAGACTACCCGCAGGCGTCAGTAAGCCGCCGAAGTTCGAGAAATTTAATGGCCAAGGCTCCCCTAGGGAGCATATAGCCTACTACACTACAATCATGGGCGACCTAGCAGTCGATGAAGCTTATCTGCTCAAGTTCTTTGGCTCATCCCTCACTGGGTTGGCCTTTGAATGGTACTCAAGCTTGCCAGCCGGGTCAGTGGTTGATTGGCCTGATATGCAAAGAAAGTTCCGCGACAGATTTCATGTCACGGAGAGAGAAATCACAATAGCTGAGCTATATGCAACAAGGCAGAAGCAGGATGAGACCGCTCTGGATTATATAAAAAGATGGAGAAACCTCGCCATGAGATGCAGGCGGCCTCCACATCACGAGGACGCCGTCCAGATTTGCAAGCAGAATCTTCGGCGGGAGACTCTCGAAAAGATGATCGGGATGGAGATAGGGTCATTTGACCGACTAAACAATGCCGCGGCGGAGGTCGAGGCCTTCCTCTCCAGTAGTCCTTCAGTTGCTACTGCTGCGTACCAGAAAACTAGATCGGCTGATAAACGGCCCATGCCTGCAGAAGTCAGTACAATAGACTTCAAGATGTTCGAGCAACAAAAAGATAAAGAAAAAGGCGTTGTCCGCCCTCCTCCCACTAGGCCGGCTGATCAGAAGGATGGCCCCGCTCTGCGAGCTAGGATGAGCAAGCCTTATTCCTTTCTAAGGAAAAGACTCGGCTCCTGTTTGAATGGGCGGCCCAATTTGACAAGATTGTCTTTCCGGATCCAAAGAGACCTGATGATACCAAAAGAAAAGATGACCCCCGCTTCTGCCCATATCATCAAGCATTGGGTCATCCTATTGAAGATTGCTATGTATTTAAAGATATTATTGAAAGAATGATTAAAAAAGGGGAACTCGAACTGGGTGAGTATAAAGTGGACCCTCCATGCCTGCATGAGTTGCCTGAGTTAAAAAGAGCAGTCAATATGGTATCTCTATACCGGCAATCGCCCAAAGAAATGATGAAAGAAACAGACACCGATGAGCCCATCCTGTGGGAGCGTGTCAAATCCCCAGGCCTGATGAATAAGATGAAAGATAAATCAAAAATGCCAGATGTGCTAGATGACCCGTTATGGGTGCAGATGTCGACCGCTGAAAGGAAGGAAAAGCAGATGCAAACAAATACAAGGAAGGACAAAGTCTTCTCCTGTAACATGCTGTCAGTTTTACCCGGCGATGGCCAGACTTCCGAAGGGGACGATGAAGAGATATGCTTCATGCCGATAAGGTCAGAGCAAGCCAAAGCTTCAGCCTCCTGTCCTGATGATAAAGCCAACAAGAAGCCTGGGCACCTCCCGCTACCAGAAGAAGAAGCATGCTACCACACTCCTCCTCCATATGCGGAGGCGAGGGCCAAGATGTTAATTTCTGAAAGCCTGAACGCATCCGGCGCCTGTAATAGGGTACTGCCAGTCCCTCCTAGGATTAGGGCCGGGGGCAACATTCTTGGCCTTGCCATGATGACAGAGCTATCTAAGAAACTACAAGAAGTCAAAGTGTTACAGAGCAAGCTGAATGAAATGGGTTTGCACCCGCCTGGTTTGCACTTAAACTCACCAGCTCCGGTAGTGATGGGTAAACCCGATACGAAACAAACAATGAAAACCAACTCTGCCAAGGGAGAAGTTACTAAGGCAGAATTGTATGAGGCCAAACAAAGGGCCGATGAATCTGCTCTGGATTATATCTACCGATGGAAGGACCTTTATGCCAGATGTCAGCACCCACCAAACCAGGAGGAGGCTGTCCAGATATGCAAGCGCAACCTGAAGACAGAAGTCTTAACAAGGTTGGTTGGCATCGAAGTCAAGTCCTTCGATCTCTTGAATGAGATTGTGGCTGATATTGAGGCCTTTTTGGCGAAATATTGCCCGGCCGCTACCGCCCTAAGACAAAAGAGCAAGCCTGCTAGTGAACAGCCAATGCATAAAGATATTTACATTGCCGACTTCCAAGCTTTTGAGAAGAAAAAGGCGAAGGAGGCAGCTAGCTCTTCGCTAACAAAGACTGGCGAGCTAGGCCATTCCCTAAGAAGCAAAATGACTAAACCCTACTCCTTTCCAAAGGAAAAGACTCGGGTCCTATTCGAATGGGTCACCCACCATGGCAAGATCATACTCCCGGCCCCAAAGAAGCCCGGTGATGCCGCAAGGAAAGATGAGCCTCGCTTCTGTCCGTACCATCAGATGCTCGGACACCCTATTGAGGACTGCTACGTCTTCAAAGATGTTATAGAAAGCTTGATACAGAAAGGTGAGCTGCAGATAGGGGAATATAAAGTGGACCCACCGCGTCCCCATCGAATGCTCAATTTCAAGAAGGCAGCCGACATGGCCGCACCACACCCGCCAAAGAGCGATTTGCTCTAAAGGGCATTTTCAATACGAATGATACCCCGTTCTGGGGTAGGTGTATGCCAAAAAGAATGATGGTGAAAGATGCCAGTGATACCCCTTCTTGGGGGCAGATGTACACACAAAAAAAGAGAGAAAAAAAAAGAAATAAAAAAAATGAGAATGATGATGATGAAGAGATGCCCATGATACCCCTTCCTAGGGGCAGATGTATTAACAAAAAAAAATGATGAAAGGTATGGATGATACCCTATCCTGGGGGCACATGGGAATAAAAAAGGATAAAGAAATGAGAGATGATGAAATAATATATATATATATATATATGGTACTCCCATTTGAGGGGCGATGCACATCAAAAAAAATGGAAATGAAAAAAAGAGAAAGATGACAAAATGATGGAAGATGCAGATGATACCCCATTCTGAGGAGGGGGATGCATATCAAAAAAAAAAGAAGAAAAAAAGGAAAGAAAAAAAAATGATGATTATGAGATGATGGAAGTTACAAATGGTGTCCCATCTCGGGGGCAGATGCATGCCAAACAATGAGAAATATTGATGGTATCCCGTTCTTGGGACGAATGTATGCCAAAAGAATGATGTAAGACACACATGGTTCCCCATTCTAGGGGTAAATGTATGAAATGCCAATGACGACATGCATGGCCGTCGCTGGATAGGCTCACCCCTTTAAAGGGGCAATGATCGCGTATGGTGATGAGGAATAAAACTAGAGCATTGACCCTTCAAGGGCCATCCTATCACGGACTCTTACACAGCACGTCTGCTGCTGATGTCAGGGACCATCCAAATGATGGGAGCCCAGATGGCAATGAACAATGAATGATGGATCAATGAAGAACGATGGAAGCTCGCCCAACCATCAGCGTTCAGGCCAATAGATGCTCGATGAGATCCCAAAAGAAATATATATATCAAACATCAAGGTGTCGGCATATAAGCTGATGGAGGAATAATGGCACTCTGGATGAGTGAATGATAGATACATTGGTAATCAGACCGATAGATGTTTCACGATGGTCAAGGATATATAAGATGAATACATCGGTATTCAACCTGATATATAATAAATGAAGCTCCAAGGCAAAGATGATGAATACATCAGAGCCCAAGATGATAGAGGTTCAACAATGTCCACAAGATGTTCAAACAAGATCAACAATGCCCCAAGATGTCAACTATCGATGTTCACGTCAACCGATGCTCAACCACTTTCCACGGTTGCCAAATGTATGCCCATCGGCGTCCAAGCCGATGGATGTCGGGGTTCAATCATTGACTTTCAAGCCAACAACCATCGGCGTCTTAGCCGACATATGTCAATCATTCAGCCATCGGTACCCTGGCCGATAGATGCCCGATGATCCTCTAGACTGCCAGAGATGTTTAACCGTTAGCATTCGAGATGACAGATGCTCACAAATATGGATTGCCAGTATGGCCAGCTAAGAGAAATCAAAATTCTAGCAATCAGTGCCCAGGCCGATAGATATTCTTCCATCGGCACTCAAGCCGACCAATGGTCAAAGATTGCCAAAGAAAAGTCAACAGAATCAGTGAATATGCAAAGATGTAGATACCCAGCGGGTCAGAACCACATCAGCAATGAAGCATACCCTTCCAGCGAACGGCTTCGTGCCCGAGCTGCCATACACATTTTTGAATCAATTCAGACCTTTCGTCTGGGTTGATTATGAAGCCCTATTCCTTTGCGTTAATGTCAAACCCCACATTAACGATGAAACATACCCTTCCAGCGAACGGCTCCGTGCCCGAGCTGCCATACACATTTTTGAATCAATTTAGACCTTTCGTCTAGGTTGATTATGAAACCTTATCCCTTTGCGTTAATGTTAAACCGCAACATTGATGATAAAACGTACATTCTCGGGAAACAGCTTCATACCCAAGCCCGCCATCCACAAACTTCAGTTCAGACCTTCCGTCTGAATTGCATGATAAACCCCCACTCTCCTTTGCATTGGTATAAACCCAATACCGATGATGAAACCTACTGTTGATCGATCGGCACATTGCCCGATCAATGATAAGACCTATCCAGTTTAGACCCTACGTCTATCCTGATAAAACACATGAAATCTTTGCATTGGTATAAACCCAATACCGATGATGAAACTTGCTATGGATCGATTGGCACATTGCCCGATCAATGATGAAACCTACCCAGTTTAGACCTTATGTCTATTCTGATGAAACCTATAAAATCCTTGCGTTGGTATAGACCCAATACCAATGATAAAAGCAGCTGCTAATGGGGTGGCCCGCCGCCTGAGCAATGTTAAAACCCGTCCGGGGTAGACTTTCCGTCTGCTCTGATGAAAATGCTACACCCATTCTCAAATCAACCCGGACCTTCCGTCCGGATAGATGATAAAACCTCATCCCTTTGCGTTAATGTTAAACCCCACATTAACGATGAAACCTACATTTCCAGCGAATGGTTTCGTGCTTAAGCTGCTACACACATCCTCGAGCCAATCCGGACCTTCTGTCTGGGTGGATGATGAAATCCCATTCCCTTGCGTTGATGGCAATCCCCACATCAACAATACAGCCATGCTCCCGACGAACGGCTTCACGCCTAAGCCACAAAACACACTCAAGTCGACCCAGGCCTTCCGCCTAGGCAGACGATGAAAACCTTATACCCCTTGCATTGGTGTCAGCACCCACATCAATGATGATACATACACAAGTTCAGCACATGGCTTAACAATTTACGAAGCTAAAGTCCCGATAAAAAAAAAGAAGAAAGAAAAGAGAAGAGATAAAATGGGGTTAAAAATAGAGATACCCCGCCAGTCTTGTTCAGGCTTTCTGAGCAAGAGCAAAAATGGCTAAAACCCAGCTGTGGTGAAAACCCGAAAGGGCACTGCAGGCAAAATCGGGTACCCCACCACGTGAAAACCCGAAAGGGCGCGTGGGCAAAAGCAAGAGGGGGCTGGCTCCGGTGAAAACCCGAAAGGGCGCTTGGGTCAGTAATGTGGTGATCCTAAAGAGACCTCACCTCCCGCCATAAACTCCTCGTCGATCGACCGGCACCTTGCCCGGTCAGCGATCAAACCCACCCAGTACAGACCCTACGCCTGTCCTGATAAAACCCTCATACCTTGCCAAAGTCCCACCATGGTGAAGTCCACTATTGATCGATTGGCGCCTTGCCCGATCAATAATGAAACCTATCCGGCTTAGACCTTACGTCTATCCCGATGAAACCTATGAAATCTTTGCATTGGTATAAACCCAATACCGATGATGAAACCTCCTTTGATCGATTGGCGCACTGCCCGGTCAATGATGAAACCTATCCGGCTTAGACCTTACGTCTATCCTGATGAAACCTATGAAATCTTTGCATTGGTATAAACCCAATACTGATGATGAAACCCCCTGTGATCGATGGGCACCCTGCCCGATCGACGAAGAAACCCGTCCTATTAAACTTGCATCTCTTCCTGTCCCACCATGATGAAGCCTGCTGCTGATTGGCGGGCACACGGTCCGAGCAGCAATGAAACCTATCCAGTTTAGACCCTACATCTATCCTGATGAAACCTACGAAATCCTTACATTGGTATATACCCAATACCGATGATGAAACCAACTGTTGATCGATTGGCACACTGCCTGATCAGCAATGAAACCTGTCCGGTTTAGACCTTACGTCTATGCCGAGGAAACTTATGAAACTCTTCCTTGCATTGATATATACCCAATACCGATGATGAAACCAACTGTTGATCGATTGGCACACTGCCTGATCAGCAATGAAACCTGCCCGATTTAGACCTTACGTCTACGCCGATGAAACTTATGAAACTCTTCTTTGCATCGATATAAACCCAATATCGATGATGAAACCAACTATTGATCGATTGGCACCCTACCCGATCAATGATGAAACCCATCCAGTTTAGACCTTATGTCTATCCTGATTAAACCTATGAAATCCTTGCGTCGGTATATACCCAATACCGATGATAAGAGCAGCCGCCAATAAAGCAGTACATCGCCTGACCCGTGCTGAAGTCCCAATTCAAGCGATATATATACGTATAGATAAATAAATAAATAAAAATGGGGTTAAAAATAAAGATACCCCGCCAGTCTTGTTCGGATATCCCGGACAAGGGCAAAAATGGCCAAAACCCAGCTGTGGTGAAAACCCGAAAGGGCACTGCAGGCAAAATCGGGTACCCCGCCACGTGAAAACCCGAAAGGGCGCGTGGGCAAAAGCAAGAGGGGGCTGGCTCCGGTGAAAACCCGAAAGGGCGCCTGGGTCAGTAATGTGGTAATTCAAAGTTCCATGCCAACCGGCACGCTGCCTTCACCTCCCCTTCACTGATGAAACCTTTCGTCGGTCAGCTGGCTCCATTCCCCACCGATGATAAAACCCTCCCGGGGTAGACGTTACGTTTACCCTGATAAGATCCACATACCCTCTTTCGCACGTCCCACCAACAATGAAACCCATCACTGTTCTGATGAAACCTATGCATTCTTGGCAAAGTCCCACCCGCGATAAACCCCTTCCAGTTTAGACCTTTCGTCTATTCTGATAAAACTTAAAAACTCTTCTTTGCTTCGATATAAACCCGATATCGATGATGAAACCAACTGTTGACCGACCGGCACTTCGCCCGATCAATGATAAACCCTGCCAGTTTAGACCTTTCGTCTATTCTGATAAAACTTAAACTCTTCTTTGCTTCGATATAAACCCAATATCGATTATGAAATCAACTGTTGATCGATTGGCACCTCGCCCGATCAATGATGAAACCCTGCCAGTTTAGACCTTTCGTCTATTCTGATGAAACTTATAAATCCCTTTGCGTCGATATAAACCCAATATCGATGATGAAACCAACTATTGATCGACCAGCACCTCGCCCGATCAATGATGAAACCCTGCCAGTTTAGACCTTTCGTCTATTTTGATAAACTTATAAATCCCTTTGCGTCGATATAAACCCAATATCGATGATGAAACCAACTATTGATCAACCAGCACCTCGCCCGATCAATAATGAAACCCTGCCAGTTTAGACCTTCCGTCTATTCTGATGAAACTTATGAAACTCTTCTTGCTTCGATATAAACCCAATATCGATGATGAAATCAACTGTTGATCGATTGGCACCTCGCCCGATCAATGATGAAACCCTGCCAGTGTAGACCTTTCGTCTATTCTGATGAAATTTATAACACTTTCTTTGCATCGATATAAACCCAATATCGATGATGAAACAAACTATTGATCGATTGGCACCTCGCCCGATCAACGATGAAACCCTACCGGGATAGACCTTCCGTCTGTCCTGGTGAAAACTACATATCCTTTCATGTCCCACCTGCAATGAACCTACCCAGTTTAGACCTTTCGTCTATTCTGATGAAGCTTAAACTCCTTTGCATCGACATGAGCCCAATGTCGACGATGGAACCACGCACTGGACGATCGGCAAATCGCCACAATCAGCTTTGAGGAACAGACCTCTCGTCTGTTCCAGATGCATGTCTTCCGCTAGCCAACAGGCCCAGCAAAGGCAATCCCATCAGATACCGATACGTGGTGGAGCGAGCCCCCATTCTTTCCCTGAGAGGATGGACGCTCTCCTGCTGCACACAGGTCGTCAGTATAAAGGCTGCTGAGACCATTACTCTTCATACGAAGGAAATAACAACATATGAAGAAGATGTTCAGCCACCCGGAGCTTCAATCCGGCAGATGTTCAGCCACCCGGAGCTTCAATCCGGCAGATGTTCAGCCACCTGGAGCTTCAATCCGGCAGATGTTCAGCCACCCGGAGCTTCAATCCGGCAGATGTTCAGTCACCCGGAGCTTCAATCCGGCAGATGTTCAGCCACCCGGAGCTTCAATCCGGCAGATGTTCAGCCACCCGGAGCTTCAATCCGGCAGATGTTCAGCCACCTGGAGCTTCAATCCGGCAGATGTTCAGCCACCCAGAGCTTCAATCCGGCAGATGTTCAGCCACCCGGAGCTTCAATCCGGCAGATGTTCAGCCACCTGGAGCTTCAATCCGGCAGATGTTCAGCCACCCGGAGCTTCAATCCGGCAGATATTCAGCCACATGGAGCTTCAATCCAGCAGATGTTCAGCTAGCCAGAGCTTCAATCCGGCAGATGTCCAGCCAGCCAGAGCTACAATCCGGCAGATGTTCAGCCAATCAGGGCTCAAAACCGATAGATGCAAGATGTACAGCCGATCGGGGCTCAAAACCGATAGATGCCAGATGTTCAGCCAATCAGGGCTTAAAACTGATAGATGTCAAGATATACAGCCGATCGAGGCTCAAAACCGATAGATGCAAGATGTACAGCCGATCGGGTTTCAAAACCGATAAATGCAAGATGTACAGCCGATCGGGGCTCAAAACCGATAGATGCAAGATGTACAGCCGATCGGGGCTCAAAACCGATAGATGCCAGATGTTCAGCCAATCAGGGCTTAAAACTGACAGATGCAAGATGTACAGCCGATCGGGGCTCAAAACCGACAGGTGCCAGATGGTCAGCCAATTAGGGCTTAAAACTGACAGATGCAAGATGTACAGCCGATCGGGGCTCAAAATCGATAGATGCATAATGTACAGCCGATCGGGGCTCAAAATCGATAGATGCAAGATGTACAGCCAATCGGGGCCCAAAATCGACAGATGCTAGATGGTCAGCCAACCAGGGTTTAAAGCCAATAGAAGTCAAATGTGCCATTGATCGGGGCCTAAAACCGACATATGTCAGATATGCCAGTTGATCAGGGCTCAAGCCGATAGTTGTTCAGCGGATCGAGGCTCAAGCCAAGAAGATCATGCCAGGAGGAACTCCCAATATGGGGATACTGCCAAGCTATAACTGAAAGAATAAGTCGATAGCATTGAGCCAATGATACACCTGTAGACATCGTGCCGCACCTTCTGCGCTTACGCCATCTGCAGGTGGGGGGCATTTGTTGACAGCTAAAATATGAACAAAGATAAAGATGGGACCAGACCAGCGACAAAGACTGGAAGATGCCTGCAAAGTCAGGATTGAGGGAGGATCCTCACCACCAACCAATTGCCCGGCTAGGACCGTCTCAGGCCTGGCTAATGTCCGGTGTTATCGTCATCATTCAGATGCCAATACTGATAAAGCCCCAGTTTGTTCACTGATGGAACCTCGAGATGATCTCAACAAAGCTGTGTCACTACTAAAGGGTCCTCTTTCGGTTCTGATAAAAGTCAATACAAAATAACTAAGAGAAGCCAAGGCAATTATGCGGCCTAAAAGCATAAATGGGCCGGCCGATTGGGCTTCTGACCATGGCGTCGGGAACCTCAACGAAGGGCCGCTGGACGCGCCGAGAGCCTGAAGGAAGGCGCGCCGGGAACTTCTCCCATGGATACAGGCGCCGAGATCCCTTTCGCAAGGCAAGGGTTCTATAAAACCCATTGCTTCTCCCACAAGAAAGAGGGGCGGACAGACAGAAAAGAAGAAAAGAAAGAGGCAAAAGAAAAAAACAGCGAAGAGATAGCCAGAAAGAAAAGAGATAGGAAAAGAGAGGGAGAGAGTCTCCGTCGAAAGAAGAAGCAGAAGAAAGGAAGGAAGAGAGGCTCCAGGTGGGCTGATAGGGGGAGGGAGAGGAGTCAATACTCCACCCTCCCCCCATGATCGATGTTTTCTTTCTTTTCTGTTTCTTATTACTGATTCTCCGTATGAAATAGTAGAAATCTTGATGTTTGGATCATTCATACGATTCTCTCCTTTTTCCTCTCCTGTATGTTTCTTGGCTTCAGTTATGAAGTCGATGTAAGTGAAGGTGAGATGAATGGATGCAATGGCCGTGATGGATTTTTAGGCGATGTTATCTTCTTTTGTCTCCATATGTACGCGTACTGTTTGTATGAATGCCCCATGGGCGAAATGACTCAGGCTTCGGAGTCAGGTCTATTCTTCAAACAGGGATGAAGGTAGAACCCCCACCCTTGTTCAATGGGTTGCTGGGTTCTATTCTCTTCTCTCTTCCCGCTTCAATAGCATGCCCCCGTATGTATTTGAGTCTGTTCCTCAAGCCTCTCGTGCTGTCCGGGAACCAGAGACATCAATCTCTTGGTTCCCAGGACTGCCGGCTAATAAAGATACATTTGACCGCAGACGAATGCAACCCTGGATCTTCATTCCAATCTTTGGATGACTAAGGCCAGGGGTCCCAGCATCGAGGTTTCCTTCATCGCCGTTGTGCTTCTCAGATGATGCTATGCTGGTCTAGGGAATCAGAGACAGCCATCTCTTGACTCCCCCAGACGTCTGGCAGTAGACATGGCAATATAACAGATAAAGGCTACTCAGTCCCGTCGATGATCTCTTCCCCCCCTGATGATTCGGCCTCTCAGATCCCTTGGCATCCTTCTAGCAGAGGTGTTCGTGAAATCTCCTCATACACCCCCGATTCAGCCTCAATCTGAGCCATAAAACCCAGAAATTCCAGAAATAGAGCATCGTTCTTGAGCTCTGAAACCTTGAAATCCTTCTGCATATTCATCTTCTCGGCGTGCGAGTTTCCCAGCCGAGAACCGTAAGGCCGAGAGGCCTTCCCCTCCTTTCAGCTAAACGACAAGTCCTGTTGTGAAAAAAACCACAGCCCACAGCCTCCCGGCGCTAGGCTCCCGGCGCGGCCATGAGCGCGCCGGGAAGCCTTGCGCCGAAAGCTCCCTCCATCCACCAAATGCCCAGGCCGAGAACCCCCCCCCCCCTTGGCCAACCAAATGTCCAGGCCGGGAGCCCCCCTTTTGTCCACTAAAAGGCCATGACGAGAGCCCCTTTAGCCAATCAAAGACCATGCCGAGAACCCCCTTTGGCCAATATAAAACCATGTTGAGAACTCCCTCTTGGGCCAGTAGAAAGCCACACCGAGATCCCTCCTTCGGCCAATGAAACCCAGACCAAGGTTCATCTCTGCACCATTATCCTTCAACTCTTTAACCTCTCCATACATCTGTCAAGAGGATGCTTAGAGATCACCAGATACACCCTGAGGAGATACAGCAATGGGGAAGACCTCCCCTACATTCCTATGTCCCGAATTGGATTCGCATGCAACCCCACGAGTTCGGTGGACCTTGTCTTTACAAGGGTTTCATCGGTCTCCGAGAAGGGGAATAGTGACCGATGTCAGAGACATGGACAGTCTCTTCGAGCCTTAGTGCTCACTCATTTTCCGGCTTTCATCCCGGCACTCCGTGGATGTCAGCCTATACCATTCTCTGGCAAATGCTCGGTCCAGGGGAGGTGCTGCCAAAATTCTCTCAGGAAGATGAAAGTCGACATCAGGTTATCCCCCGGGCTCTGCATGATAATGGTGACAGGGTTTCCCTCGACCCTAGACTTCCCAAATCCCTCTTCTATCCTGATGCTCCTGTAAAGCCCAAATCTAATCCAGCTCAGATTTGATGAACTGATCTACCTTGACCCCATTGAATCTATCTATTTTAGCCTGGATCATCGATGAACTCAAAGCAGAGCATCGTTTGAACCTTGAAACCCTGTAGCAATTCCAGCTTCTCGGCGTGCTAAATTCCCCGCCGAGAACCCTCCTGCCGAGAGGCCTGCCGCTTCAGCAAACCGACAAAAAGGCCATCTGAGCCCTTGCATACAAAGCCTCCCAGCCTACGGGCTCCCGGCGCCAAGCTCCCGGCGCGGCAAGGAGCGCGCCGGGAAGCTCCAGGCCGAGATCCCCTGTAGGCCAACTCCACCCTTCATGCAAAATCCCCAGCCCTTCCCGGCGCCACCTTCCCGGCGCGGTAATGGGCGCGCCGGGAACCCTCGCGCCGAGAGCCACCCCTTGGCCCTCTTGTCAGCGCGCCGGGAAGCTCACGCCGAGAGCCTCCCTGGCCTTCTTTTCTGCGCGCCGAGAAGCCCCATTGGCCCTCTCCCTCGTGCGTCGGGAAACCCCCCTTGGCCCCCTGCGCGCCGAGAAGCCCACACCTATGGCCATTTGGCCCTTGCGCCGAGAAGCCTACGCCGGGAACCTCTCGGCCTCCTTGCCTTCACGCCGGGGACCTATACACGCTTGAACTGCATTGATAACCTACTCAAATATTTTATTACTGAGCCCTCAATCCAAATTTTGTTCCGGGGGCTCCGCCCCCGGAAACCCCCGCAAGGGGCGCTGCCCCCTTGACCCCCGCGACCTGACCGGGCCGGTCGATCCCCGCGACCTGATCGCGCAGGTCGATCCGCGTGCGAGGGCGCAACATTAAGCGTTCGCTTACATTCCGTCGTCCCGTATCGGGTTCACGAATAACCCCTTTAGCTCGGGTGGGCTCTGCCATTGCATGAGTTCCACCGCCTTCTACAGGGGATACCAAATATTGCCCCATGGCAAATATGCGATTCGGGAAGTTCAACACTTCTCTCTCTCTTGGCTTTCATCCCGGCACTCCGTGGGTGATAGCCTATTTCCCCCTGGGCATAACCCAGATAAAGGGAAGATGCTGTCGAAATACTGATCGATGTTTTAAACTTCGTCACAGTCGCGGCTCAGGCTACCTGTGATTGAGATCCTCCTTCCCCCCTTAACCCCGGACTTTGAACCGCTGACTTAGCAATATCATCTGTTTCTACAGTTGGTGTTATTATCTTGCCCGCCTTCCAGGCTCTGGTATGAAATCCAAATTGCGCACACGAATATATTTTTTGCCTCTCGGGGCCTCCTACTTTTAGCGTTTAATCAAGGGTTGTCTTCCTTAGGGAGGACGTAATTAACGTCATAGCGTTCAGGGTATGACGGACTTCGGGTCCTGACTCGGACTTCACAATCGACTGACCAAGTCAGATCGAGCGCACAATAAGAATCGTCACCACGGTGACTGGCACGCCAATAAATAAATAATAAAATAAATCAATAAATAAATAAAATAAACCTAATAAGATAAATGTGTTCCACAGGGCATCAAAGTTGAATTAGATTAGGCTTGGGCTTCATAGGAACATCAGGATCTAGGAGGACTTTGGGAAGGCCAAGGCGTAGAGAATCCCTGTCACCAGTGTCATACAGAGTCCCGGGGACAGTTTAATGTCGGCTTTCGTGGTCCTGGGAGAATTTTGACAGCATCTCCCCTGGACTCAGCATTTGCCAGGGAATGATAGACGATCACCCACGGAGTGCCGGGGTGAAAGCCAAATAGAGGGGTATTGGACCCCTGATCATGTACATGCCTGCAGCACTGTTCCGATATCCCTTTAGAGGTCAACGAAGCTTACGCAGTGGCGGAGCTCCATTGCCTCGGAAGGTTATAAAAACCGATCGAGTCCGGAAAACCTCGTAGAAAAGGGGAGGGTTATCCCCATTAATTGTCACCCCCGAGGTGCACATGATGGCCCAGGGCATCCCTTGACATAACAAGAGTATTGATGGGGCTTCTTCAGTGGTAGCAGAGGTTTTACGACTTGGGGTTTACAGGTTGGCTTTTCGGCATGGATGGCAAGGATGCCAGAGAGCTCCCGGTGAAGGCTTCTCGGTGCGCTGATAGGATGGCCTGGAGGGTCTCCCGGCACACGAGGAAGAAAGAGGGCCTCCCGGCGCGCGGGGAAGAAAGCCAACGCATAGGGGCTCCCGGCGCGCGAAGAAAAAAGGGGGGAGGAGCTGATCCTGATGGTTCTCGGCGCCTGAAGAAGCGGCGTCGGGAACTATTCACCAAGTTTACTGTAGGTTGATCCGAGAAGTATGAGGGCGCCGGGATCAGAACAGAGCTTACGGTACTCTGTTTTCTGGTTTTAATGGTAGTTTGGGCTGAAAGCGACGGACTCTATGGGCTCTGAGCTGTCCGAAGCATCCACTTTGAGTTGGATTAGGTCTAGAATCCAGAGGAGTATTGGGATTTGAGAGGCATCTGGGAGGCCAAAGTCTGAATACCCCTGTTCATCGCCGTTATCATGCAGAGCTTGGGGACAAACTTAATATGGTCATTCGTCACCCTGGGAACCAAGAGATAGCTGTCTCTGGCCCCAGAGGCGACTTCTGTGACATCAACGAAGGAGACACATAGGCTCGGAACCCCGGAGTTTCTCAAGCCTCAATCATTGCACAGCGCGGTTTCATCCCAGCAGCCAAGGAATAGTCTGTTCCGGGCTCTGGGGTGAGCAATAATAGTGCTACGAGGCAGAGAAAAGACACAGACGAAACTGATCATCATGCTATTGATTTACAGATAACACGGGGAATAGCAATAGAGCTTAAGAAGAAGAAGCAAAAATCAAGCTCAAACTACAGCCCATCATACATATATATCCATTCGTTTGATGATGCCCATCACGGAAGGGACATGGTCAGAAAACCCATATGAAACATCATTCCCACACCCAAACTGATTACAGGGAGAGAGTGAGGGAAAGGGGAACGGACAGATGCCGAGATGTCTCGGCTACATTGCATGAATCAAGGAAAGACTCGAAACTATTACATGAAATAGAAGAAAAGAGAAAACAAACATGGGGGAGGGCGGAGCATTGACTCCTCTCCCTCCCCCGGATGCCCACCTAGAGCTTCTTCCCCGGGAATGGGTCTCTTCTCTCTTTCTTTTTCAACGGAGGAGGCTCTCTCTCCCTCTGGTCTCTTCTCTTTTCTTTCTTTTTGATCGATGGTCTGGCTTCTGATCCTCCGATCCCCTTTTCTTTCAAAGGGGGTATGTTTATATAGGTCTCATCCTTCTATGCTCTCGGCGGAGGGCAGTCGGTGTGGCCAGTTCCATTCGAGACATCTCCCGGCGCGACAAGTAGCCCCCTGTTGAGGCTCCCGGCGCCACTAATAGGAGCCCAAATGACCGGCCCATCTAGCGCCTTCAGGCCTCATTCGTGCCTTAGGCTTCTCTTCATGCTTTCTTTTGAATTAATCTTCGTCAGAACCGAATAAAGCCCACCTTTAGTAGAGGCATGACTTTGTTGAGATCGTTTTGAGGCTCCATCAGTGAACGAACTGGGGTTTAATCAGTATTGCCGTATGAATGACGACAAAACCGGGTATGTTTCATCGGTATTGTCATCCGAACGGTGACAAGACCAGACATCAGCTTCAGTCTGACAGACTTCGGCCGGGTATGTAATCTGTGGAGAGGATTGCTCTTCTGTTCTGACTTTGTAGGAGCCCTGACAATCTTTATCTGTCGGTGCCGGTTTCATCTTTATCTCATATTACATCCATCAGTAAGCCGACATCTGGCTTACCTTGACATATCATCCGTGGATTCTCGGACGAAGCAGTAGTACAGCTCTTCTTAAAAGGCTGGGAGATCCCATCAGTCGAGTGACTGCGGCTTCATCGGCGCTGCCGTCTGAATGACATCGGCACCGGGCATCAGCTTTGGCCGACAAAGGCTTTAGCCGGGTGAATGGTTGACGAGCTTCATCAGTGGTCTTCTACTGTTGGCCTGATTTTCTTTTCAGTTATGCTTCCACCCCTGTTCATTTTCTAGGTGTCAACAAATGCCCCCCACCTGCGGGCGGCGTAAGTGTAGAATAAGCGACCCGGGGTCTGTAGGTGTTCTTCATCATTTGAGGGTATATTCCTCAGTTTTATTCTTGACATTGTCCTTCAGCTTGATCATGTTGCTGTAGTAACCCTTTTGCATATCCATCTTTCATTTTGATGTCTTCATTTTTGTATTTTCTTTATTTCCAGCATTTCGGAGCTTCTCGGCATGGACCTCCCGGCGCGAAGGATATCGGCGCGTATGGGCTTCTCGGCGCGCTTCACGGCCGACAGGGGTTCTCGGCCTGGGAGTTGTCGGCGCGGCTTTTGGCTGACGGGGGTTCTCGGCCGGGGAGCTCTCGGCGCGCCTTTTGGTCGACGGGAGCTCTCGGCCGGGGGGGGTTCTCGGCGCGCCTTTGGCCGCGCCGAGAGCCCCTCAGCTTTGGGCCTTTTTAACGCGCCGAAAGCCTTGGTGGCACTCATTCTCTCCTCTTCTTTCTCTTTCTTCACTTTGGCGGTGGCGGTGAGCTGTGAGCTTCCCCCCCGAGAGCGTCATTTCCCCCCCCCCTTCTTTGCCGATTTTTTTTTGGGGTAGGTTCGCTGTATATATGGGATTGAGTCCCATCTTATGCTCGGGATTACTCCCTCTTGGTGGGTGACTCCCTATTCTTTTTTTGGGCATACCTCGGACAAGAGGAGATGCTGCCGAAATTTTTGAGAATTTATTTGTCTTATTGTTTCATGCCCATTCATCTTTCTGAAGCTTCTTTTCTTGTCTTTTTCTGACTGCAGGTGCCGACATGGCTTCCAGTTCTGCTGCTGCATCTTCTGGAGCCGTTGGAACAAGTTCATCGGCTCAGCCGGACATATCTCGGGCCAAAGTCAACTGGTTGAATGTATACAGCCTGAGCTTTGGCTATGACCAGATTGCTAGTGTCGACGAATCTTCCGATTCTGAAACTGACACCGTATCGACTGCTGAAATTTATTCTTCCCTGGAGGGTGCTGAATTCAGGAGAGCTGCTGACTACCACCCGGACTTGCCGAAGGATCGTCATTTGATGCCGTTTGTTCGGACTTTCACCGTACGCGGAATGCGGGATGTTATTATTGCCCGCTCCGTGGAAGCGGCAATACTTGCCGATAGAGACAGCATGAACGGTTCTGTCTATCGAGCCCGAGCCATATATCTCCCAGGTGAACAGAGGGACTGGAATGCTGTGCTGGGCATCTCCGATTTAGAACCCGAGAAGAAGATGCTAACCCGGGCCCCAGAATTCACCCCTGCAAGGTGGGATCATACCACCGGCCGTGTCCACCGAGAGAAGACTTCATTCGGACTCTTTTTGGCGCCTGCGAAGTGGGGTTATAAAGACGAGCCATTTGTTCTTAACTGCCTGGCCGTTCAGTTTAAATATCAGCTGGCTGCCGGCTGGTTTGGAGATGCCAAGTTGACAGACGCCCATCTTTTTAGGGTTGGAGCAGTGGAGTTTACAGAATATGTTTTGAAGGAGTATGCCCCTCTATTGGTTAGAGCTGGGGTATACCATAGTGTATTTGCCTCCAGGTTCCGCTATCCCGTTTCTCGGGGATTGTGTTGCGGTATGCTTGAAGTGTTCTGCCCGCAGTTCAATACATTCTATACAGCGGAAGGCGAGACATCCCTCGACCTCTGGAGTTTATCGCAGCTTTCTGGCCTACCCATGGACGGAGAGCCATATGAGGAGGTCTGCCTGGATGATTCCATCAAGGACGCCTCTAATGGAGAGGGCCGCTATTCCTTCGGTTATGCATACCGGTATCTGATGAAAGCTTACCGGTCCATCTGTTTGGCCTATAGTAGGGGGTCCTCCAAAGGCTATCAAGCCAGGGAAAAGAGTAGCCGACTGAGAGTCCGTGTGGGGCAGTGGATACAATATTTCTTCGGGGGTCCCTTGAGGTACGCAGACTTTCCTTCCGTAGGGCTGACTTCCAGTAAACAGGTCAGGGCCCCCCGTTACAAGTCAGCACTGCCAGCTTCATTGCGCCGGACAGACGCGGATGGCCCGAACCCAGCAGGGGTTGATCCCCTCACCCATTGTGCGGCCTATTTGACTTTCTGGCTATGCACTTTCGCTCTCCCTCAAGGGGACGAGACGATTATTAGACCCGATGCTATATATCCGGCCTGCCAGATGGCTTGGGGGATGCGATTGTCTTTGTGCCCAGTGGCTCTGTGTTTAATTTACAAATCCTTGGGGGACTTGCATAGACATCGGACCCCCCGCTCTTCGAGGACTGTGGGTCCCTTTCATTTCTTCAATGCCTGGGTTTGCAGCATTTTCCCTGAGCTGGCCCCGAGAACTTTACAGTCAGACACACTGCTCCCTCGTATGATTGAGTTCGCTAGCGCTGAACCTGGTCCTTTCTCAGAACAGCTGTTCAAGATGAGGGGTAGGCTAATAAGAGTGCCTGTAGACGCACCTGGCAGCATTCACTTTTGGAGCTTGGCAGCAGGTTCAGCTCCCTTGGTGGACCCTCAAAGGGAGTGTAAAATGGAGGAGGTGGAGGTTTATGTCCATCCTGTTTCGGGGGTCGCCGCCACCCGGCCTCTTTTAGAACCAGAATTGGTGAGGTGGGCCATGGCCATACGGCCCAGTGTATTAGTTTTCAGGAAGGGGGGCTTGCTCATTTTGGAGCCCTATTATCCCTTCCGCTTTGGCAGAAATTTTGGTTACGACCAGCATATCCCTCCATCGACTGCTCAGTTTCCTCTGGAGAGCCGGGCCAAGCACGGGTCCAGTATTGCCGGCGACGGTCGGATATGGTGGGATTTCTTTCATCGTCGGGAAGACACAACTTTCAGGGTCCCGACCGTCTCCAATCGTCTCCCTCGGGTCTCATCAGACTATATCAAGTGGTGGAACATACGCACCAATTTTTATAAAGATGGCAGAGGCGCTTTCTGGGATGTGGCCGAGCGCTCCTTTTTGAAGCGGCAATCAGGGCCTGTATTTGATATTGACGAGCTTCATCTGAGGAGGCTTTATTCCCAGCACCAGAGGGAGGCAGAAGCTTATATCGCTGCCCGCCGGTCTTTGAAGGAGGCGGGTGCGGAACTACCCACTCCTGTCTTTTCTGAAGTTGATGTGGACACTTTCACCAGAGACTTGAGACAGCTGGGCCACATAGGGGACACTCATTTGGAGGTGCAGTATCCATTCCCCTCGGAGGAACCACTTTCGAAGGCTACCTCTTGGAGGGGTCCGACAGACAGGTTTCATCCTTATAGGACCTTTGTGCGGAGGGAGGACCGCACCCAGTCATATTATCAGCACACTTCCTGGCTTTTTGTACTGTTAAATGTCCACGGGCTGACAGTGGAGAGCCCGGTAGCTGTCATTCTAAATAAGCAGCTTTTTGTTTCTTTTCATTATGTTGACGCCTGGTGCATAGATTACCTCGGCCTATTTCATTGCCTTGATTTCCATGGCCATAAGGACTTGGCCGCCCTGACGGAGAAGTGTCAGACTATTGGCGATGTATGCTGGCTCGTGAAGGAGGCCGCCTCCCGATCAAAGGAGGTAGCTTATATGTATTGGCCACTTTCCACATTTTATGATGGCCCAGCAGGTGTGCTCCTTGTTTGTTTGATCATGGCTTCTTTCTTCTTATTGTCATGTTTTGCATATGTTGACTATGACTGCCTTTCTCGTGTCTCGTACAGATAGACCAGACATAAAGCGGCAGGGGCTTTACAGGAAGATAATTGCTCAAGCTGAGAAACCTGCCCACTTTGAAATTCCTGAAGCAGCACCTACGACCACTCCCCTGCCTCCGGGCAAGAAGAGGAAGCCTTCTGTGGTGAAGGTGGCAGTCGCCAAGGCTAAGAAGGCCAAGGTTGCTCAGACCCGAAAGTCGGCTTTGACTGCGAAGGAAGCTGGAACCCCTCTTCCGGACATCCCTTCATTTGACGCATTCGCATTTCAGAGGGAGGCCGCACAGGCATCTGCCGAAGGTGACGGTGATAGCTTGTAGCTGGAACTTCCTTTGTCATCTTGACCAATCTCCTAGGAAGTTCTTTGAGGCTGAGCTTCTTTTTATCTGATACAGCCCAGGAGCAGGTTGAAGCGCCTGTGGAGACGGACACAAGACTGCCTTCTCCCACCCCGGCTGGCGAGGAGGAGGGTAAATGTGCTTTTTCCATTTGTCTCATACTTCCGTTATTTTCTTTGCTATACTTCTCAGAAGTTTTCTTTTCTTGTAGCAGTGGCAGTCGGGGAGCAAGCCGAGGCCATGATAATGACAGAAGAGCTGCCTCGACCACAGGAGGGTCACAAGACTCGGCCAAAGCAGAGTACTATTCCGGCCAGACGCATAATCACTCGATCTTCATCCCGCCATGCTTTAGAGGTACCGGCCCAGCATATAGCTAGTGTGGAAATATCTTCGGGCAGCTCCCAGGCTGTCTCCCATGAGGAGGAGGTAGATTTCAGCGACAGCGAAGGGGAAGGTATTGCCAAGTCAGAAGCCCCTCCTGCACTTGTGAAAGGTGTTCCGTCTCTTCGACTCGTCGAACTATCAGCGTCATCCTCTGAGGAAGAATTTCAGGAGGAGTTTGCCGGGCTCGATACTGAGATTGACATAACTCCACCACTCGCCATTTCGGCCACGGAGCTTTCTTCTCTTTCACCCCATTTTGAGGGTGCGGACCCTGCTCCAAAGGTGGGTTGTTCTTCATGTATGCTGCTTCATTTGTTTCTTTTATTTAGTGCTGAAGGTCGCTTTGCTTTGGTCTCAGAGTATTGTTGCTGCTACCTCGGCCACCTCCACATCCTTCATGGATATTTCCCTTGTAGATTTGGCTATTGTTCCTTTTCTGCCTTTAACTTGCACGGGGGCTCCTGAGATCATTCGCCTTGTGCCAGTGCGGATACAGTCCTCGACAGACTTGGCATCATTAGACTTGGGGGCTGCAGAAGAAAGTGTCATCTCTGCTAGGGCTTCAGATCTTAGAGCCGAAGCAGATCCGGCTAGGAGCTTTGCTTTCATACCGGCCGCAGTAATGTCAATCGCGCCCGAGTTAGCAATTCCTGCCATAGTGGCTGCAGAGTCCGAATTCCTGCCTACACAGTCTAAGGCACCTCTGTCCCCATCACCAGAAAGAGCAGCTGAAGGTGCAGCCTCCATTGCAGAGATAACCCCATTACTCATTGATTCTCCTCCCGCGGATGTTCAAGGTGTAGCTCCCGAGGCAGCAGCAGAGGAGGAGTCTTCAGTCCAGCAAGGGAGTACAGAGAGGTACCGGCTAGCTCTTTCGGCAGATTTGCCTTCTTCATCCTCCCAAGCGGGCATTGGGCTATGGGCAGATATTGACGGAGAGGTGACTTTCGAAGTCGTCGCATCTGCTTCCTTTGGCTTTACGTCTCCTGACAGCTTCGTCTGGCAGCATCTGGACATGTTACGCCAGCTAGTAGAGTCTCAGCCTGGCTTGACATATCTACAGCTGAAGGAAATCGCCAATCGCCTCACTGCTGGCCTGCAAGCCATGGGCTGCCCTTTGGACACATGGGCTCAGCGGGTCTTGCTTTTGTTGAAATTCGTGCATCGGAGAGACTTCCTAGCACGGATCATGGTTGACAGGTTGACGGCGTTGAAGTTGCAGAGGTCAGAATGCAAATCCGAGGTGGAAAAGCTAACGCTGACACTTGATGAACGCCAGGCCGAGCTACAGAGTATTATTCAGCGGGAGGAGGCTATCCAGAAACGGGTAGCCGTTTTGGAGGCGGAGCTCACTGAACTTCGGGCCGAGCTGTAGCAATTATCTTCTATTCGGCCACAGTCCACCGAGGAGGTGGCTTCACTGGAGGGTCGGGTGATGTCTTTCCAGGACCTGTCCATGAGGCTTTAGGAGGAGGAAGCGTGCCTTCATGAGTTAGGAGCCGCCCCCCATGTTGGTCTTCTGGCCTTTGAAGATATCTTTCGGCGGCCATGAATTATCTTCACTTTCTTTTCTTTTCTTTCTTTTTGTGACACAGCGTCCCCTCGGGGCCCCTTATGTACTCACTTCGTAATGAAATGAAAAGAGATCTTTTGGCTTCATGTGTATCCATCTTGTCTACCATGTGGTTTCATCACTTCGGGAAGTGGGGTAGTGGTTTTAGCAATCCCTCATGTGAATGGCTCGTACCTAGCAGGAGAGCGTCCACCCCTTCAGAGAAAGGATGGGGAACTCGCTCCACTGCGTGACGGGCATCCGAAGAGGTGCTTAAACCGGATTGTGTCGGTATCATCAAACGTCCCTCTTGGCGACATGTGCTATGAGGGAGACTATTTGCAGGGATGTGACAGGAGGGGTTTCATCAGAATAGATGGCAAGTCTAGACTGGATAGAGGTTATGGCAGGTGGGACATTTGAAGGGGGCATAGTTTTCATCAGAACAGAGGTAGGGTCTGAACTGGGCAGGGTTTTATCATTGATCGGGCGCGGTGCCGGTCGATCAACGGTGGTTTCATCATTGATATGGGGTTTATATCGAAGCGAAGGGTTTTATAAGTTTCATCAGAATAAACGAAAGGTCTAAACTGGGTAGGGTTTCATCATTGATCGGGCGAGGTGCCGGTCGATCAACAATTGATTTCATCATCGATATTGGGTTTATATCGATGCAAGGAGATTTCATAAGTTTCATCAGAATAGACGAAAGGTCTAAACTGGACAAGGTTTCATCATTGATCGGGCAGGATGCCAATCGATCGACGGTTGGTTTCATCATCAATATTGGGTTTATATCGATGCAAAGGGATTTATAAGTTTCATCAGCATAGACGAAAGGTCTAAACTGGGTAGGGTTTCATCATTGATCGGGCGAAGTGCTGGTCGATCAACAATTGATTTCATCATCGATATTGGGTTTATATCGATGCAAGGAGATTTCATAAGTTTCATCAGAATAGACGAAAGGTCTAAACTGGACAAGGTTTCATCATTGATCGGGCAGGGTGCCAATCGATCAACGGTGGGACGTATGTGAAGGTGTTGGTCTCGTCAGGATAGACGTAAGGTCTATTCCAACATGTTTTATCGCATGTGGGGCTTGCCAAGAAACGCGTAGGCTTCATCAGGACAGACGTGAGGTCTGAGCTGGACAGGCTTCATCAGGGTGGTGATGGGTTTCATTGTCGGTGGGACGTTTGAAAGCGGGTATGTAGGTTTCATCAGGGTAGACGTAAGGTCCACCCCGGGAAGGCTTTATCATCGGTGGGGCATAGAGCCAGATGACCGACGGAAGGCTTCATCAGTGAAGGGGAGGTAAAGGTAGCGTGCCGGTTGGCATGGAACTTTTAGATTACCACATTACTGACCCAAGTGCCCTTTCGGATTTTCACCGGAGCCAGCCCCCTCTTGCTTTTGCCCACGCGCCCTTTCGGGTTTTCACGTGGCGGGGTACCCGATTTTGCCTGCGGTGCCCTTTCGGGTTTTCACCACAGCGGGGTTTCTTGGCCATTTTTGCCCTTATCCGGGATGTCCAAACAAGTCTGGCGGGGTATCTCTATTTTTAACCCCATTTTTTTTATATACATATGTTTCCTGAATCGGGACTTCAGCACGGATCAGGCGATGTGCTGCCTCATTAATGCATGCTCTTATCATCGGTATTGGGTATATACCGATGCAAGGATTTTATAGGTTTCATCAGGGTAGACGTAAGGTCCACACTGGGCTGGTTTTATCATTGATCGGGTAGGGTGCCGATCGGCCAATGGTAGGTCTCATCACGGCGGGACGTAAAGGGATATGCAAATTTGATAGGACGGGTTTCTTCGTTGATCGGGCAGGGTGCCCATTGACCAAAGGTGGGTTTCATCATTGGTATTGAGTTTATACCAATGCAAGGATCTTATGAATCTTCATCAGAATAGACGTAAGGTCTACCCTGGGCTGGTTTTGTTGCTGATCGGGCAGGGTGCCAATCGATCAACAGCAGGTTTCATCATCAGTATTGGGTTTATACCAATGCAAAGGTTTCATGGGCTTCATCGGGATAGATGTAAGGTCTAAGCCGGATAGGTTTCATTGCTGCTCGGGCGAGTGTGCCCATTAATCAGCAGCAGATTTCATCACGGTGGGACATAGCGAGACACGCAGCTCTAGTCGGAACAGATATGAGATGTAGACCGAACAGGTTTCTTTGCCGATCGGGCAGGGTGCCCTGTCGACCAAAGATGGGTTTCATCATCGGTATTGGGTTTATACCAATGCAAGGATATCATGGGTTTCATCAGGATAGACGTAGGGTCTAAACTGGATAGGTCTTACCGCTGATTGGGCAATGTGCCAATCAATCAACAGCAGGTTTCATCGTCGGTATTGGGTTTATAATGCATGGATTTCATAGGTTTCATCGGGATAGACGTAAGGTCTAAGCCGGATAGGTTTCATCATTGACTGGGCAGTGCGCCAATCGATCAAAGCAGGTTTCACCATGGTGGGACTTTGGCAAGGTATGAGGGTTTTATCAGGACAGACGTAGGGTCTGAACTGGGTGGGTTTGATCGTTGATTAGACGAGGTGCCGGCCGATCGACGAGAAGTTTATGACGGGAGGTGAGGTTTCTTTAGGATCACCATATTACTGGCCCAAGCGCCCTTTCGGGTTTTCACCGGAGCCAGCCCCCTCTTGCTTTTGCCCACGCGCCCTTCCGGGTTTTCACGTGGCGGGGTACCCGATTTTGCCTGCAGTGCCCTTTCGGGTTTTCACCACAGCTGGGTTTTAGCCATTTTTTGCCCTTGCTCGGAAAACCTGAACAAGACCGGCAGGGTATCTCTATTTTTAACCCCATTTTTATTTATTTTCATTCTTTTATTCTCTCTTCCCCTCTTTTGGGAGGGTAACAAGTCTGACTGTCATTAGATCATGATAAGGGATGGCTCGGCTAGGGTGGAGTGCCGCTAGACCAAGGAAGAAGGGTAGCTTGGTTAGGGCGGAGTGCCGCTAGACCAAGGAAATGGGTAGCTCGGTTAGGGCAGAGTGCCGCTAGACCAAGGGAGAAAGGTAGCTTGGTTAGGGCGGAGTGCCGCTAGACCAAGGAAATGGGTAGCTTGGTTAGGGCGGAGTGCCGCTAGACCAAGAAAAGGGTAGCTCGGTTAGGGCGGAGTGCCGCTAGACCAAGGAAATGGGTAGCTCGATTAGGACAGAGTGCCGCTAAACCAAGGGGGCAGGGTAGCTCGGTTAGGGCAGAGTGCCGCTAGACCGAGGAAGAAGGGTAGCTTTTAGCCTGATTACTCGGGGAATATTGGTTGGGCGGCATGATACAGCTTTAGGTGTCTACCGTTGAGTGGTGAGAATTGGATTTCCCCTCGATGGTTAACGACCATGTAGGCCCCTCCTTCGTAGACCCTATATATCACATAAGGACCTTCCCAATTAGGATTCAGTTTCCCTTTTGGGTTGGACGCCATGACTTCTCTTTTCTTGACCATGACGAGGTCACCTTTCTTAAATTCTCGTCCTTTTACGAGTTTGTTGAATGCAGTGGCCATGCGGGCCTGGTACATCTGGATATTCTTCTGAGCTTGGAGGCGCTTCCCTTCCAATTCAGCCAATTCTTGTAATCTTCTTTCTGCATTGGTTTGTTCGCCACGGGCCAGGTCATATTGGACTGCCACCCTGAGTGACGGGACTTCCAACTCCAGTGGAACTACTGCCTCCGAGCCGTATACCAGTGAGTATGGCGAGCACCCTGTAGGTGTCTTGAAGACAGTGCGGTATGCCCATAGAGCTTCATACATCTTTTCTTCCCAGTCCTTCTTATTAGAACTGACGACTTTAGCCAACAAGGTGCATAACGTTTTGTTGAAGGCTTCTGCCAATCCATTTGCCTGTGGATTGTAAGGAGTGGAAGTCCTCCATTCGATCTTATACTTCTCGGCAAGCCGATAGATCTTTTGATTTCTGAAATGACTTCCATTATCAGATATTATTCGGCTGGGGATCCCAAACCGGAAGATAATGTTTTGTTTGATGAATCTGGCAACCAGCTCACCAGTCACTTCTCGTAATGCTATAGCTTCCGCCCATCGGGAGAAGTAATCTGTTATTGCCAGTATGTACTTATGTCCGACTGAGGAGGTTGGTAGTGGGCCGACTACATTGGTTCCCCATTGTGCAAACGGCCAGCTAGGGATTGTAGGGTGCAGAATGGCAGGTGGCCTTCTAGGCACAGCAGCATGCTCCTGACATTTCTGACATGACTTCGCAAACTTGCAGCAATCTTCAAACATAGTGGGCCAATAGTAGCCCAGCTTCTTGATTTCTATCTTCATCTTAGGGCCAGCTTGGTGAGCACCTGCCGTCCCAGCATGTATTTCTTTCATCGCTTGCCAAGCTTCCTCAGTGGACAGGCAGCGGAGCAGAATCTTCTTACGTGCATCTGCCATTATTCAGAACAGAGTTCCATTTCAGAATTCATAAGAACCTTTGATCCTTAAAAGTTTCATCTTTTCTTCTCTTTCCTGCGGCAGCTGTTGGTGCAGAAACCATTGTAGCAGGTGCTGTCTCCAGTCAGATGCCTGTTCTGTACTGATCGTGGCGACTTCATTTTCTTCGGGGCGGCCTTCTAGCATGCTGGGGACTTGCCGCCGATTTATAACAACAATGTTCAGTGTCTCATCCGGTGGGACTGCTATTGAGCTGGCTAGCTTTGCCAATGCATCAGCCTGGGCATTATGTGCACGGCCCACATGCTTGAGCTCAATATGATAGAACTTCGCCATGAGGCGCACAGCTTTTTGGTGGTAGGGGTTCAACTCCGGCTTTCGCACTTCGAACTCACCTTGGATTTGCTTTATTATCAACATTGAATCCCCGAATACCTGAAGCATCTGGATACCCATGTGGAGGCTGATGTGCAACCCGATTATCAGAGCTTCATACTCGGCTTCATTATTAGTGCAGGGCTTGTTTATAGAACATGAAGTATGCACAACCTCCCCCTCTGGCGATCTTAGCACAATACCGGCTCCAGCCCGTATTCTGGTCTTTCCATTAGAGTCCGTCTCTGTCCTAGATGCTCCATCAAAGAATAGCTGCCACATAGTTGACTGAGCCTGGCAGGCTTCTAATGTTTCATCATCGGGTAACTCAGTCCCCAACATATCATTCTCTGGCACAGGGTGCTCTGCGAAGAAATCAGCCACGGCCTGTCCTTTTATTGCCCTCTGGGGTATATATGTGATATCGAATTCCATCAGAATTACTGCCCATTTGCCCAACCGGCCTTTCAGTGTTGGCTGAGTCAATATGTATTTGAGCGGATCTGCTGCAGATATCAATCTGATTTCGTGTGACAGCATATAGTTCCGGAGTTTTTTAACGGCAAAGACTAGTGCCAAGCATGTCTTTTCTATATAGGTGTAGCTTTCTTCAGTTCTAATCAGCCTCCGACTCAGGTAGTATAGAGCATGTTCTTTGCCTTCTTCATTTATCTGTGCTAGCATTGCCCCCAGGGAACAGTGTGTGGCTGCAATGTATAGTATCAGGGGCTTGCCCTTAATAGGTGCCCCCAGCACTGGAGGGGTCTTGAGATATTCTTTCAGCTTCTCAAAAGCTTCCTGACAGCCTTCGTCCAAGAGGAATGGTACATCTTTCATCATGAGCTTGTGAAAAGGGTGGCATCTCCCCGACAGATTTGATATGAATCGTCGGATGTAGGCCAAACGCCCTTGTAGAGATCTCAGCTCGTGGAGATTCCTTGGTGGAGGGAGCTCCTGGATAGCTTTAATCTTGGATGGGTCGATCTCAATGCCCCTATGATGGACGATGAACCCAAGGAATTTTCCACTGGACACGCCGAAGGCACATTTCATAGGGTTCATTTTGAGCTCATATTTGCGCAGCCTCTGGAACACTACTCTCAGATCCTGCAAATGGTCTTCTTTTCTGCTGGTTTTCACCACCAGGTCATCGATGTAGCACTCCACTTTCTTGAAGAGTAAATCATCAAAGATCTTTGTCATAGCTCTTTGATAAGTAGCGCCGGCATTCTTGAGGCCGAACGGCATCCTTTTGTAGTGAAATATCCCCTTCGGGGTGCGGAATGCAGTGTGCACTCTGTCTTCTTCAGCAATCCAGATCTGGTTATATCCGGATGACCCATCCATGAATGATAGGGCTTCATGGCCAGTGGTTGCATCGATCATTACTTCAGTGATTGGCACTGGGAAATCATCTTTCGGGCAAGCCTTATTCAGGTCCCAGAAATCTACACATATTCTGATCTGCCCATTTTTCTTCTTCACGGGCACTATATTGGCCAGCCATGTAGTATATTGGTTCTCTTCAACAAAGCCCACATCGATCAGCTTGTCGACTTCTTTGTTGATCTGATTTATCAGTTCGGGACGCATTCTCCTGGCAGGCTGCTTCACAGGGCTTGCCTCTGGGTTTATCGCCAATCGGTGCTGTGCCACATCGGAACTCAGTCCTGGCATCTCATCATATGTCCATGCGAAGCAGTCTCGGAATTCTTTCAGAAACTGAATATACTGTTCTTTGACAGCTGGCTCCAGCGATGCACTGAGGAACGTAGGCCTTGGCTCATCTGCTGACCCCAGATTCACTTCTATCAGCTCATCGACGGTGGCTTGGCCTCCGTCTTCAACTTCGGGTGGGGCTTCTTGCAAATCAATAAAGCCTCCCTGGATATAATCTTCTTCGCTCTCATGATTTTCTATTTCATCAGATTGGTCATCCGCAGATGCTGGTGCATCGTGTAAGGCCAATACGGCCGGATTCTGTTTAGTCTGCCCCGAGGACGTGACTGGCTCAGCGGAAAACTTCGAAGTGGAGTCTTCCGTGCTTAGAGGCTCTTCTGATGTGGGCTCCCCTGAGAGGTTATCATTATGTAGAGTTCGGAACTCTTCTAGAATGCGCCCAAACTCCAGGCACTCTTGCAGCTCTCTGGCTACTTGGTCTTCATCCGGGGTTCCCGTGTCAAATTGTGCTTCGGCCTGGAACAGATTCTCTTTGCAAGATGGATTCTCCCAGCACCAACCCTTCTTGGTCTCATCAGACATCCTTGCCTCCGGCTGGTTGTCTTGGGCTTCATTGTCTGTTATGGATTGATACATAATCTCTTCATCTTCAAAGGGGTATTGATCATACCCTACTTCTGGGGAATCTTCATTCGGGTAGAAGGCTGAGATGACATCCACCTCGGCTTCATAGTATTCTTGCAGGGTATAACCTAGTCCCGGGTGCTGTGTGATCTTCCTCAGCTCCTTGCTATCTCGAGGCGGATCACATAACTCCTTGAATGCTTTCTTCTGAGCAGCAGGCTCTATCGATGGCATTTGCATCTTGGAGAACATTTGTGAAACCCGTTGGGTAGTATAATCCAGGCCCGTAATTGGTACCATTAGGTTTGCAGCTTCTTCAGGGGCCATGCAATCTTGATCATCTTCTTCGACTGCCTCCCCGGTGTAGAACATGATAGGGGGTTCGCCGAAGCGAGGGATTTCCATAGTCTTTAGGGGCAGCACTGTCTGGTATTCTGTGCTGGCTATGGGCTTGACTAGACCCTGAGGAACTTCCACCTGTGTGTATTTTTCTTTCAGCTTTTCTTCAGTATCATCTGGGTGTATGCCAGGAGGAGTGATCCGAGCAAAATCACCAGCATAAGAGATGTGAGACACCCCATGCTTTTTAATGTAGCCCTTTGGCGGCGGCGGAGACCAATTTCTTACTTTCGTCGCCGGCTTTTCTTGGCTGACCACAGTTTCTTTTCCTTTATCCCTTTGTGACACCTCGGTGTAATAGGATGCATCGAGCATATGGCACTCGAACACTTCGAAGGGATGTAGGTCTGCAAACACCCTTTCCTCTTTTCCTTCATGGCAATATTTTATACATTGGTATAGCGTGGATGGCACTATCTGATATTCGTGTAGCCACGGTCTTCCCAGCAGGGCCTTATATGTGGTGTTGGAGTCGATTACATAGAATCGTACCACTGTAGTGAGGTCGCCCAGTGTGAGATTGAAATCAGCCACCCCGAGAGGTGTTTCACATTTCTGGTTGAATCCTGCAATTTTCATGTCTCTGACCTTGGTGAGCTGCAGGTCAAAATAATATTTCTGATAGATGCGGTATGGGAGAATATTCACAGCAGCCCCTGGATCTATCAGTATTTTGCTTATCGGCTGGCAGTTCAGGGAACCCCTCATATACAGCGGTCTATTATGGCCGGAATTTGGGATTAGCATATCATCCTCCGTGAACGTGACTGATGGCCCAGCATTCACTTCTGCCAGGAGTGCTTCACATTGTGTCGGGGACTGCAGGGCATCCATGATTGCTTTGCGAGCTTCTTCGCTCAGAGAGAGAATTTCCCAGATGGAGAATCTGGTAGGGAGCTTCTTCAGCATTTTCATGACTCGACTGCCCACCCGGACATTAGATAGTCTCATCTCCTCTGCCCATCGGGGTCTTGGAGGTTCATGTGGTGCCTGTGGCCTTTGCTGCCCATTTTCAATTTTATCTTCTTCATCGGTCTCCCGGAAGGCTTCTTCTGTAGCGACTGCCCCTGGTTTTGCTAGAGGGTTACCTTCTTCATCTTCTTCATGCTGTTTCTGCTTTCCAGCCGCTGTTTGCTGGCATTTATTACTTTTATCTGGAGCAGTATGAGCCGGTTGCTCATTTTCTAAGCTGGACAGGAACTCCAGGAATGAAGGGGCTTCATCTGCCTTCCTTTTGTCTTGGTACAGACTGGCAGGGGGAGGAACCTGGGCACCTCGAATCTCTGGTTCCGGGATTTGATAGGGTTGCTCCCCTCTGAACATGATATTATGGTTGGCTGGTGGTGGGCGCCCCCATCTTCTCCCAGAACGTGTTGCATGGGCCGAGGTAGAGGCTTCGGCATGGTTAGCTTCTAGCAGAGCGTTGGATGCTTCCGGCTCATCATCCTCCCCGGGCAAGGAGAAGAGTACTGACAGAGTGTTACATTGTACTGTCGTGACCTTCTTTCCTTTCTTGGATTTGAGTCGTTTCTTCTTCTTTTGGGAATTTGACTTTGCCGGCTCCTGCCCCCAGAAGGGCTCATTTTCAGCTTCTTCTTGTTCTGCCTCTGGCTGCTCTTTAATTTTCAATTCTTCGAGCTGTTCCCAGAGTATACAGTCTTTCATCATCAGATGCTTGGGCTTCTTCTGCTCGTACTCATCGAGCTCATTAATATATTGCTGCAGACGCCTGGCTGCAGGGCTTACTTCTTTATGTGTAGGGAGGGGAGTTTGTCTCCTCCGGTTGTGAGTAGGGATCCGGATGACTGGTCCAGTCTCAGTTGTATGCCATATTGACTTTATTGGAGGTAGCTCAGGCCTTGGTGTAACACCCCGGATAACTGCTCCGCTGGTACTGGCTACAGGAGTCTTCTTCTTTTTGCTTTTTATGGGTATCATCTGCCATCCTTCCTGATCTTTCTGCGGGGTGAGGAAGCAAGCTTCATAGGTATTCTTAGTGCATTCTTCGACGGCCTCTTTGGGCAGCTGTTGGTAGACTGAGATCATATTGGCAGCCACTCTCCAGGGTGGAGGCTCATGTGGGTGAGGCGGCTTTACCTGGTAATCTCCCAGCTGCAGCTCACCTTTCTTGACCATTCCTTCCATGATATCTTTGAAGACATAACAATCTTCAATTGCGTGCCCCAGCGCGCGGTGAAACGGACAGAACAGCAGATCATCTTTCTTTGCTGCATTGGCTGGTCTTTTGGGTTCAGGCAATGTTACCTTATTGAACTTGTATGCCCAGTTGAACAGTGCGGCCGTCTTATCCTTTGGGAAGGAATATGCCTTTCTCATCTTGTCTCTCAGAGAGACTTTATCCTTCCTTTCTGCTGTATCTGCCAGCGGGGGAGCTTCATCTGCCCCTTTCTTCCCCTTCTGCTGCTCGAAGGTTCTGAAATTGACGGTGTTGGCCTCAGAGTGTGATGGCCGTCGTTCATTGGATTTTCCCTTCGGCATAGTGAGAACATTGGCGGTCGGACGTTTGGACAAGAACGTCTCAACCTCTGCCACTATATTGTTCAGTCGGTCAAATGTTCTGACATCTGCACCGATCATTTTTTCTAGCACCTCCCTCCTGAGGCTCTGCTTGCATATCTGCACCGCATCTTCTTGATGAGGAGGCCTTCGGCATCTCATGGCTAAGTTCCTCCATCTTTTGATGTAGTCCAGTGCGGTCTCATCTTGTTTCTGCCTAGTTACATACAACTCTGCTATCGTGATTTCCCTTTCCGTGACATGAAATCTGTCGTGAAATTTTCTTTGCATATCAGGCCAATCAACCACTGACCCAACTGGCAAGCTTGAGTACCATTCAAAGGCCAACCCAGTGAGGGATGAGCCAAAGAACTTGAGCAGATAAGCTTCATCGACTGCTAGGTCGCCCATGATTGTAGTGTAGTAGGCTATATGCTCCCTAGGGGAGCCTTGGCCATTAAATTTCTCAAACTTCGGCGGCTTACTGACGCCTGGGGGTAGTTTCTTAGTAGCATATTGGGGAGGATAGGGTACCCTGTACACATCATAAGTACCCGCATCACCACCGGTCTTTTCTGATAGCTTCATTTCCACAATTCTTTCAATCATCTGCTTGTGGGCCACAGCTGGATCTCTCTCTTCTGGGAAGAAGTGAGCTTGTTGCTGGCTGTGAGGAGTTGTCATCACAGTGGCGTGCAAGATGGGCACGGTAGACTGTGTCTGAGACACAGAGGGCTGAGCTGCTGTTTGCTGTGGAACAGGTTGGCTCGGTGTCTTGCCCTTATCAGCTAGGAGAGGATTAGCCAGGATAGTTGTTTCTGTGGAGCTGGATGTCTGCCCCGTAGGTTCAGCTTGCTTCGAGACTGATGTAGCTTCCTGTCTCTCATTGAGCTGTCTTCGGAGAGCGCTGATCTCCTGCTGGTATCTTCTGAACATCATCTGGATCATGGGATCCATAGTTGATGGGATTTGTGTATCTTCAGAAGTCCCTTCAGCATCATCAACGAAGGGGTTATCTCCATCTTCCGCTGTTACCACATTAACTGTCATAGTGGTAATCCTGCGAGCTTCATCATCAATTTTCATTTTATCCTTTGCGGCCTGGCCTCTTCTTGTGACAGGACCAGGTCTAGTTGCCAGTCTGAGCAATTCATCTGGCTGAGTTGGTAGTATATCTTGTCCCCTGGCCAGTCCAGCCATGTTGCAGGCGAAGAGTTGCATCTTTCCTTTTCGTCTGTAGACCTTTCTTTTTATTTGGCTATGATATCTGAGCCGGTCAAAGACCGATATTCTTTCTTTGTCTTCTTCCCCGTGCAGGTCTTCTTCATTATATCTGGCCCTGAGGCCTTCTCCATAGTCATTTGAATCGGAGGAGGAGGCCCCGATCATCATTTCTTGGAAGGTTTCTTCTTCTTCATCATCCTTGGTGCCCAAGGCACGGGATAGTCTTCGTTGACCTAGGGCAGAGCTCCCTAGGTAGTGGAAGTAGTCTTGGACTACTTGCTTTGTCTCTTCAGAGTTGTGCCTTTGCGGCTCAGGTTGGAACATCAGTCTTTCCTGGCTTCTTTGCTGATAGACCAGTCTTGTTATCTGAGCATTCAAATGCTCGGCCTTGGAATATCTGAAGATGTCGGCCTGTCTGGCACAGGCCCTCGATCTTCTTGGGACGGCAACCATGGCTGGTTCACACATTCCCGCATCGCCATTCCGGCAGCAGTTGGTAGCAACATCATGGTTCTTTCTCTGCCATCTTCTGCCCCCGGCCCTGGGGTGGGTGACAGCAAGGTCTTCTTTCTTCTCAAGTCTCCTACCCCTCATCATGGGGCGAGCAACAGTCAGTTTTCTTTCTCTATCATTTCTTTCATCTCTCCTACCCCAGGCTCTGGGGTGAGCAGCAATAGCATTTCCTGTTTCTTTTCCTTCTCTTCTTTGGCATCCTGCCCTGAAGCGGGCAACAGCATCATTGGTAGCCCCCTCCTCATCTTGAGCTGGAGTCCAGCTCTGCATCTTCTTCGGTCGCCAGACCTGTCTGTATTTTGCTGGCTTGGGCGCCAGCGGCTTCCTCTCATCGGCCTCCCAGTTGGCATGCCTGGTGGCCAGAGTTTGGAATCTGTTCGTAGTGGGTACTTGCGGGACGATCACGTCTGGGTTGACCTCCCTCGGGCGGCCGTTGAGGTTCGTCCGGATCCCTCCGATCATCATGGTCTTTCCGGAGTTGGAAAGACAACGGTCAGCAGTGACATACCGGCTCCTCCGGTTGGTCCTCCTCCCCTTTTGAGCAGCAGCGGGGACCGTGCCCCTTTTCTGGACGTGGTGGACATAGCAGGCGACGGCCGTGGGGGCCGTCTTCTCTGGCAAGCTGTCCTTCTGGACAGTGGTCTTCATTGGGGCACTCGCAGCAGTGCCTTGCTCATGGTTATCGACCTTCAGAAGGTCGGTGTAGACGACGCCCAAGCAGTTGGGCAGCCCGACAGTTGGGGGAAACGAGCCGAACGCCAGTGGTACCGCCAAGTATCCCTCCTGGACATGCATGTCCACCGGTTGTTTGTTGAAGCAAACGGACATGATTCCAGCTGTCATTGTAGATTCCTGGAAATAAGGAAAGTACACAGAATCAGAAGTTTCAGGGGGGCCCGCCGGGCCTCCTACTTTAGCGTAAAGATGAAGGGAGACTAAGTCCCACCGGGCGTGCTAGACTTGTGGACGCGGATTTTTATTTATTTATTATTTATTTGTTCATTTTTTTATATTTATGGATTTATTGGCGTGCCAGTCACATGTGTGACGATTTCATTGTGCGCTCGATCTGACATGGTCAGTCGATTGTGAGTGATCGTGTCGGGACCTGAAGTCCGTCATACCATGAACGTTATGACGTTAATTACGTCCTTCCGGGGAAGGACAACCCTTGATTAAATGCTAAAGTAAGAGGCCTCGAGAGGCAAACAGATATTCACATGCTTAACTTTAAACTTCATACCAGGGCCGGGGAGGCGGGTAAGATAATAACATCAACCACAGAAATCGACTAGATCGTGTGGTTGGCGGTTCAAAACAGTTATACTTGGTGGAAACAAGGAGATAGAAGATATCCACCACGGAAAGGCAAAGCCCTGGCCATGATATAGGTTTAAAGCTTCGATCGGTATTTCGACGGCCTTTTCTCTTAATCTGGGTTATGCCCAGGGGGAAATAGGCTATCACCCACGGAATGCCGAGATGAAAGCCGAGAGCTAGAGAGGCCGAACCTCCCAACCCGTGTACATATGGGCTATGGGGCAATGTGTGATTTTCCCTTTGAAAAGCTAGCGGGATTCATGCAGTGGCCAGACCCCCCCCCCCGAGCAAAAGGGTTATTCGTAAATCCGTTGTAGTTAGGTGGAACATAGGGGTTATGACTCCCCTTCAATTTTATCCCCGGGACATATCGGGTGATCCACAGATATCCCTTGTGTGGGTTCGCTTTGGGTATTGGAATTCATTGGGTGGTAGATCGGGCTCTCGGCACGCTCTGAATGGACACAGGCTCTCGGCACGACCCAAAAATGGGAAGGCCAGGGCTTCCGACGCCAAAAACAAGAAGGTTGGGGGTTCCCGGCGCCAAGACGAGAGGGCTTGGGTTCCCGGCGCGACGAAGAGAAGCCAAAGGGGAGAGGGCCTTCGGCGCAGGCTTCCCGGCGCGAGGAAGAAATGCTAGAAGAGGGTCTCGGCGCGGGACAGTTGAGCAAGGCTCCCGGCGCGACGCGGCTGCAAGGGGGGTGGCTCCCGGCGCGCTCAGCCGAAGGGGAGGAAACCTCCCGGCGCGGCCAGAGTGCAGGGCTCCCGGCGCAATGGCCAGAAAGCCAAAATCAGGTCTCGGCGCCTGAAGGATGGCGCCGAGAGCTATTCACCGTGTTTACTATAGGTTGATCCGAGAGGTATGAGGGCGCCGGGACCAGAACAGAGCTTACGGTACTCTGTTTTGGGTTTCTGATTGATTCAGGCCAAGGGGAAGGGTTTCTTTGGGGTCAAAAATAGGTCAGGGCATCAAAGTTGAATTAGATTAGGCTTGGGCTTCATAGGAACATCAGGATCTAGGAGGACTTTGGGAAGGCCAAGGCGTAGAGAATCCCTGTCACCAGTGTCATACAGAGTCCCGGGGACAGTTTAATGTCGGCTTTCGTGGTCCTGGGAGAATTTTGACAGCATCTCCCCTGGACTCAGCATTTGCCAGGGAATGATAGACGATCACCCACGGAGTGCCGAGGTGAAAGCCAAATAGAGGGGTATTGGACCCCTGATCATGTACATGCCTGCAGCACTGTTCCGATATCCCTTTAGAGGTCAACGAAGCTTACGCAGTGGCGGAGCTCCATTGCCTCGGAAGGTTATAAAAACCGACCGAGTCCGGAAAACCTCGTAGAAAAGGGGAGGGTTATCCCCATTAATTGTCACCCCCGAGGTGCACATGATGGCCCAGGGCATCCCTTGACATAACAAGAGTATTGATGGGGCTTCTTCAGTGGTAGCAGAGGTTTTACGACTTGGGGTTTACAGGTTGGCTTTTCGGCATGGATGGCAAGGATGCCAGAGAGCTCCCGGCGAAGGCTTCTCGGTGCGCTGATAGGATGGCCTGGAGGGTCTCCCGGCACACGAGGAAGAAAGAGGACCTCCCGGCGCGCGGGGAAGAAAGCCAAGGCATAGGGGCTCCCGGCGCGCGAAGAAAAAAGGGGGGAGGAGCTGATCCTGATGGTTCTCGGCGCCGGGAACTATTCACCAAGTTTACTGTAGGTTGATCCGAGAAGTATGAGGGCGCCGGGATCAGAACAGAGCTTATGGTACTCTGTTTTCTGGTTTTAATGGTAGTTTGGGCTGAAAGCGACGGACTCTATGGGCTCTGAGCTGTCCGAAGCATCCACTTTGAGTTGGATTAGGTCTAGAATCCAGAGGAGTATTGGTATTTGAGAGGCATCTGGGAGGCCAAAGTCTGAATACCCCTGTTCATCGCCGTTATCATGCAGAGCTTGGGGACAAACTTAATATGGTCATTCGTCACCCTGGGAACCAAGAGATAGCTGTCTCTGGCCCCAGAGGCGACTTCTGTGACATCAACGAAGGAGACACATAGGCTCGGAACCCCGGAGTTTCTCAAGCCTCAATCATTGCACAGCGCGGTTTCATCCCAGCAGCCAAGGAATAGTCTGTTCCGGGCTCTGGGGTGAGCAATAATAGTGCTACGAGGCAGAGAAAAGACACAGACGAAACTGATCATCATGCTATTGATTTACAGATAACACGGGGAATAGCAATAGGGCTTAAGAAGAAGAAGCAAAAATCAAGCTCAAACTACAGCCCATCATACATATATATCCATTCGTTTGATGATGCCCATCACGGAAGGCACATGGTCAGAAAACCCATATGAAACATCATTCCCACACCCAAACTGATTACAGGGAGAGAGTGAGGGAAAGGGGAACGGACAGATGCCGAGATGTCTCGGCTACATTGCATGAATCAAAGAAAGACTCGAAACTATTACATGAAATAGAAGAAAAGAGAAAACAAACATGGGGGAGGGTGGAGCATTGACTCCTCTCCCTCCCCCGGATGCCCACCTAGAGCTTCTTCCCCGGGAATGGGTCTCTTCTCTCTTTCTTTTTCAGCGGAGGAGGCTCTCTCTCCCTCTGGTCTCTTCTCTTTTCTTTCTTTTTGATCGATGGTCTGGCTTCTGATCCTCCGATCCCCTTTTCTTTCAAAGGGGGTATGTTTATATAGGTCTCATCCTTCTGTGCTCTCGACGGAGGGCAGTCGGTGTGGCCAGTTCCATTCGAGACATCTCCCGGCGCGACAAGTAGCCCCCTGTTGAGGCTCCCGACGCCACTAACAGGAGCCCAAATGACCGGCCCATCTAGCGCCTTCAGGCCTCATTCGTGCCTTAGGCTTCTCTTCATGCTTTCTTTTGAATTAATCTTCGTCAGAACCGAATAAAACCCACCTTTAGTAGAGGCATGACTTTGTTGAGATCGTTTTGAGGCTCCATCAGTGAACGAACTGGGGTTTAATCAGTATTGCCATATGAATGACGACAAAACCGGGTATGTTTCATCGGTATTGTCATCCGAACGGTGACAAGACCAGACATCAGCTTCAGTCTGACAGACTTCGGCCGGGTATGTAATCTGTGGAGAGGATTGCTCTTCTGTTCTGACTTTGTAGGAGCCCTGACAATCTTTATCTGTCGGTGCCGGTTTCATCTTTATCTCATATTACATCCATCAGTAAGCTGACATCTGGCTTACCTTGACATATCATCCGTGGATTCTCGGATGAAGCAGTAGTACAGCTCTTCTTAAAAGGCTGGGATGTCCCATCAGTCGAGTGACTGCGGCTTCATCGGCGCTGCCGTCTGAATGACATCGGCACCGGGCATCAGCTTTGGCCGACAAAGGCTTTAGCCGGGTGAATGGTTGACGAGCTTCATCAGTGGTCTTCTACTGTTGGCCTGATTTTCTTTTCAGTTATGCTTCCACCCCTGTTCATTTTCTAGGTGTCAACAGCGTCCTAGTGGGAATCCCAGGCTCGCGAAGAATTACGGAGGCCTTGAAACAAGATTTCCTAGTCCATTGGAAGGAATATCCAATAGAGAGGTCCTCATGTCCAAGAATAATGTTCCTATAGTGCCAAGTGAACTAATGGATAGCATACCAGAATATGTGCCATATACTTAAAGAAATGACTCTATAGGCAGAAAAGAATGTGTAACCAAGATAAAACTCCGTCAATACAACATTGGAAAATTCATGATTTAGAATACAAAACTATAGAGTTTTAGCCCATGAAATTAGCATAACTTAAAATATCCTAAGATACATTAATCATGTAATTTGATTATGAATCAGTAACTAAACTTAAAGTCATGATAATAGGTCCAATCTTAGCAATCTAAGCTTATTTATAAGTAAACTCTAACTGGTTATCATTCACCCTCGGGCTGACAGAACATAGTTCCTTACGGTCTAGGGTGGGCGCGTTACAGTATTGTGATGGTTTATCGAGGGGCCGTTACAGTGGTGTAACGCTCCTGCTAGGGTGTGTAAGAGATAATAGAGCAAATAAAAACACAACAGAATGTGACGGTCTATTGTAAGGCCGTTATATGCATGTGACGGTCTCACGTTAGTGCGTCAGAGAACCTGCTGACAGTAAACTAAAGTGAAGGTTTATGAAAACATAACATGCCTAGAAATCAACACATTACCACTGTCCTAGTCATGATAATGATGCATAGGCCAACTATATGCAAGGGTTTAGTGAATAGACAAGATAATACCTTTTTATTTCTGTTTAGGGCTAAGAGATGCATGAATGTATAAAACTATGAAATCATGAAATTCTTAGTTTATAATGTATGAAATCAAGCACAATCAGAGGGCTTTTATTCCTAAAAAGTTGTTTTTGTCAATCATGAGATAACCTACCTCTTTTAAGACCTTCAAACTTCGAATTTAATGCTAGGTGCTACCCTTAGACCCTTGTACTTCTTGTGATAAATCAGCAACTTCAATCTGCTCTATTTCCTCAGCCTCTTGACCTAAGGATGTGAAATTTTGAGGGTAAGAAGATGAAACTATTGAGAACAAAAAATTCTAAGGGATTGAGTTCTAATTACCTCGTTTAGACGTCCTAATGTCCTGATCTTCAGGGGACTTGCGTTCAGATTCCTGGGTTGCTAAGGATGAATCAGCAACTTTGGAAGCTTCTATCTCCTTGGTTGCTTGATATCCTAGCACGAAATTTTGAGAACCATTAGTCTAAAGTATACTAAACAAAAGCTTCTAAAGAACTTACCTGAATTTATGACTCCTTACCTTGATTCTTCACGAGCCAAAAGTAAGGGTCGCTCAGTTCAGAACTAGGTCCTATTTATTGGGTTTTGCCTAGGGTTTGGAGATTAGATCGATTCTAGAGTCCTTAATCTACCAGAACCTAATCCCTAAGAGTCCTTAGCAATGTTATAAGCTTCCCTAAGTCGATCTCTTGTAGATAAGATTTCAAAGTTCCAATCTCTTTGCAATTTCCTCCCCTTACGGAATCTGTAGGATGTAATGGTCGTGTCTAGGTGCGTTACATGGCTGTGGCGGTCGCTCGATAGACCGTTACATTCAACGTATATAGAGTTTTAATTTAATCAAACTATTGTATTCGTTTATCCACATAATTATTATATAAATAGTATTTATCCTTAAAATACGTGAATAAGCTAATTACCCTTCTAGAATTTGGGCCAAACTTAATGGGCTTGGTCCATTAACCTGTTGGATAATAATTAGATAGGCTAGGTTAACTAATTAGCCTAATTGAGCCTTATAATGACTTATTATTCCAATAACCCCTTCATTAATTTATTTAAGCTTTTATAATTTCTAGAAAATTATTTTAAAATTCAAAATTTATATATATACATTCAGGGCACTACACCCTCCCCCACTTAGAAGAATTTGGTCCCCAAATTCAATGTATGGATTTCGGAGAGTGTACTTACAGTTAAATAATTCTGGAAATCTTTTCCGCATGGCTGCTTCGGTTTCCCAAGTTGCTTCATATGGCCATGTTTTCTTCCATTGAATCTTGACCATAGGAATAACTTTATTTCGTAGTTGACGCACTTCTCGTTCCAGAATCTTTATTGGCGTTTGCTCGAACGTCATATCCTTCTGAATCTCCAGATTGTCATAAGTGATAATATGGTCAAAATCATATACATACTTCTTCAGCATAGAGACGTGAAATACGTCATGAACTCCTGCTAATTGTGGAGGTAAAGCCAGTTTGTAAGCCACTTCACCAATCCGTTCAAGAATTTCAAATGGGCCAATGAATCTTGGAGTTAGCTTTCCTTTAATGCCAAATCTTCGAATATCACAACCTGGAGAAACCTTTAAATATACATGATCTCCTACCTGAAACTCCAAGTCACGTCTTCGATTGTCAGCATAAGACTTTTGCCTATCTTATGCCATTTTCATTCTTTCTTGAATGAGCTTGATCTTTTCTGTAGA